>JAAIXJ010001876.1:177213-205474 GCA_013403705.1 Heliconius hermathena | reverse complement strand
TTACTAGGTTCCCTTTGCTAACTCCGCTATGCGGGAAAAACCACGAAGCAATATATAATATTTATGTAAATATACACATATACCTATTTACGATTGATACTATCGTGGCACAATTAAGAACTGCATAGCTGTATGACCGACGTCCAGTGGGGGTATATATTTTTTTTTCTCTAATACAGTACAGTCCAATCGTGATATCACTAAAAGGGATTATTAAATAAAAAAATATTTTTTCATTAAGTAACTTGTTAATTGTGTAAAAAAATCTCCAAAATAAGGTGAAAAATTAAAAATTAAAGCAACAATACCCTAATTATATAAAATAATTCATTTAGAATTATTAATTTCTTATCATTTTTAAAGTATCGAAAAAACATAGTGACGGTGTACTATAGTCGAAACGTATCTCAATGTCATTTGCTCCAACCATGTAGTGGGTGTTACATGTCAAAATTTATGATACATTCGTTGTTAGTAGAAAAAATGTGCCATTAAGGAGTCTAAACGGTAAACTGAAGATTTAGTTTCTTTCCAAAGAAGCTGTGACACATGGAAAACCAAGTGAATGCAAATCTAAATCTTATTATCTTAGTAGTAAGGTACATAATACTAAGGATAGTTAAACATCGTCGAGCCGTTATTCATAGTACGTTTTTGATAAATTGCAATTGGAAGTTACTTTTTTCAAAATCCTCATTTGGTTTTAAATTATTTTAAACACGAGTTCAATGTTATATTCCTCTGTGTTAGGTACTAGTTTTGTTTGTAGTTTAATTAAAAGATCTAAGTCTCTTATTGGATTATGGATCAAGGTAGTCTTTATATCTGACTATTCGTCATCCGCAACTTTATTTAAACATACTATAAAATATAAAATGGAAAATCATGTTTGGTTCGTCCCCGTAGGTTATTTCGAGAACTTTTCTCTTAGTGACTTCTAGCACACTCCCTAGTGTACATCATTACCACGACTGAAGATCGAAATCAAAATCATAGTATTCAAACATTGAAAAACACCATATTGAAAACTTTTGATAAGGCGGTATTTCATTATTTCGTACAGTTTAGTGAAGCTAAATTTCTTAGGATGTAATGGTTCTTCATTAGATATTCCCGACCTTAAAAATTCATATGTCAATAAGACACTTACCAGCTTACAGAATCCATTTTCTATAGTCGCTGCCCAGGTCTGATACAAGAAAAATAAGAAAATTTCAGAATTATCAGCCTGTACATAGATTTTGCAAAATATGATGCAAATGCAAAATATAAATAAATATGTACATATTTGTCACCTAAAGTATAATTATCATCGAATAAAAAGCGTCCCAAAAACATTTAACTTTTTGCAAGAGCTAGCTGAATCAATGGAAACCTAAACAATTTAGAAACAAAAACAGTTTTTTGTTGAAATAAAAGAAACTATCGAGGTTATATATATAAAAATATAAACTATAAAAATATAAGAGTCGTCAAAAATATATTCTGTAAAAATTACAAGATCATATTGTTAAATGACTTCCAACAGACATGACCCAGATCTTGAATCAAAACTCAAATTATCATAAACAATATACGATAGAAACATAAACGTATAGAATTAGGATTAAATAGGAAAGTTCAGGACAGTCATAATTAAATTTGGCAAGACAAGAAAGATCGAATGATGCAATGTCCTTAGAAATACAAAACAAAATAAAATAGTCTTTAAGAAGTAACTTTTTCTTTTTTCTGATTAGCTTTTTTTAAATTCTATCCTAATACGTTCCAAATGGACCACCCAGATCAAAGTAATCTGGTAAGATGGGGTAAGCTACCGAAAAGACGTCATTGCAAAGTATTAGAAATCCTCCGTGAAGTAGTTAGTATTTCAGTAGCAAGAGCACGCAGAAACATAACAAACAACAAACGATTAGTTACACTTCGAGAAAGAAGACTTCCACATAAAACCTACTCAATTTTCTTCTTGGTTTCTGCTTCTGATGGACATTTGAGAGTAAAAAATGCATATTTTCCTATTCTCTAGAAGCCCTATGCGAGTTTTACCGATGGAACTAACAGTTCCATGGTAAGTTACCACTTACCATGGTAAGTTACCACTTACCATTACACACCTTGAAATCAAAATTTTAAAGTAAAATAAAAAAATACTTTGAACGAACGTTTAGTACTGAACGTGTCTCCTCCTCCATCTTCTTCGATAAAATTGGGAATGTATAATTTTTATTTATTTTTATTCATCCCGAAGAGTAGTTCCAAACAATTATAGTAAGATCTGTTGAATGTAAATTGATCAACGTATTATATACGAGAGCTACTGCTACCATAGACAAACCTTCGACGTCATGGGGATGAATCGCTCAATCAACAAACCAACACTTTAACTCTTTCATTATTGATAAGGAATGCGTTTCATACATATCCGCCGACCGAAACCAGGGTGAGTTAGCATTTACTTACTACTATGGCACATGCCTTAAGCGGAAGCGATTATTTACTATGTTACTAATTCATTTTATAGTATGCCATTTAAGTTTAAAAAAAATTGAAATACAGTTTAAAAAAAAATTTAAATACAGTTATACGTATCTAGGTTATCATCGTTAAGTTGTTTATTTTACAAAATAGCAGTTACAATACATTAACTTGATACCTACATAAATATATACTTATTTTATCAACAAATACATAGTTTTTTTATATATGTAATAGATAAGCAGGATATATTTATAAAACATATAGCAAATTATAAATTAAAACAGGAAATAAACTTAGAAAATACTATTACAGATAATATAACAACATACTGTCACACAAAAGCTCCACACTTGGAACGCTACCCGGGAGCAATAAAAACGTTAAACTCACTGGCAATCATCAATAACGATTATCATTAATCTGGCAGAGGATGACCGCGTACGGGAAGTAGGTACGCCGTCCTATTCACGTCTTACTTGCGCGGTGTCGTCATCTAAATTATATTGTCAGAAATAGTGTTAAGCAATATATTTTTTTTGATATATAATTCTAACCATTGTTTCATATATGTAAATATTATATCAAAACGAGCGTGCCCAGCAGATGCTGTTCTGCCCGAGAGAGAAGCGTTACCGTAAGCATGATATAAATGATTTCTTACAATTTAGTTTATTTGTTATGGTAGTACAACGGCGTCACCTAGCGACATATAACCGTAAGTACCTCTCCTTTTTAAAGTAGGTTACAAATACAGCTATTTGTTAACAGCCTTACATCGAGTCTCTCCTTTCTCCATTTAATTTCTAGATATTGCGTATTGATCGAATCTCTTATATTAGTCTTATTTATCAATGAATACAAGACATGAAGAGCATTTCAGCAATCATATTGACAATCCACGAACGGTATTCTGCCAGGAACAAGTGGACGGCGGTAACTTTTCAACGATCCCAAAAATGCCGAGTCACGGGCCAGAGTTGTAGACCTCAACACGCGAGATACAAGAAATACTAAACAACTTAATATGGAGGTGATAATATTTTTTGTGTTAATATAGATAATTATGTGTTTTTATATAAACTTCATCAGAGATCGTGGTACTTGGAAGGTTCTTGATAAAAATATATATCTTGAATCAAGAATAAAGTTTTTGTTTGTTAAAAATTTTAGAATTGTAATGATATTAACATCATTTCCATAGATATGGTTAAGGTAAAAGAATCTGCACAATCATTTATTATTTTTTTTTCCAGCTTCACGCTGTATCCCGCATAGGTGAATGGGCAGAGGGTGCCTAGTGCTAAGATACTCCACTCTCCGCGTCGGAGCGCCGCGCCGCGCTGCGCCTTTGCCCCTGCACCAGATCGAAGAAATGATTTTTTTTATATTCCATTTCCACGAGTGGGAAACGAACCCTCAACCTGTCGCGTTTACAATCATATACATGTGCCTCTGCGCCAAGGCGGAGAAAAAATCCTTGTTAATAAAATGAGAGAGTGAGTTTGCCGTATCCGACTTCATTGTAAGGTTTGTAGGTACGGTCGTATATACGAACTGTCATATTCCACCGTGGCTTGATAAATGATCTCACAACTGCTACCTATTCGACGAGATCTCAACGCGTCTTCATTTATGGTATTCAATCGGATTCAGATCTTGAATGATAGCCTGTGGTACAAATTTACAATTTTTTTTGTACTTCAACAGCGCCATCAAATAAAAAAAATGATACACACTTAATAAATGCTTGCACTAGCGTGTGACTGGGTTCAATTCCCATTTGAGATTTTTTTTTCAGCTTCAAGCTGTATCCCGCATATAGCGGGGTAGGCAGAGGCCTTACATTGGTTAAAATTGGAGCAAACTACGTTATACTAACAAACCTAAATTTTACACATATTATTTACGGGAGGATTTATAAGCACCTAGACCAATCAGATGGCTCAATCATCCTCTTAGACAGAGATATATCTTTAGTTGGTACTACCTCTAAAAGTACCACTTTCAAGTTAGTAAGTACGCATACTGTCTTAACTACATATTAGACTAATAATCCTCAAAATTTCAACCTTGCTAAAATGACGTAGGTCTTAGGGCCAAGGGATCAGAATGTGTTGATATAGAATTTATTAATTAAATTTAATATTACATTCTTAATTATTATTATTATTATAAGAAATACTACATGTTTTTTTTATATTTTTAAAGTGTTTTACATTTTTAAAGTGTACTAGACACTTAAGATAAAAAAATAGGTACTTTTTAGAAAATAAAAATTTTAAAAGTAGCGGGATTTGAACCTGCGCCTCCTGGAAACTGTCCAAGCGCTCTGACTAACTAAACCATACATTTTCATCAGGCTACGTCGAAATTCTTACATGTTTATTACAATTTATTTATGTTTCCAGCTACCTTTGTATAGAAAAATATTATAAATTATTTAACAATCACGTAGGAAATCTTTACAAAATTTTTTTGTTAATTAATTATCACGGATAAGATACAATTGATTAAAACAACTGACAAGTTTTTGAGAATAGCTTTGTTTCAAAAACTTTTTTTATTTTAATATGGCCTCAGTACGATTCTATTGGAAACTATATAAATTGATTATTGTTCACTAACACGAATTAGTTTTCGATGAACATAACGAATAATGACTGATTAAATTTTCATTTTTATTTTTAATTTTAATAATAAAGTATAATAAGCTTTTCGAGGAAACAACCTAATAAATGGCATTATATTTTTTTTCAGTTTCACACTGTATCCCATGCATCGGATGCATTGCGTGTTGAGTAGCGGAACTCAACGCCGTGCTGTACCTTGACACCAAAGTGAAGAAATGAAAATAATAAATATTTCATTTTTCAAATTTTCAGGGACCTAACCCGCAACCTGTCGCGCTTACAGTCACACACTCGTGCCCTTGCGCTACGACTGACGTCATAGCGACATCATTATGTGACTACTTCATATATTCAAAACACACTTTCGTATGTAGCATTTAAGCCAAGTCATAGGAACAAAATTTATGTAATAATATGTATCCCGCATACAGTAGGGGAAAGCAGAGGGAACTTAGTGTTAAGACACTCCGTTGTCCATTTTCCGCCGAATTTTTCAAGGCATTGGATATTGAGTTGTGGAGCTCAACGCTGGGCCTTTGCCTTATTGCCAAGGTAAAGAAATGAAAGTATTAATAAATAATAATGCATTCCCTCGACTGGAGACCGAACTCACACCCGTCGTGTTACAGTCTCGCTCCTGTGGCCCTGCGCCTTGACGGCCTCTACGGTAATAAAAAAAATGTGCTTTTACTTCTTTGCAAGAATATTAATATTATGTTTAACAAGAATAAATTGAAGCCATATCAACGCTAACTTCCCAGCTAATATAAGCCTCACGTACGTACGTATAACGTTATCATTGGACCCTGCGACGTGAGGTGCGATGATGTCGCGATATGCCGCTGTATGTGGAGCGCCTTACACTAAGTCAGAAAACCATAGTTTTACAAATATTTACTGAAAAATAAAACGAGAGAGATCCATAGCACTAGTCTGCTTCAAAATATAATATGTCATTTCCTCAAATGGGTACCGAACCCACAACCCGTTGCGTTTACACACTTATGCCACGACTGACCTCATATCTCTATAACAATTTAAAAAAATATTTTATAATTAAAATTGCGCTAAATAAATATCACTTTTACTATCTCAAAACAATTCCATATCTTTATTTGAAATGTAGGTATAGTCTACTTGAGCTGTCGTTTATGATTCTGGAACTATAATAGTAGATAAGAAAGAAATGATAAAGCTCTTATAATAACTTAATTAAATATACGATGAAGCCGTCGTGGCGTAGCGGCCCAACAGTGTGACTGTAACGCGAAGATTAGGGGTTCGATCCCCTCTTGGGGAAATGTTTATTAATATTTTCTATAAATATATAATATATATAAATTATTTATTAATATTTTCATTTCTTTGCTCTGGGACCAAGGCAAAAGCTCGGTGTTAAGTCCCGCCACTCAACACGCAATGCCACGAAAAATGCGGCGGAAAATGCAGTTTTATCTCTAGGTTCCCTCTGCCTACCACGCCGTACGCGGGATACATCGTGAAGCTGAATTTGATTTAATTTTTTTTAAATTAAATACCCTCAAATAATCAACCTACTCTATCATAATTATAGTTAGTTAACTCAAAAGCTTTACGCTTATGCTTTTTTATTGTCAATAAATAAGAGGCACTGGACTAAATCGTCATCCATTTTATGTATAACATAGTGGGTACTCAGCAAATGGGTATAAACTTCACGGTGCAGCGGTTTCAGTCAAAACGGGAAACTTTACTTAACGGACCCAACAAATCTACTTACAAGATAATGATATTGATATACCCATATAATAATGTAGGTATGCTTTTTGCTTCGTAAAGCTAACAGTTGTGCTAAAATGTATTTTTCTGTATAATTGTAAGTTTTTTTTTTTGGTCAAATGTCACTAATTTATGAATGCAGATGACTGGGGTTTATTTATCCATGTTCATCTTAAACTTTATTGTTTATAACTTTATTGTTTTACTAATATATTATCTTACATATATTAATACCATTATATACTTTTATAGTATGTTATTATAAAAGTGAATGTAAGTTGGCTTGTTACGCTTTCAGTCCAAAACTACTCAACTGTTTATCTTGAAACTTTGTACACATATTCTTAGAGGTTTTATAAGGGACATAGAATACTTATTATTACAAAAAAGTGGTTTTTTTTTTAATATTATTCTTAGGCCATATTATAAAAAAAGTTTAAGCGAACGAAACCGCGCTTAAATCTTACATATATAAAAACACGAACGCTTCCGTGATTTCGCGGGCGAAGCCGCGATTGATTCGCGAGTACCTAATATTATAAATGTCAACGTTTGTGAGGATGAATGGAACAAACAGTTCTACTTCACACAAAAACTACTGAGCGGATTTAGATATTTTTTACAGTAATATAGCTTATCAGCTTCCCGTTTTATCCCGCACACAGCAGGGTAGGCAGAGGGAACCTAGTGTTAAGACACTCCGTTCCCCACTTTCTGCCGAATTCTGGAGGCATTGCGTGTTGAGTGGCAGAACTCTACGCCGCGCTTAACCTCGACACCAGAGCGAAGAAATGGAAATATAAATTTAAGTAAATATTTCATCTCCTCGAGTGGGGATCGAACCCACAACCAGTCGGTTTTACAGTCACACCTCGTGCCGCTGCGCCACGACTGGCCTCAATATAGCTTTTACGTCAGAATAATACATAGGATAAAAATTATGCAAGAACTTTCTATAATTTGACTATAATATAACAATAAGTTTAAGCGGACGAAGCCGCGCTTAGGTCGCTAATCAAATATAAAGCAAACTAAAGTAAATAAAAGAAATCAACAACAAAAAAAATCTAATTCATCACGTGTTTACAAATCCAAAACGTATCAATAATTCAAAAGTGTTCGAGGCATGACTTATCCGTTATTATGCTTTGTTACGGCGGCTTGCAATTACAATGCAAAGTCAAGGAGTGCCAAAATCAAGTGGTATTCACTGAACTCGAAAAGGCTGGGAACCTCGTATTAATACACTCCGGTCTCCATTTTTCACCAAATTCAGAATGACATTGTGTATTCGGTGACGGAACTCAACGCCGCGCTTTGCCTCGGCCCAAGAAAGAAAAAATTAAAATATAAGTCAGCTTCACGCTGTATCCCGCACACAGCAGGGCAGGCAGAGGGAACCTAGTGTTAACACACTCCGTTTCCCACTTTCGGCCGAATTCTGGAGGCATTGCGTGTTGAGTGGCAGAACTCAACGCCGCGCTTGACCTCGACACCAGAGCGAAGAAATGGAAATATAAATTTAAGTAAATATTTCATCTCCTCGAGTGGGGATCGAACCCACAACCAGTCGGTTTTACAGTCACACTTCGTGCCGCTGCGCCACGTAATATAAGTGTTATAATAATAATGATATTATTTGTTCATCCACTGTTAGTCCCCGCTCGGCGCCGCCTGCGCCGCGCTCCTATTGAACTAGTCATTTCACACTCACAGAAAACACACATAATTATATTATTCGACATTTTAGTTTTTTGTTAACCACAAATTATGAACGATAGAAATTATCTCGAGGAGCCCATGATTGTAGGCTGGCAAATGACGTGGCAGAATATGAGGAACCGGCGTCTATTTTAATATCCACTCGTATTTTTTCTTTGACATACGTAGGTAGGTACGTAGTTAAATAAATTTTTTTTTTTGTGTATATCCGTCGATTTTTTTTTTTTGGAATCTACTAAGGCTTAAGCAAACCCAAATTTTACAACAATACATTATATCTATATTTTAATTTATTTAATTGCAGAATAATTACAATATAAATCTTGTAAAATATATATTATTTTTTTATCTAAATCACATGTCACAAAATGATATTATGTCAAGTTTAATTCAAAATTCAATTTTAACTTATTATAATACTAAGATTTCTCTAAAGATAACTCCGTATCGCACGTCTCAATCTGTTGTAACGTTTGCATCGCTTCAGCTTATGAATATCATTTGCAAAATTAAGTGAGTTAACGCAACAAAAGTTATTCATATGGGATAAAAAGAATCTGATATAGATCGTGACTTAATAACTCAATTTTGAATGTTGCAAGAATAGACGACCAAAGGAATACGGCGGTGGATTTAAACAAATCAATGGCAGGCAGGTGTCGAGCCAGTGTGGAATATTAACAAAATAGTCTGTAAGATTCTAGTAATATGTATTGACTATATAATATATGTTTAAAAAAATAATTAAGTTAAACGTTAATACATCAGAATATTCTTATAAAAAAATATGTTAACTATGGACAGACAGATTCACATCTGACCTAAAGGATATTCACACCCACAAAACTTAAATAATATTTTAAAAATGTACAAGAGTAAACATTTAGTTATAATTGTATTATTAATTTATATTATTTAAGTATATAACTATAACTAGAGTCTAGAATCATTCTTAACATTTAAAATTAAAAGTGTATTATAAAATCCAGAGAAAGAAAAATACTTTTTAGAAAATTTATAAAAAAATCTTCAAGGCAAACGAGCGTTTAGGTCACCTGATGGTAAGTGATTACCGCCGCCCACGACCCCGTGCAACACCAGAGGAGTTACAGTTGCGTTGCCGGCCTTTAAGGTGGAGATAGACTCGCTTTTTGAAGGTACCCATGTCATATCGACCTAGAAACACTGCCGCGGGGAGCCTTTCTACTGTTCAGTGGCGCGTGGAAGGAAGTTCCTACGAAACCGCACAGTAATGGATTGCCACGTATCCAGGTCGTGTGGAAGATATTTTAACTTGTGACGTACTGTGCAGTTAGAAAATTCGGCGGCAGGTAACAGGTGAAACAATTCTTCAGAACACTCCCTTCGGTTCTTATCGAGCACAGGCGCAAGATGTTATTGGTGATACCATCTAAGCCCTATAATCACTAAACAACAATAACATACACCAACTTGCACCTTATTTATATTTATAAATGACATTCTCTCTTCACAAATGATAGTTCTGAGCAATTATCTTCGGGTAGCGGAAATTCGCAAAAATTTCCCTACAAAGAGAGATAGTAGCAACATAAATAACTAAGCGATATCCAAGAATATTTTTGATTTGCAATTATTTCAATTCACAATTTATCTATATATTACTATTCATAATTTTTAATTTCAGCATAATATAAAAAAATTCTGCCCTACAAATAGTGTATATTTAAACCACTCTTAACGGGAGCCGTGACTTATTAGGAATGTGTGTCAAGAATATAGTGAGTGCTGCCTCCGTGTTGAACGAACAATAGCTTTACTTCTATAAGAGATTTTTACTCTTATGTGACTTTTGAAATAAAAAAGTTGGGAAGGTTAACGTTACTCTTTCATAAAAAGTTCTTACCCAGGTGCATTATACAAAAAATAATTGAGACTTCTGAATGTAATATTATTATGTAGTTAGGTATTTTCTTTTTTTCTTTTTAGCTTCACGCTGAATCCCGCACATAGCTTGTAGGCCAACGGAACCTGAGAACCTAGTGTTAAGACGCTCGTTCCCATTAAGACACTTCCGTTCTCCACTTTACCCCGATCCCTTGAGGCGTGTTGAGTGGCAGAACTCAATGCCAATGTTATCAAAACGAGGAAATGAAAATATGAAATATATTATTTCCTCGAGTGGGAATCGAACCCACATCCAGTCGCGTTTACAGTTTAATTGTCATAATACAAAAATAAATATTTTCCTATAATACAAATGTTTAACATAAATCACATATAGAAAATCAACAAGAATAAAGCACGGGCGGGACCCCTAAATGTTTTACTAATCTAAAATGTTCACAAAATAATTCCTTGGTCATTCTCCGCATTTCATTTCACAGAGATCAGGTGGCGAAGGGGGCATTGTAGCGGCTAATCCGTAAAATCTGCTTCGAGTGGCGCTTGACTGTACCGTAGGGGGAACGCAGGGTACCGTCCCCCGTGACTTATGATATACCTAAGTAAAATTACACACGTTTTGAACTCGCACCTGTCGTACCCTGCCGGGACGCAGCTTTTACTACTACCCGTCAACGGATAGCGGATCGTTACAATAAAAAAAATACTTCAAACGTTACATTTGCATGAAGATAAAATACTTAACTATCTTTATACCCGCATTTTATTTGTCCTGTTTTGTTTTGAATTAAAATTTATAGCGTAGAAGAATGATAGATAATATGTTGTTTATTTTTTGGTTTTTTACAGCTATTCACCCACTGTTACGAATGGGTCCTTATTACGCACCCGCCACCACCTAGCGCGAGAGCCCACGGCCGTAATTCAATTACAAAAACCCACAAACTATACGAAGTTAACAGTACAGTCACAATCACACTCTCTACGTTAATGATGACGATGTTTCTCTGTAACGAGGCTCGGAAGCCGGCAATAAAGGCGACCGCCATCATTACCGCGCCAGCAAACACAAATTGACAAGCGATATTTCAAACTCGATGATTATCATATCGTGTGGGGAATACCATAAAATTAAATCGGTGGGGTTGAGTTCAGTGAATGGAACAATTGCTCGGGTGAAGTGCATGTGTGGTGTCGGTGGCGACAATGACTTCATTAGTAGGTAACAAGTGGCACGACGGTGCGCGAACACCGAAACACCAGTCGCCGGGTACTGGGTACTGGGTAGCGGGTACCGGGTGCCGGGTACTGCGGGCACTCTACTGACGTTGCGTTGTGCTTTTTACGCCAGCTATTGTACTATGTTATGTATTATGTGGTTTTATTTTTCTAACAATTAGATGCTTGTTTGCCTATTACAAAGAAATATATGAACTTCTTTTTACTTTCATTATGAACATAACTTTAATTTAAGCTCACAAAGAAATAGATTTTTACAATTACATAAATCCACAAATAAGTTTTTTAAGTAAACGGGAATATATTTAAAAAAGTAATTATCATTTTTTTTTATATAACAACCTTTCCTTTAAATGATTAAAAAAACAATACAGAAAGGTAGAATACGACAATTGATAAATCTTAAAAAAAACAACATTCAAAAAAATATACAAAGTAAAAGCACTTGTTACTTAATAAAATGGGGCTCAATTTAATGAGGATGTTTAAAATAGAAATATTTATCATAAAATATAAATTTGAGGCGCACATTGTACGTATAGATGATTGGAGATAATGATGCAGTCAGGGGTTGGCATATGTCAGTGATGATCCCCATCCACCCCTTGCCAATTAGGGCTGGCGTGGGGGCAAGCTACCACCGTTCAACCAATAATATTGGTGTTGACTCACTTATTTTGCTAATAAATTCACTTTACCTGTAATTTTATACTTCAATTAAGATTCCAATTATTTGCTTACATTTGCAAATATTTCACGGAGCATCAGTATATGGTAAATACGAAAAGAAAATTAATTCATATGGTTTTAAGCCAAAGTATTTTGGTTAAAACATTAGGTATTGTATGCATAGAAGTGTAATATATATTGTAATCAAAAATATTATTGTGAATTATTTCCTTTGTAATAATACAATAGACTAATTGCTGCTATAGTACAGTAGTAATGCTTGCCAAAAACTAAACGATTGCTCGTCCTTTTGAAACAAAATACTAAATAAAATAATTGTCATTTTTATTCGAACATAAGGATTTATTGTTTTCACACAAAGGTACAAAGAGAAAAATAAAACCAAACAATGTTCTTGAATTTTAACAATCCGTAAATACATCAACCCCAACTTTAATATTTTAACGTCAACTAACACTACTAAGGCGCTGTGGCGCAAGTTGCGTTCTGCCAGCGATTTCTGCCAATGAAAACAAATACGAATTCTGCTCCCTGCTTTGGGAGTAGAATAGAAATTAAATAAATAATTAGATGAATCCGTTAAAGTATTTTAATAAGAGATAAAAAAAATCAAAATAAGCTTCACGCTCTATCTCGCACACAGCAGGGTAGGCAGAGGAAACCTAGTTTTAAGACATTCCGTTTCCCACTTTCCGCCGAGTTCTGGAGGCATTGCGTATTGAGTGGCGAAACTCAACACCGCGCCGCGTAAATATATACTTCATTTCTAATAATAAGAAATATATATTGATATAAATTAATTATTTATTTTTAGAAATAATCACAGTTGTTTATATATAGATAGGTACTCGATTTAAATCAACCTCCTATAACTTAAACCAATATTTTTTAAGCAAATAAAGCAAAGAACATTTCAAAAAGCAAAATCGAAGGGGTGGAAACAATTAGTAGTATTTGAGCGGAGCAACTCGGCAAATGTTATAAAATATTAACAATTTTACGGTGCCACTGGTGTTGAGAGTTAGTGGGAATGGCCTGTATATTATATTTTGGCCCCTATATTTACATATAAATGTATTAATTAAATATTCTATTATATGAATATTAAATATTTTCTATAAAAGGATTTAAATCTTAAATTTTTATATAAATTATTGAGATATGTACTAAATATCTTTGTTAAATAAATTTGTTCATACAATTTATGAAAACTAACTGTTAGAGGACTTTTAGGAGGACTAGGATTGATTCTCTATATTTCCTTTATATTTAAATATTATGTAGATATAGCTAGCTATACGTAATGTAAATTTTGCAAAATTTTTACCACAACATGAAAGCTAAGGACTAAGTACTGATATTGTCTCCTTTTGGGGCAAATAAGGAGAAAAGATAGGATTTATTAACCGACTTCTGTAAGAAAAGGAGGGGAGTTTTTCGAGAAGGAGGAGGATAATTCGAGTGTATTTTTTTTATGTTTGTTAACTCAGAACTTTGAGCGAACCGATTTTGATGATATTTTTTTAATTGAACTAATTGAACTTTTATTTTTTTAATTGAATGATATTTTTTTAATTGGCCCCATTACGATTAGACTTCAAAATTATAAAATCGTTTTTTTAATTATTTTTGTTTAACAAAATCAAAGTACGTATTACTTCATGTAAAATTATTTTTTGTTTTTTAGTTTGTTGTATAAGTATAAGTCGTTTTTTTTTTGTTCAAATTCATTTTTTAAAACATCTTAATACATTTTCATTTAATTATAACTAGTCCGTAAGCAGATACCATATGGAAGAGGTAAAGTTAACAATTTCAAACATTTGTTCTTATTATAATAGAAAACGTATATTGCTTAGAAATCTTTAAAAAGATTTTATGACTATTTACTTCAATAGTATATATCATTTAATTAAAAAATATATATATCTGTTTTAAGTAAAATTGTTTTTCTCATATTTAACCTATACCGCTTAAAACAACCTGAAAAGTAGTTTTTAAAATACAATCACTCAACTAAGACATTGTAAAATCATTGATTGATATATTTTTCTCAGCAAAGATGATATTTTCTAAATATAATTTAGAGTAATTACATTGTTAAAAAAATATTTTAAAATTAAGTAGGTATACGTATATTGTTATCAAGCTTAACAACTAACCTCTACCTTGACCTCCTCTTCCGGCTTTCGATAACTAAATCAACTTATTAAATTATTAATTAACTAAAGTATTTATTAAAATAAATAATTAAACGTTAAAAAAACAATATCAATTTAAGAGCCTAAATATACATTTGTCTCCTTAAATATTTCTAAAAAAAAAGCTAATACTATTTAGAAAACGTATAAAAATTTGAACGTAGCGGGACTCGAACCCGCGCCTCCTGAACCTCCTCCTGTTCGAATCCCGCTACGTTCAAATATTTATACGTTTTCTAAATAACTATTTTTCTTTACTAAGTGTGGAATAACACTTTTAAAAAAAATTGTAAAAAAAAAGTTAATACTTCAGTTAAAATAATTATAAATGTCACTTTATTTTATTGTTTTCGATAAAAAAAAGTGAGATAGCGCGTTCGGCACCTGCCTATTGTTTCTATGAAAGGTGTTATCTCTTCCCAAGACATTTTTATCATATTCCATGAGAATGAGTTTCGAGGAGAACTGTCACCATCGCTTACAACACTAACTCGTATAACCCTTTTTTAGATGGTGATGGGCCGATAAATACGGCGCTTAGTAACAAAATGTCCACTTGATTATCTATCTTCGGTATACTGGTGTAAAAGATTACTATCTATGTTTTATACAAATATTCAATTTTATATTTAATATTTTAATTTCTACGTCGGTCCGGTGTCGGGGCAACACGCGGCGTTGAGGTCCGCCATTCAATACGCAATGCTTTTAGAATTCAGCGGAAAATCGGAAACAGAGTGTCTTAACACTAGGTTTCCTCTGTCTGCCCTGCTGTATGCGGGATACAGAGTGACGCTAAAAAAATTAAATTTGTACTTAACGCAGAGTGGGGCGAGTATTATTTATGGCGCTCATATCGGTGTATCATTTTTGATCTAGATAACTGTTAGTGAGAGCACTCTCCGTACAAATAAGGTAAAATAAAGTTTGTACATTAATTACGAGGTACGAAGTGAAGTGGGCACATAGATGGAATTAGGTAATGTAAACGCGTGGGTCCCGGCGGGTACCGGAGGGTCCCGGCGGGCCGTGCGGTCGCGTCGCCCGCGCTAACGAGGTCGGCGCACGCGCCGCGTCACGCGCCTCTCTTCATTACCAACCTCTTTGCCGACTTTATTATTTTTCGCCACGTGGCCATTATAGCGGTTTTTATTATTTTATTTTTTTTGTCAAACTCCTTTCGGGTCGTTCGTGTAATCGGATCCCGCTGCTAATAGGGCTTAGCAGAGGCCCTAATAAAATAGACGCGATCGTGAGTGATATGTGATTCGATCAACATAAACAAGCTATTACTGTGTATGAGAGGTTAATGCTGGTATTGCTCGACTGATAATCTGTTAGTACCCACTTCGTATTGATTACGACAACGCCTCGGCTTGTAACTGGCTGGTGGCTGTTTTGTGAAGCTAATAGAAGCATTTTCTGAAATTAATTCTAGCTAATCTGTGTTGATACCTAATAGGAATAACGGGTTGGCACTAAGTCGATATGAATTAGAAAAAAATTAATACAAGTCAGCGTTACGCTGCATTGTACGCTGAGGGAACCTTGTGTTAAGACACTGTTTCCGATTTTCTTTCTTTTCTTCCGTTTACTACGATACCAGAGCGAAGAAATGAAAATATAAATTTAAATAATTATTATTAGATACATATTATATTGCTATTATAATAGAAATACATTATTATTTATTTTTAAGTAAATAAAGATAATTCCTTTAATTCATTTAAATAACAAGACCCCACAGGTGATGTTTATTAAATAAATGTCAATACATAAAAAACTCGTTTTATATTATTTTTTATAATAAATACCCTCCTTATAATCAAACGGTCAAAATCACTGATATGCGCAACCTCACAGAAAGATAAAATCTTCTCCAAGGCGATTGCGAAGACAGATACACTTATGTTTCTACAAAGTGTTTGTATTTTATATTAATATGGGTAATTTATGTTATTTTAAACGACTAGATGTCGTGTCGTATAGATAAAATGAAAGTTAATTATTTTTTGTTATATTTATGTTATATGTTTAGTTTAATGAATTAAGTACTAAGTAATTGTCAGCTTCACGCTGTATCCCGCACACAGCAGGGTAGGCAGAGGGAACCTAGTGTTAAAACACTCAGTTCCCCACTTTCTGCCGAATTCTGGAGGTGTTGCGTGTTGACTGACAGAACTTAACGCCGCGCTTTGCCTTGACACCAGAGCGATGAAATGGAATTTCACTTCATCGAGATGGAGATCGAACCCAAAACTAGTCGATTTTACAGTCACACTTTGTGCCAAAACGATTGTTTACCTACATGTTTTTATACACATATCGTATAAAAAGACACATAATAAAAACAAAACATATAGTAAAATCCAGTTAAGTTAACTTTAACGTACAAAATGAAGTAAACATAAATCAGAGAGCCTGCACAGCGTACACTGGCGACTGGCATGGGAACCTGAACAAATTTATTTGCGAGTGGGAGTGAGGCGGGTAACGTTTCGAGATGGATGCCAGCCGAGACACAGTGGGGTGTCCTTCAGCGGACGAGATCCGCAGTCCCTCCGGAAGGCACACGCTCATTAAAAAGGCCTGTCGGCTTTCCAGTATTCACTATTACAGTAGAACGTGCGCTGGAGCATTTTATACGGTTGAAATCGAGTATTATTTGTAAGGGAGCGTGTCTAGCGCGTGGCCTTTTTTTTCAATACCCATATTTGTTTTTACACGATTTAACAAGTTTGTTTTTTCGTGGGCTCCGCTGATTCAACTGATTCGATTCCTTACGTTTTTTTTTTTGTAAAATTTACACAAATGTTAACTCTTGCTCTTTAATTATAAAGCTCGGTGGTTGTGTGATTAACATTTGTAATAATACCTCGTGCAGTTAATTGTAATTGGCGGAACGTAATGCAATTATTAGGTAAATAAACTCACAGTTTTATTAAATCTCGTTCTAATAAAATTTTTAATTTATTTATAAGAAATGTTTTATTTATATATATATTTTTAGCTTCACGCTGTATCCTGCACACAGCAGGGTAGGCAGAGGGAACCTAGTGTTAAAACACTCCGGTCCCCACTTTCTGCCGAATCTGGAGGCATTGCGTGTTGAGTGGCAGAACTCAACGCCGCGCTTAGCCTCGACACCAGAGCGAAGAAATGGAAATATAAATTTAAGTAAATATTTCATCTCCTCGAGTGGGGATCGAACCTACAACCAGTCGGTTTTACAGTCACACTGCGTGCCGCTGCGCTACTACTGGCCTTATTTATATATAGAAACACAAAATACATACCTAAGATACTATAATGTCAACCACACTTTAAAAGAGATATTAAATCAAAAACGTATCGAACACGTGCAGGATAAGCCTCATACAAGCTGATTCGACATCGAAATTAGATTATTTATGCTCAGTGAACAATTTAGGTTAACTGGAGTTTTATTTAACATCGGTTTAAATGGCCAGGTGGTTTATCTAAAATATAATAAATAAATCAGCTTCACGCTGTATCCCGCACACAGCAGGGTAGGCAGAGGGAACCTAGTGTTAAAACACTCCGGTCCCCACTTTCTGCCGAATCTGGAGGCATTGCGTGTTGAGTGGCAGAACTCAACGCCGCGCTTAGCCTCGACACCAGAGCGAAGAAATGGAAATATAAATTTAAGTAAATATTTCATCTCCTCGAGTGGGGATCGAACCCACAACCAGTCGGTTTTACAGTCACACCTCGTGCCGCTGCGCCACGACTGGCCTCAACGTGCCTCAACGACCTCACGTACTTTATCTAAAATATAATATTCAGAAGACGACGTATCTAATGTATATTATACCACCGTTTTCAAATTAAATAAAAACAGAAAAAACATTCCAAGGCAAAATGAATAATTAATGAACTCAATTTTAATTACTTTATCTTTAAAAAAAAAACGTTAGATATCATTTAATCTCACAAATACTTTTGTTATATATATTCAGATGCTTTTTCTAGTCAGTATTGAAATATAAAAATAATTATATTCGTCTCCAATCTGGAGGCCAGTCGTGGCGCAGCAGCACGAGGTGTGACTGTAAAACCGACTGGTTGTGGGTTCGATCCCCACTCGAGGAGATGAAATATTTATATTTCCATTTCGTCGCTCTGGTGTCGAGGTTAAGCGCGGCGTTGAGTTCTGCCACTCAACACGCAATGCCTCCAGAATTCGGCAGAAAGTGTGGAACGGAGTGTCTTAACACAAGGTTCCCTCTGCCTACCCTGCTGTGTGCGGGATACAGCGTGAAGCTGATAATAATAATAATAATTATTATATTTGTTATCACAATTAATCTAGAGATTCAAACACATTATGTGAAAAATAATATAAATAAGTGCATTCACAAGCACCTACCATTGCTAAAACTACACCGTTTTTTCCCAAGAATACCGAGTTCTTTTGTTCTTGTAGGGGCGAAGGTACGTGAGCTTTGGCATGTTTTTTGACCTTAACAATGAGACCAGAGAGGGTCCGCCACGTGTTGGAAAATTGAACCCACCATCGAGTATTCCATATGAAATTAGCATTTATTGGCTTGTAAATAAGGGTAATATTTACCTAAAGCCTTTACCTACAATTCTGTCTATTGTCGATTTTTTGATCAATTTACAACATTCGAAAATTAATTAGAAAAATCTAATATACAGAATATTCAAATGAATAACACCACAATAACTTATTTTGGGTGTGTAAATAAATATTGTTTCTATATTAAATATAGTAATGTATACTCTAAATGTTTTTATAAGAAAAAAGCTATTTAGGTTCATGAATGAACACTTTAAATGTGTTGTGTTTGTATTGTTAAACTAATCTAGGAAACTTCCAGATGGATTTAAATTATTTTGTACATAAGTGCCAGGGGTCCAAATCCAATCGACTATAAATTATTGTGAAGAATGACACATCTGATGTAAAATTATAGTAGTCCAGCGAAAATACGAAAAACAATGGAATGCCGCCTTATCGCACTCTACATAATAAAGTTTTTCCAAAGCGCAATAGACTTTTTCCATTAACATACAAAAATTTGAGTTGAGTAGCGCCACACAACACGCAATGCTTCCAGAATTCGGCGAAAGGTGAGGAACGGAAGAGTCTTAATAGGAATGGAGTCTCTTAACACTAGGTTCCTAAGTTCTCTATACCTGGAAAAAAATCTAGAAATCCATCAAAAAGAACTTGTTGTTTACTCTATTTCGAAAAACTGTTCCTGGTTCCGACTTTCCTATTTCACGTATGTTTAAGTTTTATAATAAAAATTGTATGAATGTCGACATTTACCCACTGTAAGATATTAAGTTATATTTAAGCCATCTATTTAACCGAATCGACTTTAGGTAGTTAAAATACATATATTTAGAGTGTTTTCACTCTATATTATTGAATTTAAATTACATGAGGTCAAGTTTGTGAAAATGTATAAATAAATAAATAAACCAACGTCTGTTTATTATGTTTTTTTATAATAATGAGAATTTTCATTGGAGTGCACTGTCAAAGATCAGAATAATCTGATCTAAATTCGCGTTTTTCCAGCCTGATGGACATTTTCTTACATATTTCTTGGATTTTTACTTCAGAAATATAAAATGACAGTACCTTCATTCTGTAAAAGGGACTTATTGAGTTTAAATTTTAATGACAACGGGTGGTGAATGAACGTAATTAAGTAAGTACAACGGATCAAAAAGTCAGCAAACCAAGTTGCAGACGAAAACTAGTACCTTTAATGTTTTTATACGAAATATAGTACAATTTCAAGGATTTTAATAACAATATAGTATTATTTAACGAAAAGACAAGTTTTTCTTGTATTGATTATGTAGCCACTCACATAGTATTGATTCTTATTTAATTTTGACAAACCGGTCCTGCAATTTCATCTTTAAATAGAATAAATAATAATAAATAGAAACCGGAGTGAGGAAACTTATCTGTACAATTTATTTAATAATCGTAATATCTTTCCGATTAATAATATATGATATGTCCAAGTTAAGAACGTCCAACACATCACACCATGTACGATATTATACGCCGCAAAACTTTTAACATAACTAATCGAGTAACCTTAACAAAATTAAAATTACAAATAAAAATAAAACAGCTTCACGCTGTATCCCGCACACAGCAGGGTAGGCAGAGGGAACCTAGTAATATTTAAAAATGTGTNAAGACACAGACACATAGACACACAAAAAAAAAAAAGAAATAACGTATACAAGTGACAAAAACCCGTGTACGAGCTGACAGGGTTGACAACGTCATCGCACGGGCCCGTCGGCGCTCGATCAATTATGTTTGATTCATTGAGTTCACCTGACAGAAGGTATCGGCGTCTCTCGCCGCCTCCAAAATATTGTGATTCAGATTTTATCTGTTCTTAACCAAATTAATATTAGCTAGTATCGCTATCGACGTGGTTGCAACGTTTTAAATAAAAAAGAATAAAAAATAGTCACTCAACACGCAACGGCTCCAGAATTCGGTAGAAAGTAGGGAGCGGAGTGTCTTAACACTAGGTTCCCTCTGCCTACTCGGCTGTGTGCGGGATACAGCGTGAAGCTGATAAAAAATGAGCTGTTACCTTAGCATAATATCTCTAAGCTTTTTACTTGACTGCGTGTCGCAAAGAAGAGTAATGTGTTTATCAATGTATGTACATATGTATATATGTATATTAGTATTATTTCTGTCTGTTGTAGATCAAAGGGGTAAATCCCTTTTAACCATATTAACGTTTATCGATTCATCTTAAGCCACTAAAGATATTACAAATCAAAATCCACCATAGCAACTACCAGGCGCCATATTGTCATAAAGAAATAAATGACAATCAACAGTACTATATCAACAAGCTGTGTCAAGTGAAATAGGTAACGAAAAATGATTCCTAGATTCCTTTAATATTTTTTAGTAGAAGTTATAGCTTAAGATACTATCTATATAAAGATTTAAAGATGTTCAAGCAACTATTTTAGCTATTTTTCACGCAAACAGGTCCTTATACATATATGCACTGTAGTATTCGTTACTTTGACTTTATTATGCGGAATTAGGAGCAGTAATTGTTTAGTGTTAGTAGTATGACTATGGACCGCAGAGGCTGTTTTTGGGCTCAAATTCCACGATATTACGATATTTTTTGAAAAAATTTAAAGTTTAAACAAATTAATATATAACATATTTTCCAAATTAGGAACATCTTTCACAGAGGCCAGTCGTGGCGCAGCGGCACGAAGTGTGACTGTAAAAGAATTTGGCAGAAAGTGGGGAACGGAGTGTCTTAACACTATGTTGCCTCTGCCTACCCTGCTGTGTGCGGGATACAGCGTGAAGCTGATTTATTTTGATTTGATTTTTCACAGTACATAAAAAAGTTAAATATCCCAAGCCAATTCTTGTGATTAAGAATATATTATTAATATGGATTAATACTAATACGACACGATAACATGACTTAAGTTACATTCGATGTGTATTCGAACGGATACGCGCGTGTGTTGACATCGATCAACGGATAACCTTATACGGACTCACTTATGCTCTATTTGCTGATATTGAGTAATAATATTTATTAAATATTGAGTAATAATTATTATTTATATTAAAAAAAAAAACAGAATTTCTATCTTTTTGTGTAAAATTATGAGATACTATAGCAAATACTTTTGAGGTCTTGGTGCTGCTGGGGCACAAGCGTGTGACTTCAAACGCAACGGTTATGGGTGCGATTCCCATTCAGGAAATATTTAATATTTTTATTAAACTGGTAACGAAGCAAAGCGTGGCGTTAAGTTCTGCCACTTAACACGCAATGCTTTAAGAATTCGGCGTTCAGAAAGTAAGCAACGAAAGTGTTTTTGATGAGGAACGGATAGTCTTAACATTAGAATCCCATGTTTCCTCTATCTACCCTGCGGGAGACTGCGTGAAACAAAAAAAAAGTTACAAATACCTATATTTTATTCCTGTACAATGTAATCTTTTCACAATTTACCTTCGTCTAGCATTATCTTTTTGAGAACTTATTAACACAAGTAATAGACCAGGAAGGAGGTTACATATCAGTTATTTTTTTTATAAAAAGGTTTTTCTCTGAATATTGTTTTTGGCGTGTTTTTTTTTTTATTTTCATCTATAGGTATATCTGATAGGCGGTATTAATCTAAGGCCATACCTATCCGGCCACGAATGTCAATATTCAAATATGTACTCTCAATTCCAGTAGGATTCAAATCCATATGATCATCTATAATAAAAAGTTTTACTACAGCAAAGAACCAACAGAACAATTGTCAACATTCGTCTGTTTCTCATGTTTATAATAAAGTCCACTATATTTCGAATATTCTAATACATTGTATATTACGAATTTTCAGTAAAAATACGTATACCTGTGTATTTCAGAAAAAATTACCCTGTGACCAATAAGAAATATTATTTTGGCATATCATAAAATTGTTTATATTTACTCTGATATTAAAGAGTATATTATTAACTATCTAAATATACTATTGAAATTGAAATTATACCATAAATTAAAAAAATATTCAAGTTTTCTTTCAACATATGGCGAAAAGTATTCCTTAACGTCACAGACTATGATCTACCAGAACTAACAAAAACAGGTATTAAAACCAAATCATCCCCTATTATCTAACAGATGTGTTTATATTCTTTCCCAAAATAATAAAAAAGTAGCTTAATTTTATCACATTACGAAATAATTAGCGAATTAAATTCTTGTTAGTCACTTCTTGGACAATTCACAGTAGAAAAGTATTCATTGCTGATTAAACGTATTACAAAATCAAAAAAACATTCAACGTGAGCAATTCTTGACAATAACAAAATATTAATAATCATAAAATAAAAACTATAAAATGCTAAATAGATATTAAAAAACTAAATTTNNNNGCTTTTTATGGTACTTTTTAATTTAAGTCAACATTAAAACATTTACTTTAACCATATAAAATCTTATTTCCACATGATCCATATAATAAATTAGAAATAAAAATGCTTAAAGTTGTGGGACAGTCTAATTTTGCTAGGGTAATTTTTTCTGAAATACACTCATACACATACATATTTTAGTATAGTCAGAGTAATATCAGTTTGTAATTATACGAGTACATATATTAATGGAACACATTAATTTTACAATTTTTACATTTATAATTTTGGTTCAAAATTCATAAACATCATTTTCATATCGTCGAGTGTGAGTTCGATTCCCTTCGGGGGTGTGAGTTATTATAATTTTAATTTCGCCATTCAACTCACGTCTCGAAAATTGGTCGGGAAACGGGGAACGGGATGTCCCTGGCTTATCTTACACGAGTTACGTGTTAAGTTAAGATATTTTTAAATGATAAAAGTAAAACTAATATAAAATATTACTTAATACATATTAATAATATTTTTGTATTTATGTACCTATAGTCTTATCATGATATTAAAATCTTGTCATATTATAACAATTTAACTCATAATTGATAAAAACCGCAGTTCGTGGTTTCCCGTACCTGTAAATTTTTACCAAAACAAAAACATTTTCAATTATTCTACTATAGAGTAATTTTAATTTACTATTAACATTTATTACTTCACGGTAAATAATTTCACATGTTTGTATTGAAACATACATGTCGTTTAATACAGTGTCACATTAAATTGAAATTGAGTTAGTACAGTAGTGGTACTGATGCTATACATAAAACCATGTTATTTACATATTTTACTAAAAAAAGAATTATGGTAATTACTTTTATTATTATACATTTTGATAAATAGGATATAATATAATTTATTAACGAGGCCAGTGGTGGCGCAGGGGCACGAAGTGTCACTGTAAACGCGACTGGTTGTGGGTTCGATCCTAATGATGATGATAATGAAATATTTATTTAAATTTATATTTCCATATATTCGCTCTGGTGTCAAGGTAAATCGTGGCGATGAGTTCCACCATTCAACACGCACGCACTAGAATTCGGCGGGAGGTGGAGGACGGAGTGTCTTAACACTAGGTTCCCTCTGCCTACCCTGCTGTGACCGGGATACAGCGTGAAGCTTATTTTTTTATAATTATTAATATATATAATTTTTTTTATCAGAATTTAATATATGGATATGTTTACCATATGTACCTACTTACTTACTTTCAATTAGGTATATTGACCTTACTGAAACGCACCTTAGTTCAAGATCTTTTTCTTTTATAATACAATATGATATAGTTATATGATATTGTTACTAAATTGCATAATTTACGGCTTAGATATACCCATAATTATATCTAGTTCTTCTATACTTTGTGACGGTCACGGCTCATTTGCGTCCGGATGCGGTAACTTTAGACACCGACCTATTTCTGTAAATGTTTTTGCTGGCGCTCCATTCTCCCCTTGTAGTTCGTAATGTGGTATCAATGTAGTGGTATCAATCGCCTGGTAGTTGCTATGGTGGATTTTGATTTGTAATATCTTTAGTGGCTTAAGATGAATCGATAAACGTTAATATGGTTAAAAGGGATTAACCCCTTTGATCTACAACAGACAGAAATAATACTAATATACATATATACATACATTGACAAACACATTACTCTTCTTTGCGACACGCAGTCAAGTAAAAAGAGGTAAATTTTTTTATATTAAAAAAAACACCTTTTAGCTTAGAGATATTATGCTAAGGTAACAGCTCATTTTTTATCAGCTTCACGCTGTATCACTTACTCTTTTTTTTTTTGCTGTATCTCAAAACAAATGAATTCATTTCTCATACGATGACGATACCTACCTAAATTTAATTTACCTTATTTCTTGGATTTCTCTTCTCTCTCTTCTAGTAAAAAGTGCCACACACTGTTCTCAACTATGTGGTCATTAAAAACAATAGGTACAGGTTGAATGAGTAAACTCTACACTCTCTGCACTCTGTTAAAACAAACCGAGTATCATAAGATTAATTACATCGGATGAAAATTGTTACAACTACATCATATAGAATATTTAGTCACCTATTTTTCAAATACGCGGTAACGGAGTCTTAATATAATAATCACATATTATATAACTATTGTTTGTTGAGGCCAGTCGTGGCGCTGGAGCACAAGCGTGTGACTGTAAGCGCGACAGCTTGTGAGTTCGATTCTCAGTATGAAATGAAATATTTGATATTTTCATTTTTTACTTTGGTGTAGAGGCAAAACGTGGCGTTGAATTCCACCATCCAACAAGTAATTCGTCCAGAATTTGGTAGAAAGTGTGGAACGGAGTGTCTCAACATAAGATTCGCGCTGCCTACCCTTGTACATCCACTATACAATGTGAAGCTAAAAAAATATAACTACAATATGATACACAAAGTCAGAACAACAATACGGACAAAAAAAATACTTGAATTTATATACAAAATAAAAAAATTACATACAAAAATAAAATTATCAACATCTATCAAAACTTTGTATGTCGACTGTACATCGGACCGTTTGACACAGCCAAATGTGGCCACAACGCCCCAATGGTTTAAACTGCACGGTACATTGCGCACATCCATGATTTATAGTCTTTTAAAAAAAATAAGTGACTGCGGTTTGATCTTTGCGTGTCACGTGCGTAACTAGCCTCATATCGTTGGCTTAGAGTGTAAATCTGCTTAATCTGTTATTTGTTTTTACATAAGTATATTTTAAATACCATTCCAAAGTGTAAAAAATATATCATGAAATTATATCACGCTGTATCCCGCATAGCAGGCTAGGTAGAGAGTGTTAAGACACTCCGTTCCCCACTTTACACCGATATTTTCGAGGAGTTGCTTATTTAGTGGTGGAACTCAACAAGCAACGCCTCCGGGTTTATGCCTTGATGCCGGAGCTTGTCATTAAAATATTAATAAATAATAATTAATTCCCTCGAGTGGGGATCGCACCCACAATCGTCGCGTTACAGTCACACCCTTGTGCACCTGCGCCCTGACGGCCCCAAAGGAGAATGAAATTTTTGGGCCTACACGTAAAGAATTGAGATGTGATCTAAAAAAATTACAATTTTTTTTTATTTTTAGAATAGCAAATAATAAATTAATTGACATTCTGGAAGTGGAGAAAAATGAAAAAAAATAAGATTTAGATCCTTAATCGATTAAAATCAATCATATTTTAAATCAGAGATGTGACAGCTGATTGACAATCACACCTTGTCTAATGATTTTTTACATTTTTGCTTCTGTTTGTCATCGCAAAATCAGGCCATTAAATAAAAAACATAAAAAAAAACATTTGCTTCTGTCATTACGTTCGTGTCATAACGCATCGACGTTTTGAATGTTTTCCCGTTTGTTTGATATTTTCAACGACTACTGTTTTGTTTTTCTCGGATTTTGATTCTGCCTACTTTGTACGACCCTCGCTTCCCGACTGGACTCTGAAATCTTTTGGATCTTACAACCGCCACGCTATGGATATGAATCGCTGTGTGAATTGTGGGATAGCCAATGGACACTGCAATACCCTATTCCTACGATCTTTAGACGATGAAAACCACCACAACCTGGTTACTTAGAGGTGTGATATTATCCCGACATATAAGCAGGAAAATATATTTCTGTTACATTTTAGTTGACAGCTTTCGTAGAGGAAGGAAAGCTATTGCTATGAAATACTGCAATTGTATTGTAGGAAGACGAATGGTAGGCTGCTGTGCTCATGTTATGAGTATTATACATATAAGGTACCATACCTTAGTTGGGCTAGATACTAAAATAATTTAGTGATAAATAATAGAAAAAGAATAAAATATTCATTAAAATCTGTTTTATTTATAAATAATAAACATTAATGCTTAAACAACTCAGTAATCACATATTTTATATAAGTTGATATTCAAGAAATTGTGCTGCGAACTTAACCTCACTTTTATCAAATCTCTAATAACTCAGCTCTCAGATTGCCAAAATTTATATAGATTTCAGAGAGGAAATGATGTACCTAAATCTATTAAATCATACCATTTTCATATCTTTACATTCTGGGCCCAAAAATGTATGGAATAGTTTCAGTCTCCTTTAACCTTTAGTTTTATTATTTTTATTACTTTTTATTTGTCATATAGGTAGTAGAGAATACAAATCAATTTTCTGGAATTTTGAGAATTTCATAATTTTTTAAAAAGTTTTTTGTCTCTCCAAATATGCTTAATACGCTGTTAGTAGTTAGGTTTACACTCTGAGCCGACGACATTATAGCTTCGAGCCTTGTTATAAGATTTAACTTTTTCAGATGGTTAGAAACGTTTGCTTAATAAGCATATGTTTGAAAAAATCAGGTACATTAGCTTTGTTATTATTTTGTGTTATGTATTTATTACTTAGATATGGTGATGTTGAGGCCAGTCGTGGCGCAGGGGCTGAAGTGTGTGACGGTAAACGCGAAAGGTTGTGGGCTCGATTCCCACTCGAGGGGATGAAATTTCATACTTTTTCATTGAGGCCGGTCGTGGCGCAGCGGCACGAGGTGTGACTGCAAAACCGACTGGTTGTGGGTTCGATCCCCACTCGAGGAGATGAAATATTTACTTAAATTTATATTTCCATTTCTTCGCTCTGGTGTC
>JAAIXJ010001876.1:70295-177052 GCA_013403705.1 Heliconius hermathena | reverse complement strand
ACGCACCCTTCTTAGTGGATGCCCAGATTATGAAAATAAACATCTGTCCAAATTTCACGTTTCTACGCACAGCGGTTACGGCTGTGTGTGCGTCTTACCTCAGTCAGTCAGTACATGTCCTTTTATATATATAGATATTTAAATTCTAGATAGATCTAGATTCTATTCTATGGTGGTAATCTTTTTTTTAAATCATTTTGTATAAGTTACTTAACTATTTGTAATTAAATTTATTTTAAATTATAGGTTTGATTGAACGTAAAAAATCAAAAGTAAGGAAGTTAAGCTTTTATATAATATTGATTAATATTCACCCTATTGAAATCGCTCGTTAAGCCATCTTCTGAAGGGCGCGCATCATTTCGCTTTCCTAATAATCATAAAAAAAAACAAAATACCGACAGCAAAGAACCAAAGCAAGAAAGAAAAAAAACCGATCAAATGAGCGTATAACTGTGTGGTTATATGTAGAACTCGCATACCGAGGGTTCCGTACCAATTTCAAGATTGAATCCCGTCAGGACGTTGGTATAAATTATAAACGATGACAAACTTATATTTGCAGGTGTATACACTAATTTTGTATGAAATTAACTATATTTTTAAGTTCGCCACGATTTTTTTTCTATTTACGATTTTTTCCCGTTTATTTTTATTGTATATCACTTCGTGCCAAATTTCTTAACAGTTGATCCCCGGGTACCCTATAGGTACCCTATAGGTACCCTATAGGTTTTGATTACGCGGCGAATTTTATACAAAATACAGCAAAAGCGATGCATATTATGATGTTTAACCTAATCTAAAGATTTTTTCTGTGGTCTAAGAGTTAATGAAATTAATAAAAGAGAATATTTTTTCAGCTTGATTAAATATAAGCAAGTAATTAGATATATGCAATGCCTCCAGAATTCGGCAAAAAGTGGGAAACGGAGTATCTTAACACTAGGTTCCCTCTGCCTACCATGCTGTGTGCGGGATACAGCGTGAAGCTAAAAAAAACGTACATATTTGCTAGCTCATCCTCCACAGATTACTAAAGACACACGAATAAGTACCTGATAAATGAGCTTGAACTTTCAGTACATTCACAGCAAAGGTATTTCCTCTTCAAGTAAATGCCGACTCGTCGACATAAATCGAAGAAGAGCTTTTATTCGATTCCGAGAATTATTTATGTAAATAAAGCAAAAGTCCGCGCCGAACTTGCGTACAAAAGTTGTCTTCCCGTTAAGCAACTTTCTATAGCTGTCCTCGTCGATCGTGTACTATCGATGTATATTACCTCTCTTTCACCCCTGAATGGTGACTACCGGATTGCAGACGTACAAGATCGCGGGACCAGTTTTTATGCACCAACCACAACAAAGCCGTGCCCTCCGTCCGCGAAGATGGAGTCAACGTCGAAGAGCTAGTATACGTTATATTTATGTGAAAAATTATATGACACTGCTTTCTCCAAGGTTACTTAGAGGAAAAGGTGGTATAAGAATTATATTTAAGTTTCAATGTTTCAGTATGCTCTTTGATCAAATTTAGGATTATCAGTGAAGGACCCATTTATACTAAAAGTAATTATTTTTTAGTAACCTTCAAGTCTTATCACTAAAATTCATTAAAAATAATTTATGCAAGAAGATTGGTGTATTAGATATTGGTTTTCCCTTCAAAGTGTTCAATAGAAATATTTGCAATCCAACTAGATCAAGATCTGGTGGCAATGTTACCGCGTTACTCATTTCGTAGTACAGATCTCCGTCGTACCGATAATCGCTGGCATTTTGGAAAGGAATCCACAGAGACCACCCAAAGCCTGCGGGGACCCGTCTTATTTATTGTTTTAATTAAAACAACATAACTCAAGTTCCTGCTTTGGTCGCGCTCGTGTGACAGCTCGTAATTTTAAAGTTTAGCTTCTGAACGCAATCCTTGGATTAAACGACGCGTGCAACCACTATGGGGGTGGGTTTTTTCAGCTATTGCAGCCGATAGAAACAGAAAAGGTTCCCATCGTAATAAAGAATGAAGATTATCTTGACGATGTATCCCGGGTATACAAGGGTAGGCAGAGGGAGTGTAGTGTTAAGATACTCCGCTACCCACTTTCCGACGAATTCTGGGGGCATTGCGTGTTGAGTGGCGGAATTGAACGCCGCGCTTTATCTCAATACCAGAGCCAAGAAATGAAAATATTAAATATTTTATTTCCTCTAGTAAGAATCACACCCACAACCTGTCGCGCTTACACTCACACGCTTATGCCTCTGCGCCAGGACAGGCCTCAAAAAAAAATATTACGCAAAACTGTGACATTACAAAACTACTGTGAAGAACGAAGTCGTCGGCTGTGAAAAACAAAATATGCTACTATCATTACAAGGAAACTAAATTTACTATGCAATTTAACATTTTATTTATTCATATATTTAAAAAATTGTAAAATATGTAGGTACATAAGCTTTTGAAAAACATAATTTTTCAAACTGCTAGAAAAATATTTTTTTTACCTATGTATCGGCGGCGGCGTTGAGTTCTGCCACTCAACAGGCATTCCCTCCCAAATGTGGCGGAAAGGGGGGAACAGAAGTGTTTTAATGGGAACGGTGTGTCTTAACACTAGGTTCCCAGGTGCCTTTAGTTCTACCCTGCTGTGTGCGGGATAGAGAGTGAAGCTATAAAAAATGAAAATAAAAAAATATATTTGTATATGTCCAAGGCCCGTAATGGCTACTTTGTCAATTAAATGACTAAAAGAACAGTGTAGCAGTGTAGTTATTTTATACTGAAGGAACTTTAGGCTTAAAAACAAAATTACGTTTAAAAAAGACATCTATCAGTCGATTGGAGAGCCAGTTACTCAAAATATAATAATTAGGACTTTTGAGGTTTATTTTCTTATTTATTATGTAAATAAATTATTTTTATGTAAATAAATAACAATAATAACGGAGTATCCTGATACTAGGTTCCCTCTGCCTACCCTCCTATGTGCGGGATACAGTGTGAAGCTGATTTTTTTTAAATAAATAAATAAATAACCGCGTGCATGAGATAACTTTCTATACAATTTCCATCTTTTAAATGAAACATTAATCTCACTTTGCAATGATCTCTAATTGCAATACATACATAAACGTGTAGTATTTCTAAATAGCTTCGAATATTTTTGTAAAATATTTTATTTTAATTTTAGCTAAGCCTTCAAGATTTCCCCCATCATATCTAACTATTAGATAATTTCGATATCTACCGTATAATAAATAAAATGGATATTTATGTCTGTGATTCCAAAATAAACGTGTTCTTCAAGTATATAATTACTAAAAAAAACATATTATTAAGGGCGCAAAAACAAATTAAATTACAAAAACTTTAAATTAAAACTCATTCAGTACAAATATAACAGTACAAACAGTACATATAAATAACCATTTTAGAATAATTATTCTAACCAATTTTCCCTAAAAAACACTTAAATAATATTAAATTAATAAGCGTACATACAATTGAGCGATTGCTCTCGAGCGAGATNATATATATATATATATATTGCATATTATATGAAATAACAAAAAAATTTATGAAGGATTGAAACAAAATGCAAATTAATTTGGGAATATTTTATTAACAGATCTTTATAATTTAATTCACATGAATAATGTATCTAGTATGATGGTTTTTGCTTGTGTATCCGAAACGAAAGCCCTGTCTGTACTAACATTAATAATTTTTACAATTATTTTAACTAATATCTACTGAATATTAGAATTAGAAAATGAAAAAAATACATATTCTTATCATATTTCTCTATGGAGTGACTTTACAATTTCCCAGACCGTATGCGTTTATTGCTCCAAAATGTAAGATTAGGTATTCTTTTCTCTCAATATGATTATAAATGTTCTAATAACTATGTTCTTACTATATAACGTTCGAATAGTCTAATGGATATTAAGTTTATACAAAAGGAACTACCAGTGCGTGTACTTATAAAAAAAGTTGTTTAAATTACTCCTACATAGAACTTTAACGATATTACAGAGATTGGTGAAACATTAAATGTTCTAGAATTTTATTTGATATTTAGAAATGATAAGTTGTTTTACTTTTCTCTTTTAGATATATAATATAATAATTTCTGAGAACATACGTATCTTACAGGCTCAAGTGACGTCCGACGAAAAATAAATTTAAATATTCATACTATAGTCATATATAACAAAATTATAACTTGAAAGTGGGAATTGTATTAATTTCGATTAAAAAGATGTATCTGTCAATATCGAATGCTTATACAGATTCTTACCTTAATATAAGTAACATGTTTTACGCTAAACTATCTTACTATGGAAATTTTCTTACGACTATAGTTAAATTAAACTTACTTAATATTACATTAAATATAGGTTTCAATAAATAAATAGTATATATTAATTAAAATTCTTCCATTATTTTTATGAAATGTTGTAGAAATAATGACATTTTCCTTTATGGAAATCGTTAAAAGTTATGTTAACATAAGTACATCTAAATAATATATCTCGATGGATATTAAAAAAAATATTTAGTCATGGAATTAAAAACAAAATTTACATTTTATGATGAGAAAACTGACATTTGAAAAATATTGTTGGAGTAAAACATTTTACAATAACTTTATACAAAAACGTAATGTTGTGTTTTGTTTTTTTTTCAATAAAAAATAGACAAGTGACAGGTACACACATAGTATAGTTAAGTATAAGAACTAGCTGCAAATAACAGTTTTGTATCAGAAACTAATAGGAAGTTATCTTTTATTCTCATTTCCAACTTTTCATGTCATTATTATTTTTTTAAATACATTTATTTAAAAAAAAATAATGACCTGAAAGTTTAGCAGTTAAGTTATTCTACACATACTTCGAAAGCACCTTCTCCACTGTGGTTTAGAAATATAATTGTACTGGGTTTACAGAATATTCAATTTGAAACTGCTATTCAGCCTTTTTAACAAATCGATAGCTTAATTTGATGGAAAATAGTATATTTTCGGTCCATTTTATAAGAGATCATTACATGAATGTGTTACACATCCACACTATACAAACGGAGATTTCGCCGTGTACCTACGAACGGAAAGGGTTCAATTTGTTGTAAGTTGGACGGATGTAAATATATTTGTATTAAATTTAAATAATAATTACTTTTTTCACAGTAATATTGTGCTGTACAGCCTAAACATTATTAAACCAATTTGCTTTCCATCAATTTCATTAAATATTTGTATCAACTGTTTACAGTTATGAATACGTGTGTGTCGTTCAAAATGTCGAAACTAACGTCAAACATCTCACTCGATGAGTCTACAATATGTTATTAACACTGCAAAGTAACATTCCAGTATCACCAATCAAGTGTTCCACTAAATTTTTACACCATTTTTGAAGAGCGCCGATAGATTCACTTCTAATGTTAATGTTCAACTGCATAGCGCTCATAAAGCGCAAAACTGGGGCTATGGACAGTCCATCGAGTTGGGACTGGGCGGGCCGCCCATCACGCTGTAGGGCGGACTGTGCGGCGGCAGCGACTGTATAGACCCTATCTGTCCGTGGTACATGTCCATTTCTAGTGAACCATCCGGGGAACACTTTTCCGCCATTTTGTTCTCCTGTTTCGTCACCATTCTCCGCCATTTTGCGCGGGCGTTCTGGAACCATACCTGCGAACAAAAAAATAATTTTGATGTCGGCATTGAAATAACTAAATATTTGTAAATAAACGTCGCCAGCATATTATTAATTTTATCTCTATATTTCTCAATGGTCAAATTAATTATCTTAAATTATATAGTAGGTATGTAGGTTAGGACCTAATAATGAATAAACACTCTGCTATCAAGTAATTGAAAATATCGTATTAAATAAGAACGTGACCGAATCAGCGGACTATTGATCGAGCTTTTTGTGTGCTAGACGTGAAACTATTTCATATACTTATATGTGCCTGTAGATTACGTTTCATGGCATTTATCCAAGTCTCAATTATACAGACCCGCTAATAGTTCAATAATCGACCCCATCATCGAAGAGAGAGACGCGACTCTCTCACTCTGCAACCTGCACCGCGCCTCTCTGCATACAAGTACGACGGATCTTAGCAAAATGCATTAGATCAGACATTCCATCACGATGTTCCCGACGCCGACAATTAAACGCACGCGCTGATAGCTTGCATTCTTAGAACTCTTAGTAAATCATTAGGCGTCACATAAAAGTAAAATGAAGACTAAACATCTGTGTTGACGGACAGTTCATTTACTAAATGTATAAATATTATATTTTATATGTAACTATCGTTGCTTTTTAAATGTAAGAAACAACATTTACAGGACGCGCAAATATGATGACCAATGGCGCGCGGCCGCACCGCTCGCCCCGCCCACCGCGTCATGGCCGCTACGTATGTCGCCTAACGCCAAATTTAGATTGCGCTTCTTTCTCAACCACAAGAACCTATGCCACAATAGGAGAAAGAGGGTGTAAAGTCAGCCAGTTACAGAGGGGAACATAAAAAAGTTACCAATGTCAATCTTAAAAATTATAACATATAAAGTAAAATTAAGAGAGTAAGACTTAAAGTATTATGATGAGAAATTAACGGAAAGCGCAGAAGACATGCGCACGCGCACGATTAATGATGTCATGTCGGCACATACCTACCGCTGTCGAGCCAAGATAAGGCTGGATGGAGCACGGTGGTCCCAAAATACACTCATTATGAATGACACTAGCAGTGTGAGCCGTGTTCATTGTGTAAAGCTACTGTTACCATACAATATAACCAGTAGATATGTAACTACACACTGTGGAATTGCAAAAATATATTGTTTAAAACCGTAAACAATTATTCACTTATTTTATTCTTTTAGATATAAAAATATATTTGTGCATTTCAATCTTAGAATAATCCGCAGAATTATAATTGACATAGTCAACAAGCATCATAAAGTAACGAGTGCGCGTGCTTGGGCGCCCCTCATTATCTCGACAACATAGCTATCCATTACACGGGCGAGCCTGGCAATCAGAAAAATCATGAAACGAAAAATAATTCCAATTGTCAAGAAATATTTCAAATTCTCTCAACACAGAGGAGGATGTAAGCTAAAAGCGGCACTAGCCACTATTGCTCAGCAAGTACCATCTCGATAGAAGCATATACTATTTAATATTGTTATTTTTCTACATCTAATGTTATTAAAAAGATACTAAGTTGACCCTGAGCATCATAATGATTTCATAAATTAAAAAGATTAAAATATTTTTTGTTTTATTAATACAATTGTAGTTCCACTAAGAAGTAGTTATTGATCCCCTAAAGACCACATTTAAAATTAAATTAAAATTAAATCAGCTTCACACTGTATCCCGCACACAGCAGGGTAGGCAGAGGGAACTTCGTGTTAAGACACTCCGTTCCCCACTTTCTGCCGAATTCTGGAGGTATTGCGTGTTGAGTGGCAGAACTCAACGCCGCGCTTAACCTCGACACCAGAGCGAAGAAATGGAAATATAAATTTAAGTAAATATTTCATCTCCTCGAGTGGGGATCGAACCCACAACCATTCGGTTTTGCAGTCACACCTCGTGCCGCTGCGCCACGACCGGCCTCAAACATTTAATTTAATTAACATTTAATAACATTTAATTTATAAATTAAAATAAGTAAATTGGAATTGAAACTCCGAAACTAACATTCATACAAATCGAGTGTCACTCTAAACTTGGGCCACCGCGCTACTATTCTCGCCTGGCTTGTTCAAGTTTGCAGAGGCATGCTATCGGACGTACCATTTGTTATGCCGTCACGTCAGTTTCTGTGCCATTTGAAAATAGTTTTTAGTGCCAAAAGTTACGTCTCAATTTGCACTGGCACTCGCAATGAAAAAATATTTATTATATTATTTATAGTTTTTCAATTATAACTATGTGGTAAGTTTTCAGTATAAAATATATTTAATTAAATAATAATTAGATTATAATAACCGTAATAATCGAAAAGCTGATTTTTTTCCTATAAAACTTTCATGTCACAATATCTAATAAGAAATATATATTTTTTTTAAGAAACAAAAATAACCTTTTAACGCCTGAATATAATTTTTAATCTAAATACATTTCATCCTATAACACGATGGCTGGAAGAAGACGTAATGGTGTAGTAGGAATATTTCTCGAACAAGATGTAAATCTGGGCCGCGCTGTTCATCTATGACATTGACAGAGTGCTCTCGGTCGCTATGTGTGTCAATATTAATAAACTGTGTTGTTATTTTGAAACTGTCTTTGTATTTACTTACAAGATTTTTTTAAAGGCCGCAGTTTCTGAGACTATTGACTCCACTCGACTAGCACGTTTCATATAAATATTTACTTTTATTTTAGTACTCGTGAATATCTTCACTAGAATGCGTGAATTATATTCAACTTCACATTTAGCCGGCCAACTTTATCGAAGTATCTGAATCGTGACCGAACTACTTATTTATGTGAGTATGACTGATATTAGAAATTGTTTCGTTACTTTTTCAACGCGATATAAATCAACACGTGAAAAAAGATTCCACAGATACAGTAAACATAATTAATATTTCAAAAGCTGCTTAAGTGAAAGCTTACGCAGAGTAAACACCGTTTTCCATAAAAAAATGTGAGCAAACCATAAAATTTCCAAGCATTTTTTTTCATTCAAAGAAATAATTGGCAAAATGTAAATAACTTATACAGATAACGCTAAAATAACATCTCGATAAACAAAGCGATCAAAGACACACAGTGAATTCCACTTACGCATAAATGAAAAAAAAATGAAGAGATGTGATTAATAGTCCCGTTTTCCTTATATAAATAATATTTGAATAAATTAGGAGGGAGACGTAGCACGTCCGCTTGGCGCGAGTACGCGCGACCAAATGACAAATGGATGCCTTTTGAAATCGCGGCGGAAATTATCTGCCCAGCCGAGCGTCTCAGGGCGATGCGTTCGTACTAATTACTGGAGCGTTTGATTGTGATCTTAAGAGCCCTTACAGACAAGTATAAGTCTTAAGATCGCCGTACAAGGTACTAAATGTCTTGGTTTCATCCCCTTTTTATTGTCACCAAACGTACTTAGAAAGTAAAATTATATTCGACCTAATGTTGAGGTGTGACCATCCGATTCTAATTGCGAGGGTCGGGACGCCTTCTGAACTGTTGGTGTTGTTTCTGAACCGTTAAAAATATTTTTAGTAAAAATTAACTCGATAAAGTGTTGTAAATGTATTGACAACAAAAGTAAAGAATTAAATCATCTTTATATAGATACTTCATTAATATTAAAACGCGAATGTAACTTTTTTTTGTTATGGAAAAGACAAGGCAATCGAGAATACGGGTTTTACTGGTAACTATACGGGTTCTACTCTAAATATCTGTTTGTGCATTTGCCTATAACGCTTTCAAGCTTAAAGCACTCGACCGATTTTCATGAAATTTAGTAGAAACATACTTAGTGTTACCTTTTATAGAAAAGATGTTGAAAGGGCTGAAAATTTGAAATTGCAGAAGTCAGTGACCATGAGTACCTACTAGAAATCCACTGGCAAATTTTTACGATTCAGATCAAAATAATGAATATGGAAATTAGCATCTTAAACGATGCACAATAAGCTCTGCGTTGGTATAATCTATCTCCTAATAACGAGAGCCCATAGTTATTATTTTTATCTTTTACGTAAAAATATTTACAAAATTATTTTAAGCAATACCTACAGAATTATTCCTAATCCAATTAAATACATTTCACACGTTGTGCGTGCATTTACTGTAGATTATAATTTCTCTTTACTGTACGCTATTTACATTATTATCTTAGAAGATTTGAGAAATTTAAAATGTGAGGACAGAACCACTTTCGAGAGTTACCACTAAGAACATATGCTTATATTGTTTCGTGAAAAACACAGCTATAAACATTAACAAAGTTAGTTTAGTGTACTTAGTGGCTAAGATTTATTATTTGACAAGAGAATGCTATTTATTAAATATTTTTAATATTTTTAAACTATTCCATACCTACTTAGAATAGAAAAATATTAATAGCGTAATGTTAACAACATAAAAAAGTATGACGTAGCTTAATGAGCTTAATAAGCAGGTATGTCTTAGTGGTTAGGACGCTTGGATAGTTTACAAGAGACGCGGGTTCAAATCCTGCTACGTTCATATTTTTATTCGAAAAATGGAACTTTTGTGATGCATACTAGAATTCACTATTGAAAAAAAATAATTGTTTAGTTCAAACGGATGGAGTCGCGGGCGGGTCGCTAGTTATAATAATATAACATTAAACATAAAAAGTTACCTGTGACAAATCATTTAATCATAATTTTATAGTTATATACAATTAAACAATTTCCGATTTACTACTAATAGAATTTATCAACAATACAAAAGTTATATGTAAAAAAAAGACAAAAAAAAACACATTTACATTGAAAACACATTTCGTATGTGTTTTCAACAATTCAACAAGCATCAATAACTCTATTACAACAGTGACCAAGACTTAAGATTGTACAACGACAAATCACACGGAGGATCACGAATCACTTTTTCAAACACCTAATTACCGAGTGCTGCCTGAACCTGTGTCATTATTTAGCCTCAGAAAAAAAATATACAAACGGAGCGAGTGACAAATCACGCAATTGCGGACGCACCGAGAGAGTTATGGCGCGGTACATTCTAAATGCGCCCGCGCAGCGTCGCGGTGCCGACGCCGAGCCAGGCCCGACCAATTAGACGCTCACCCGAACACCGGACTTATTCACTGGTTTACTTATATCATGATGTGGAAAATAATAGTCCAAATTTATTTAACACTTAAGAAGATACACAAAGAGAATAATTTTACACACTTACAGAAGGAAAGAAAGAAATTTAAAGAAATACTAACTACTAATATAGCGGTTTTCGTGAAATACGCTATTATGACAATTTTTTTCTTAAAAAGTATATTAAAAACGCCATGGCTGATGACATTCTTTATCGATTTAGCTTAATTTAATCATGAAGTACTAATTGTAAATGTGTTACGATTTTTTTTAGTTGGCTGAAAATATCATAAAATAAAATTTGAACTGATATTAAAATCAGATTAAGTTCAAGATATTTTTAACATTTTTAAAGTGTTTTTCCACACTTAGAAAAGAATATATGACACCTGCGTATCTAAGGCATAGAAATTTTATGATAACATAAAAAAAAATCTTTAATTAACCTATTAGGTACCAAAGACTATCACATATGTTTAATATGGTTTTAACTTAGACGGTGTTACAAACTTGCAGAAACTAGATTTTTTTTTAAATCTAGAGTAGGCTTAAGAGCTCAAGAAAATTTATAACAAGAAATAATTTAGAGTCGAGCGCCAATGAGTGTAAGTTTACTTCTTAAACTATATCATTTAAATTATCAATAATGTATATATTCTCAAAGTTTATTTAATTTGGTATGAATTTCTTTCATTTGAATTAATTTGAAGCCAGTCGTGGCGCAGCGGCACGAAGTGTAACCATAAAACCGACTGGTTGTGGGTTCGATCCCCACTCGAGGAGATGGAATATATACTTAAATTTATATTTCCATTTCTTCGCTCTGGTGTCGAGGTTAAGCGCGGCTTTGAGCTCTGCCACTCAACACGCAATGCCTCCAGAATTCGGCAGAAAGTGAGAAACGGAGTGTCTTAACACTAAGTTGCCCACCCTGCTGTGTGCGGGATACAGCATGAAGCTGATTTAATTTTTGAATTAATTTTAAATTTATATTTACAACATTACAACATAATCACTGTTTACCTTACCTATCTTTATTTCCTTTCTTTAAACATATTATTATTATTATTATTTAAACATTTTCAATCTAACAATGCTTGTAGTATATTGAAATCTTTGCAAACTGAATATCAAAATTCCATCTGACGCTATCTATATTAAAAAAGTGTCCCCAACATTTTTCTACAGAAGCGTTCGACCTAAACTCGGTATATCCAAAACGAAAAAGCCTTTATCTCACCAAAATGGCGTACGAGGGCCGTTCGTTTTTTATGAGAAAAAAATCTCGATCAATATTCTGAGGACGGAGGGAGAGAGGGATTCTCTTTGGGATCGTATAATTGGTTCAGAGAAAATTTATGCGGCGCGCGCTATCTGGCTTTCAGACTAAATCGGCTCGGTTCGGCATGTCGATAAACGCTACACAATGCCTACCGTTCATATACCTCAAAATACCAAGACGCCCTTTATATATATACAAGATATAGATATCGATATCTGTTTATCTGTTGCTACAGAAAGCTAACAATAAGAAGGCAAATCAATTATTTTAGTTACTAATTTATATGAAATTCATAATTAAAAAACCGTATTTTCCTCTATCATATTTATTTGTTGAATTGTATACAATATCAATTCATAATATACGTACGCAACTAAACAAAGCCACAATATATGTTACGCAAGGCTTTTATATCGAAAAACGTCGTAATTACGAGAACAAAGGCTAACTCTTTCAAGGTACCGTGCGAGATCCACATTAAAGGGCCGCAACCACCAACAAATTAGAAGCAATAGAAAGGGTCTAAATTGTAAAGACATGCCGAAGTGTATTCAAGTTATTAGTGCTAGTGCTGGCCAGAAACAGCCGACAGATGCGGCTGCTAAGATAGTTTACTTTCAAAATGTTGGCATTTAGCGTCCTAGTGTATGAACTATATCAAGTATTTTACAATTATCAACAGAATTACTTTTAAGTAGGCTTCTCAAAAGACCAACTCGTAGATTGCTGATATATTATTAACTAAAACTTAAATTATGTTCCATTCACATAAATATTATGTTAATTATTATACGATTTTATCACTTACCTGTACGATTCATCTTGATGTATTTGTTAATTGTAAAGAGCGCGTTAGAGCATATTATTTTCCTTTAATTTAATTAGAAAAAATATTATTATGAACAAGCAGCAATTATAACCTATACAGTAAGAAGTAGAAAAGGCGACCACAAAAAATAACATCGCAAAGCGAATCTCGTTTATAAAAAACTACGCATCAGAATTCGCCACCGCTTAAAAAGTATGTTTGCTTAAACTGGTAGTATTGGACACAAAACAATAACTGATACCTACCTGATAACTAAGTTAGTTATAAATTTATATATTACAAATTATAACTAGGTACCTATATAAAAGTAACATGTGTAATTTGTTTCACGTAAATAAAATTAAGTTAAATTTTACCTGTAAAACCCTTTTAGGAAGTCCAGTCTTCTGGCTCAACTGTTTCAAGTCCTTGGCATCGGGATTGTGATTGATTGCGAAGTAGGACTTCATGGTGCGCAATTGGTGATGCTTGAAGCTGGTCCGCATTCGTTTTGTACGCGACGTCGAGCCCAGCCCGCCGCCACCGCGGAACCCCATCTCCAGGTATTCAGGATTCAAATCTGGAGAAGACCATGCTGCTGAATGCTAAACATTATAACTGTTAGTTCATAGAGGATTTCATTTATTACTATTTGATTGATTTTACAAATAATCTTTTGTTTCTTTTGGCGAATCGATCAATATCCACAAATGACGATAACTTACTATACGCTTATTGTACATAGTATAGATATACATAGTCAATTTTTGTTCAGAAAATTTAATATGTTTTACGTTCCAAATGTAAAAATGAAAATAATTTTGCCCTTAAAATGATAATGATAAAAATCTATAGAAGCTATGATTGGTACATCGAAGTAAAATACAAAAATATAGTTGTATAATACAGCTTATATGGAAATGCTAAATTTCGCATTCGCTCATTCGCATTTTTTGCATATAGTAAATAAAACTATATATAAAAAATATATATACATATGTGTTGGGATTCAAATAGATATTTTACGTTCATGTATATCCAAAGAAATCTAGGAGAGCGTGAGTTCCAAATCGTTTGCTCAACTAAATACTAAGATTAAATTAAAATATGAAATAAGTAGTAATTAAAATTAAATATTATATAAACAACTTTTACTAGAACTCAATATTTAAAGTTATTTCATGGTAATAACAAAATTTACACAGGTACAAATGTGTACGCTTGAGATTTTAGTTGTTTTCGAATTAGAGCGGTCATTTGATCCCGGGCCCGCGGTCACCGCGCTAGTCATTGTTTTCCGTTACAATTTCTCAGTTCCACCATGACGTATCCACGACGGGAATGGAACGCTGCCGCAACGCAGCTGGTTTAACGATCAATAAAAACTACTGCCGATTCATATGTACGTTTGTATATATTTTGAAACAATAATATGCGCGCCGTTGGGGACAAAGAAATGACACGGAACCAGTCAGTAAATAGCTACCTAGACTTTATGGTCGGCAAATGACTATAGATATCATCTGTTTCTTTTTATATAATTGGTATTTTATATTTTTTCTTAGGTTCATTAATGATAGGCGTAGGAAGGGGGGGGGCCGGGTGGGCCGTGCCCACCCCAGAATAGTCTGGTGTCTATCCCAGAAATTTTACTTAGGTACGGCAAAATTTACCCCGAAAAATAAAAAAAACAATTTTTAAATTTACACGAACTATTCAAAACTAAATCCCCCTCAGAAAATATCTCTAGATACGCTAAGGCCATTAGTGGAAAATGATATTCACTTTAAAATTAAGAAATACCCTACTAAGATTATAAATTATTTTAAATTTGACGATAAGTGTATATCTAGTAAAATGATACAATCAAAGAACACACTACACTCGGGTGTAATGCGATGTGAAGGCAAGCAATTGATTTCAAAGGATTCTCTGGAGTTCTTGAGTAAACTTTCAAAGGATCTTTGAGATTTTACTCAAGAACTAATGGCCAGCGGATACATTTGCCTATGCTAGTACCTAGCAGACTCACCCCACGTCATCCACCGCCTGAGATATCTGAAAATGTTTATCTTTCCAGTGAACTCGAGGGCGACTGGAAATTTCTTTGGAGAATTAGAATTCCTTGAAAAGGAAATTGGATTTGACTAGGCTAAACATTCTAGGTCAAGGCTACGCTGGCAACTATCAAAGATTACTTTAACGGATTTCTTATTTCCAAAATGACGAGGTCTATATTCGTTAACCATATTTTTTTTATGTTTGTCCTTCGATTTCTCCGTCATTTATGGACTGATTTGAAGCGATCATTTTTTGTTTGATTTAAAGGCCGTTTTCTATCTCCCACTACCACAAAGTCAGGATCTGATGATGGAATCCCATAAAAATCGAGGGGATTTCATGGAAACAAATTTTATATGCACGTACGTTCATATACGTTGTGTCTTTAAACTTTCCAATATCAATTTGTATGTAGTTTAAAGATTAATGAACGAACTAAATAACAACAAGTAACTGATTACCTATTATCTGGAACGGTGATGAAGATATTAAAACTTAAATATTAACTGATCCATAACTTAAGTTTTAACCGATTTCAAAAACGAGCAGCTCAACGTTTTTTTGCAAAATCTACGAAAATAAAAATATATATTTATAAAGACGAAAAATATTTTAGTATATTTAAGTTCTGTTAAGGAATTAACATTTACTCAAAGTAAAAAATAAAATTATTTAATAAAAAATAAACTTGTCAGTCAGACTTTGATAATAAAAAAAAATAAACTGATGTCAAAAGTAATATAGTTTTCAAGTCAATTTTTTTTGTCGCACCGACACCAAAGCGGAAAAAATAAAAATAATTAATATTTCATTTCCTCGAGTGAGAATCGAATCTACACACAGTCCCTTTAACAATCATACGCTTTTGCCACTGCTCCACGACTGGCCTCAAAATGTACAAATATAATTAACCTTTTTATAAAGAAACGTAATCTAACAAAGTAAAAGTGACTTCAAAGCCGACTGCATTTAAGATGCGCCGCGGTGACGGGACGTTTGTATTCACCTGACAAGATTTACGCACCCGCCGTCAGATATAAAACTAGAAAGAAACAATTTTACAAGAACTTTTGCAATGTCGAAAATAGCCCTTTTTGGCTTGACTTAGGTATTGCATATGATGCACCACCGTCGCCCTTTATTACAGTTCTAACGCAAGCGTCTTGGTCGCTCGGTCTGATACGGTCACTTAGCAAACTGGCAAAAATTTACATACAAGAGGATTTCTGTGTCCCGCTAGCCATAACTAGAAGGTCCTCAAGTGAAACGCATTCAAAAGTAAATATATCCTGTCCACACCTACCTGTATTTTAAAACTTCCAATCTACATCACTACATTGGGACACGTCAACTTATCGATTAATCGCTAGAAAACGTCACCCCCGCTAAAAGAAGACATTATTAATAGATGAAGACACAAAATGTACAAAGATAACGAGAGGCACAGATAAAAAAACCGGGATGACTTATAAAAAGATCACTGTGATCTCATAAATCGTACGCACCATTCATGTTTAGGATCGGCAAAAAAATCAAGATTTCCTACGCGATACCACCTCGTCCGGTGGCCACAGTGTTATTTTTTTTTAAATATATCTTTTTTATACGCAGCAATGATGCTGCAAAACGGAAACGCTGAACAGACGTTACAAGAAATATATATATAGATATAAAATAAAATTGATCTAAGTTATTTCTATAAGTAAAATATTTTTCAAGTTGTCACCATACTTTTGGAGTGTGTGGGAGTTTTAATGTTGTGTATTAATTTATTCGGCGCTAGTGTTGTACCGCATAGCGCGCCAGCAGGGGGCGCTACCGGCGGCCCTAACTCATACACGGCCGGGCGGCCAGCTGGCGCGAACCATCGAAGCGCCGGTCATATTTTAACTTATATGGCTACTAAAAACTGTACACTTATACTACACTGATAGATATCAAAACAGACATCAAAATTAAATATTTATATTTCAGTATACTCATAACTTTGTATTTTTATATTCAAAGAAATGTTTTGAAGTACTCACGTATCTAGACTTTTTTTTAATAATTTCGTTTTTATGTTGAATTAATGAGAAAATATCATTTTATACCATTTGTAGACGTACAAATGTTATTACACCTACGTATGTATATATTATTATTGGATATTAACAGATCGTTACATGATCTTTATGCATAAAATTACAATGATATAAGTACATAATTCATTTAGCAGATTATATTAAAAAAAATATTAAGTATATTTAGGAACTTCATTGATAAAATAACAAATTTCTTCTAATTCTAAAGGATTTTCTTTAATTTTATCTATATGCATAACGGATCGACAGTCATTTCTTGCCTCCAAAACAACATCCTTATTCTGAGCTCAACAAAGTGTCGTATTCTAAATTCGAAAGAGGTTCGAGTAATAAATAAGGCTTTAATATAAAGCTATTGAGTCGGTGTGCCACTGATACAGATGTCTTGTGTGAGATAGCGGCGGTTACAAAACGAACTAACATGGATATCACATTAGCCGACTGACGCGTAGTAAGACCATAAGCTAAAGAAAACTTTAAATTATATATATAGATATATATAGAGATATATCTATAATATGTTCATTTTCAGAACATTCAGATAGGGTGTCAATCAATGTTATATTAATTATTTGAGTTTGATTAGCTTAATGAGTAACGCTATACGTAAATTAATAATGTATACTGTTTTATGTAAATAGAATATTCCACGAAACGTTGTACCTTATCGACTTCATATTAATTAAATATGAAATTTAAAACTGTGTTAATCAATAATTTTAATTACTTTACATATGTTTTAATACAGTTATTTACATACATACATATATATGTGTGTATAACAATATGTACGTGTGCATAACAATATAATGAATAATAATTTTGAGGAAGCCCTTCCCAGTAAATAAAAGTACCTAATAAGGCCCCTTAATTTCTTGCACCGTTCTTCACAGGTTTCGTGATGACATTATCTTTGATCGAAATAAAACAAAGAACTCTGGAAAACCTTTAAAAGTATCCAAACAGCTTTTTGTTAAATAAACAAAAAAAGATTTCCTTTTTTAAAACCAACTACCGTCGGCTATGGAACGCGACCACCATATCTGTATAATCGTCGGACGCTACTCGAAATGTCCAGTGCTGTAAAAAAATAATAAAAAAAAAGTAAAAGATATTTTGGCGGGGAATAAATCAACAGCGTCCTTAGATGTGACCATACAAAATTTATAGAGGTACAGCGTTGAAACCGACTGGTGGACCTACTAAAACTAAACGAAAAAAAAAAAAAAACAACCTAAGGAATACACCGCGTGACTCCCGACGCAGATGCGACAACTTCATTACTATCTATAATTTACTTTGCTCCCTATACCGAAGTAGGAAATGTTATTTTTTGTCCGCCCGTTAGTGCGTAATTTATGGTCACACTGTCAGAAAAGTCAAGAGAAGCTGTCGGGCTCTTGTTGATGTCGAACGAAAACTAAAATTATTATTATATGTATGAGTTAAGTTCACTGCACCACCGTATAATTGTTCTCGAAATATTTTTAACATTTTCCGACTCGATTTAAATTCCGTCCAAGATATGAATAAAAAGTTTAATTTATTGTCTGTACGCTAACATCTCGTTACGTTCTATATCTTCATACATCGTACGATTGAAATAAAATGTGTTTGCTTTTCGAACTGTTCTTCATTTTGTTTTATATAGATATGCGCCTACCTATTTAAAATGAGAATTATGTAGTAAATGTTATATTACTCTTAAGCTTTGAAAGTAAACAATTATGTATTTTAGGTTTTTTAACTTCGCGATGTATACCGTGTAGAGAAGGAAACCTGGGAACATAGTGTCAAGACACTCCGTTCCCATTAGAACACTTCCATTCCACACTTAATAAATCAAATCAGTTTCACGCTGTATCCCACACACAGCAGGGTAGGCACAGGGAACCTAGTGTTAAGACGCACCGTTCCCCACTTTCCGCCGAGTTCTGGAGGCATTGCGTGTTGAGTGGAGGAACTCAATGCCGCACTTTGCCTCGACAGAAGAGCGAAGAAATGAAAATATAAATATAAGTAAATATTTGATTCTCCTCGAACTCACAACCAGTCGATTTTACAGTCACATTCTGTGAACCTGCGCCACGACTGGCCTCACTTAATAATTTATGATTTATGACTTTTGAGAAATACATTGGCCTAGGCCACTACTACTACTAGTATGTAGGATAATACTTGCGAGTACGTATTATATAGGTGTAATATGTAGTAGTAAGGTACTCGTATGTCGGATAATCCTTACGTGTACTACTATGTCCATACACATACTACTAGGCCCATTCATATCAAGTTTTCCTGCACTACGTATATATAACATTAAAGTACTGAGAGAATATTTTAATGTAAAATGCGCCATGTACATACATTAAAGCACTCTAGCCAGTCGTGGCGCAGCGGCACGAAGTGTGACTGTAAAACCGATTGGTTGTGGATACGATCCCCACTCGAGGAAGTGCAATATTTACTTAAATTTATATTTCCATTTCAGCGCTCTGGTGTCGAGGTTATGCGCGGCGTTGAGTTCTGCCACTCAACACGCAATGGCTCCAGAATTCGTCAGAAAGCGGGGAACGGAGTGTCTTAACACCAGGTTCCCTCTGGCTACCCTATAATAATAATTGAAATCCATAGTAATTATTTTTTCTCATAACGTTTCGTTTGAATTTTGTTAATGCAAAGTAAATTGTTACTTTCGTTGTTTAGAAAAACATAATATCGTCCTCATCAGGCCGTTTACGAAAATAGGTAGTACTAAATTTCTTACGCTTATTCTTAATACTAGAACCAGTATGAAAGGAAGTAAATATTTTAAATGAAACTGTTTAATCGGATTAATCGCGTATTTTTGTTATTTTTAAAGATTAAATAGTTTGATTTAAAATGTGTAATAATGGCGACAATGAACGATCTTATTATAGAAAATAAGTAGTTTGCTATATGCAAATATAACAAAAAAAATAAGTTTTTAATATTAATTAAATTAATTAATTAATTAGCTTCACGCTGTATCCCGCACACAGCAGGGTAGGCAGAGGGAACTTAGTGTTAAGACACTCCGTTCCCCACTTTCTGCCGAATTCTGGAGGCATTGCGTGTTGAGTGGCAGAACTCAACGCCGCGCTTAACCTCGACACCAGAGCGAAGAAATGGAAATATAAATTTAAGTAAATATTTCATCTCCTCGAGTGGGGATCGAACCCACAACCAGTCGGTTTTGCAGTCACACCTCGTGCCGCTGCGCCACGACCGGCCTCGATTTAATATTAATGAAATTAAGAATTTATTAAGAAAGCATATTTTACATTTTTTTCGTTGGTTACTAGTGCAATGTTGCAATGTACTTCTACAGTTAAAATAATAAAATATACAGGCACCGACACCTAAAAACTAAATCATTGATTTACAAAACAGAATTCCTACATATATAAATTGTAACTATTTCTTTTCAATAATTACAAACATATTATAAATTGTTTTCTCGTCTGTAAGTTTGTCCTATCGTTTTTGTATGTTCATTATTAGTCCTACGCTGCCTAAAAACAGAATTGAAATTATATGCACTAACGCCCAATATTAATAACCTATCTCCAACGTCAATCTTAGATTGTTTCATACATCTATCCAATCTCTAGATTGGATAGATATATGAAACAATCTAAGATTGACGTTGGAGATAGGTTATTAATATTGGGCGTATGACTTTCTGTGTAACATAAGTGAAATGATTACTTAATAGGATTATAATATATTTATATTATGCAAGATTTATTTGGAAGATAACGTTTTTATGTTAATAAAATATCTGTGAAGATAAAAATATATATATGTATATATATTCTTATATGTATTATGAAAAATGTAAGGAAAAAGTCTATAGTGAATTATTTGTGACTAAACAAAAAAACTTGCACTTTCAATATAATGATTTATGTCATCAAATCTAGTCATCGAATTTATTTATATAGAGACGTTGAGTGTCTAGTGACGAGATCCAATGACTGACACCAAAGAGGGAAATATAAAATATAAAATATAATCATTCCCTCGAGTGCGGAATCAACCCACAGTTATCATTTACAGTCAGCCACCATCCCACTGTGCCATATGACATCAAAATTAAAATATGTTACTATTTTGGATTTACCGGTTTACCGATACCGGTAACAGGTTTTGCCTATATATTAAACTATTGTGTAAATTTCTGTAGAAATATTAAGTTTTACTCGTTTATAGTAATTAATAAAATTAAATAATTGATCACAATTTAACAAAAACCAAAAAACGAATCGACATGTATCGTTATATAAGCAAGAAGCCACACTCTGAACACGACACATATAAACGAGGAAGTCTCTGATTGAGGGTTGAAGCCGACCTGTTATTGTATTACGTAGGTCCACGTCCTCTCATAATTGTTAAGGTACACAAAAGGTACCGCGAAGGAACCGGCATATCCGCCAAAATGGTCTTAGCAACAAAAACTCATCCAACCAAAAGTGCTACTGGTACCTTTATATGGAATATCTCAACAGTTAGCGCTGAATTGCCGCGGAATAATTGGACGATTGACTTTAGCTTATTCATACTCTTATATACTCGAAAGTATAAAAAAACTGTTGAGGCCGTCGTGGCACAGGGGTACAAGGATGTGACTGTAACGCGACGGTTGTGGGTTCTATCCTCATCCGAGGGAATAAATTGTTATTTATTAATATTCCCATTTCCTCACTTTGGCATCAAAGCAAAAGTCTGGCGTAGAGGTTCCGCCACTCAATACGCAATACCTCCAGAATTCGCGGGAAAATGGGGAATTGAGTGCATTATCACTCACTAGGTTTCTTCTGATTACGCTGCTGTATGCGTGATACAGCTTGAAGCTGATTTGATTTAATAAAAAATATTAATTATTTAAATTATTACCCAGATATTCAAAATAATGTCAGCACGATTTCACTTTAGCTACATACAAATATATGTATTCTAATTATATAATAATTTTATTTGTATCTATTATAAAAAAATAAAAACCCTATAATCCGGAACCAATATTTATAGGCGAGGTACATGTACCGGGAAAGAGACCTCATGTTTCAATCTCGTCTCGCTTGGGGTGCCGCACCCTCCCGGGATATTAAAATCAGTTATACGTTAATGTAATATGATACGCCTACATGTATCATGCATGGAATGTATTTTTATTTTATCACCGCGGTTTAGACTACTTAAACACTGAAAAAATCGTATATAATAATCGTAAATATATAGAGGCCGGCCGTGACGCAGGGGCACAAAATGTGACAGTAAAGGCGATAGATTGTGGATTCGTTTCCCACTTAAGGAAATGAAATAATTAATAAATTCATTTCTTCGCAATGCCTTCAGAATTCGGCGGTAAATGGAGAACGGAGTGTCTAAACATTGGGTTCCCTTCGTCTACCCGATGCACCCTGTGTGCACGATACAGCGTGATGCTGTATTTTATTTTATGTAATATATATGTATGTATACATATAAACAGATATTATAAACGATAATGTAATTATCTTGAGCTACAAATAGTTATATTTTTAACCGTTAGTTACCTTTAATCATGAATAAAAAAAACTATAACAATATAAATTATTAAACTAACATTTATTGTAGTTTTAATCCTACCTGTTCAATTAAGGTTTGAAGAGGATAATCCTCATCATCCTAAGAAATACGATATAAAAGTAACAGAAGAAAATGTTCTTCCAGTATTAAATATTGGTTTCTTGTATAAACTATTATTAAATGTAATGATATTGATATTGACACCAATAGGTGTATAACTATTTATATTCGTACACTTTTAAAATCAAATCAGCTTCACGTTGTATCCTACACACAGCAGGATAGGCAGAGGGAACCTAGTATTAAGACACTCCGTTCCCTACTTTCTGCCGAATTCTGGAGGGATTGCGTGTTGAGTGGCAGAACTCAACGCCGCGCTTCGCCTCGACACCAGAGCGAAGAAATGGAAATATAAATTTAAGTAAATATTTCATCTCCTCGAGTGGGGAACGAACCCACAACCAGTCGGTTTTACAGTCACATCACATCAGTAAATATACAATAAATATGGCTATTTTTTTTATACACGAGTAGTCTGTGAGATTTTAATTAAATTTTTTATTTCTTAATTAATTTTTGAAATAATAAAAAACTGTTGTTTTAATTCTTATTTTATATGTCCGTTTCAGTGCAAAATATGTAAATAATAAAATTGATGAGTAGTTGATCAACAAGTGTAATTTATGCTAAGCTAATTAAAAAAGTCATGTATGGATTTACTCCATTTCATTTTATTATAATATAGTATTAAACATATGGTATGTTAATTGTATGTGAGTAAAAAATTGTAATAATGAAACTGAATATATATTTTAACAATATACAAGGAATATTGGGATTTATTTATTAATTTCATACAAGATATTATTCGTATCGATAATAATTATTAAAAATATTTCACGTATCCACTATTATTTTATTATATAAAAAAATTATTATTTATTTTATTTTGATAAGCTCATAAAAATTAAGCTTACATAAGTAAATAAAAATGTTATGTACAAAAATGTTATTTCATATAACACTTTTGCACCTTCGTGATACTTCCTATATTCATATAATTTAAATCTTAAAAATACCGTTTTGGTCTTGTACTTGTGGCAAATTGAAAAGCCTTTGTATAATCAATATTTAAGTCCTTACTTCTCATATTGCACTCTATATTTTTAAAAATGGATCATTTAAAGTGACAAAATGTATATAAAATAAATAAAAAAACATGACAATGTCCATAACAACCACAAAATATAATTGTAATGACATTAAGTGAAATACAAACGATAACCTCGTTTGACTAAATGGTGTAATTTAGATAATTGCGGTGCTTTATCTGACATTGTAAAATAATTTTTATCTTGGCTCTTGGCTTATTTGAGTATTAGTTATATATAGTAGTGAATAAGAAGTTTGTAAAAGTGCCAGTGTTGCTGATTATACTTCACTTTCAAAATTCAATTTTTTCTATAATTGTCTACACGGGTAGGCAGAAGGAACCTAGTGTTAAGACACTCCATTCCCCACTCACCGCCGAATTTCTCGAGGCATTGCATGTTGAGTGACAGAAGAGTTCAATGTTTGGTGTTTTGCCTTGGTGGCACTGCGAAGAAATGAAAATGTTAATAAATAATAATTAAATCCACCGAGTATGGATCGAACCCTTAACCACTGCGTTATAGTCACACCCTTGTGCCTGCGCCACGACAGCCCATAATTATTATCTACAAAAATTAAATAATAGTTAAAAACTAATATTTAAATCACTTATTTAAGACGGTCGGTTCATTGAAATGCGGGGAGTATGATGAACTTGAGATTGCAGCGGGCACGCGAGCGCCCCGGGCTGCGGCAACGAGACCTTGTTCACCGTATTAAAACTATTGTCTACATTACTTTTCATACGTTGCTTTATTTATTATGCTAACTATTTTACATATAAATAATAGCTTACTAATATTTATTTTCTTAAGAATATATTTTTTGGTTTCACTTATAAAAACAACCATAGCTGTATTATTTTTTATATTTTTAGCAATAGAATTGAACTTTCCTTGATATATTTAAAATTACTATTTTATTGAAGACACATAAAAAACACAATTCTTTATACTAAACCACATCACATGCATGCAGTCGGTTGACCGAATACTGCCGCCCAGATAATAATACTGGTTCCGATATCTCGAAAAAGGCGAAATGTCGTCTTTTTATAAAACTCCTACACGGGAAGTTGCCTCCGATACCTAATCTCTTGAGGTAAGTGCAGTTTTGACTTTAATGTGTTAATAAAAATGTAACCGTTTTGTCAACAAAATGGAACTCAGAATTCTCACATACGACATATTTTTATGAATATGTATATTATATTTATATATATATTATAGCAATATTAAATTGTTTTATTGATATATTATGCACAGAGTCAAAAAGAGAGTAAATATCAGTCTAAATTCGCATAGGCATGTGATACTTTCGGTTTTGTAGCAACTCACCAAGGTTGGCTGTCATGATGTCTTGATCTTTCGGTTTCTTTTTTCTAGGGCGACCTTTTTGTCGGGGAGGAGGTGCCGTTGCCCCGTTAAAGAAAGGGCCTTTAGGAACATCGTGTTCGACTCTCGTGAACTCGGGTGACGGGTATGGAGGATAGTGAGAGCCCGGTGGAGGCCCGGGGTATGGTCCCGGACACATCTGCGGGGGCCCTGGAACTGCCATATGGGGACCATAGTCCGGCATTGTTTCATAGTGTAGCCTGTAACATGTGACTCTTTAAATACATAACTCAATTACAACTTTATAATCAGTTGTTGAAAAGTCTTATAGTAGTATTTATAGGTTATAGTAAATTTATAACTAATAACAAAAAGCATTTTGAATAAAAATCCAATTAGTTTTGATATTATTTAATTTTACCTGCAATACACAGCTGAGTCTCTAATGCCGAAAGTGTCGCCCTTCGTCAGCCTCGCACTGCACAGAGCACAGGAAAAGCAGTGCACGTGGAACACGAGGTCACGCGCCCGCATCACTAACTCCGACGCGGAGATGGGTGTGTTGCATCTTGCACATCGTTTAGAACCGTATAACCTGAGAAAAATATATAAAAAATTATGAAAAATTTAAATATTTCAAGTTATTATCGGCTTTTAACGGCGTATAGTAGTAGGTAATAATTAGGACGTAGATATCCGACAATATCTATATTAGTTACTCTATATTATATACATACATTCAAAAAGGTGTTATCTCCAGTAGTGAATTTTAGGTTTATTTCGGACCAATGTCTGATTTCGACACTAGCTGTTTTTAAAATTGGCCTGGGCTTTAAGTTTTTGTATAAATTCAATTTATTATTTGTTAGTAATTATATTTCTAAAAAGATTTTTTATTTCATGTATTATTTTTACCACTTTGTTATGGCAACGTGAATATTGATCGCTATCTAGGATTCTTCGTCTTAGCAAACAGTGTATAACTAGTGCTATAGGTATACTACTACTATACCTATAGCAAAACCTATCGATATCTCTATCTCATCTTTACAAATTAATTTGATCTGGTAAAGTAAATTTTGACATATTCAGGGTTTCAACAGTGCTGGAGACCAATCAAAGATTGCAGTGCGCTATTTTAAAAACAGGATACAATTAATCAATTTCCTAATATATTACTTAAAAGGTTTTTTCGATTGGAAATCGAACCCACAACCTGTCGCGTCGCCACCACGTCACGACTGGCCACAAAATACAAATCCACATAATATAAAACTCAATAAATGCATTAACCTATTTTTATTTCATTACCTTCTTGTCTTCAATCATCATAACATTTTTTTTTACATTAAAAGACCGAAAAAAAATATTTTAAAAATGCTGCAATAATAACATAAGGTAATAAAAAAAACAATTACACATACAGTCGAAGTCAACGACCGGGAAACATTATTTTAAATAACACTTACCTATAGGCAGGTGTTGTAATTTTTAATCAACATTATCAACATTTGGAAAGGTGAAATAATCAATTTGAATGTTTCTGTCGGTAATGTTGTCAAAGTAATATTTTAAATTAAAAAAAATAAATCAGCTTCACGTTGTACACCGCACACAGCTGGGTACAATAGGAACCTAGTGTTAGGCACTCCGTTCCCCACTTTCCGTTCAATTCTGGAGGCATTGCATGTTGAGTGGCGGAACTCAACATCACGATTTTGCCTCGACACCAGGGGAAAGAAATGGAAATATAGATTTAAATAAATTTCATTTCCTCGAGTGGAAATCGAACCCACAACCAGTTTCATTTACAGTCACACTTCGTGACCATACGCTGCAAATTTAAAATATTGGAGTATTTTAAATTTATTTTTTAAATATATAATAGTAAACAATAATCATTGAGCGGTGTACTACGGAAGAATTGTATACAATTAAGAATCTGTCCCTACGAGACAAACATAAGTTTCAAACAAATTCTAGTTAGATAATTAAAACCGGTAAGGGGTCAAGATTCCAGATAGCGAGTTCGACTCCCGAGTGAGACATCTCCGTGTGGTCTCGATTCCACGATTCACTCCTATCTCGATCAAACGACCCTGCATTATTTTATAAATTTAAAACAAAGTTGAAAGGACTTAAAAAGAATCAAACTTTAATTGAGAAAATTTAAACTATTTGATGTTTAGCGATTGTTTAAAATATAGTACTTATTTTTGTCTCATTGAGTGAAAGTGGCTTATGTATTGTATATTTGCGTATATGAATGCATATGTACTTATAGTCTATAAAATAATTAATATTGTAATATTTATATTATAACGAAATAGATGACAAATATATTATATAAAATGATATCATTATTCGCTTCGAAATATAAAAAAATCAGCTCACTGTATCCCGCACACATCAAAGTAGGCAGAGGGACTATTAAGACACTCTGTTCCCCATTTTTTGCCGATTTCTAGAGATATTGCGTGTTGAGTGGCAGAACTCAACGCCGCGCTTTGCCCACCAGACACCAGAACGAAGAGATGAAAATATTAAATATTTCATTCCCCGAGTGGGATTCGAACCCACAACCTGTCGCGTTTACGACTACGCCACGACTCGGCCTCGATTTCAAATAATATCTTATAACATTTTAGGATATTGAAAATTGAGTCCTTGAATTAAAAACTACTGAAGCCGCAGGTAGAATGAAGCCATCGAAATGAAGAAACAGTCGTGGTCAGCGGTCACGAGCGATGTTATCGCGGCCACACAGCGCACGGGGCCTAGACTCGACTGAGTGCTAAGAGTTACCTACTAGTATGTGTTACCTGATCGCTATCGTTAACTATTTTTATGAAAATTATCACACTTAAATAAAAAATCAAATCAAATCAGCTTCACGCTGTATCCCGCGCACAGTAGAGTAGGCAGAGGGAACCCAGTGTTAAGACACTCCGTTCCCAACATTCTGCCGAATTCTGGAGGCATTGCGTGTTGAGTGGCAGAACTCAACGCAGTAAAACTTAACAATTAATAAATTAATGTTGAATGTAAAAGTAAATACATAATCATTACAAAATTAAATATAAGTAGAGGAGATATATTTTAATAAATAAAAATTGTAAGTTAATTTTGGTTTATAGTAAAGTATTAATATTATAATATTGAAGTGAAATTTGATTTATTTTCCCAATGAAGACTTTTTGCCCAAATTCGGAAAATTTTGTAGAATATTTAATATATATGCAAAAGTAAAATTTTCGATGTACTAAAATTATCTATAATATTATATTAGTTATTCTTCCTGTTTTTACTATTAAATTATATAGAAATATCCAAGTATGACTATGTTACAAATATTTCTAACTTGGTTGGATACACTGCTGCATGTCTAGATTTTCATTTTATAATTGAATTAATTGACTGTGTATAAGAGTAAGTATATGAATATATTGGCAAAATATTGATTTTAAAATGTTGTTGTGAGGATTAAATTAAATTTTCAGGATCAGTCAGAATCCATCTAGGATATATTTTGAGTAAATAACTAGCTAGTTTTATCATTATATAAATAATGATTTTAAGTAAATTTAAAGTGTAAGTTTTAGCGTTTAAGTAAATTATTATGGAAATAATACAAAATATTATTAAATGCTTAAAATCAATATTTTTGGATATTTAATATATGTCAATATTTTTTTACTTTAACTCCACTATCATGTTTGTTCATTTAAAAAAACAAAGTAAAACTTAACAGGCGTATCAACGGTATCGGGAAACCAATAGGTATTGCGATTATTTCCGGTGAATAGGTGTGTTATATTCGTGAGCCGTGACACATTATTAACAAATAAAGCTTGCCGCTCGCCATTGTTAGCGGCAGTGTGTCAAATCGACGTTTCTTGCGTGAAACGCGCTGACGTCGTCGGTCCTACGGTACTGGTATAGGTATCGGTATCGGATACCGATAAGGATTTCATTTTAAAGTTTTCGGTTTCGGATACTAAATTTTTTTAATAGCATGCTCGTTAGCGACGTCGATGGGATCGAGTGGTATTGAAATAAAAAATATTTGCTTTATGTAAATTCCTAGTGTATTCATAGCTAAATTGTTATGACTATGTTACTTAATCTCGTTTAGGTACTAATAATTATAGATAATAATGCAATTGAAACGAATAAAGAAATCATTATCAGTTATTCGGAAAGTAAGAATTATTATATAATTTTTTATAGCAACTTTGATTTACGACTGAACACAATTGTCAAAATAATATACTGTGTATGTAAAAAATCTGAACTGAAATCTTGAGCTTAAATTACGTACCGAGTGAATACAAAACTTGGCTCCCATATAGATATCGATTTCATTATCAGTGCAGTCAATAACGACGCAATTTTCAACATGGAACTTGGCTCTCAATTCACATTTATGTTTTAATGGAATATATATGTACAGACCACAGGGATTACGTACAATATACGATAATACACTATTTATTATTCCACTCACAATGACATTTCAACAAATACGTTGGTGGAATATTTAAGTCAACAGGTGATCGTTTATACAAAATATCATATACATTAAATTATTTAATAAAACAGAACAAAACAAAATATTTTCAAAGACATATAAAAAACATATAAACATAATATTCACATAACGTATATGTCAAGCAGTAGAATTAATTATACTTATAATTGATTCGTTTTATATTTTTATAACTTCTTAGATATTTTTATTAAGAAATAATTTAAAAATAAATTGAAAATAAAACTATTATTATTTCTACAATAATGAACGCCTATATGTTAGACACAAGCGTCTACTAGATTTAATACTAACTTTTTTTAAACTTTAATGATTAGTTGAAGAGTATCCATAAATTTTAAAATATGTCAATCTATTAAAATAAACGAGCCTGTTATTAAAAGACTATCATTTTTCCCATTCGTTAAAACAAGGCAAAAAGAGTAAATGTGGTATGTCTTCGCAATAACCAATCATCTACCAGCGACATACGCTATAAGAATACAAAGCAGGGAAGGACAACTCCATCGACAATAATAACTAATCTCTAAGTAAAGGAAATAAGACTTAAGTATAACAATTATAAAACACGTACAAGGACACTTTGTGTCTAACTAATTACGAAAATTTTATATAAAATTTTATGCACTAAATCAATTTTTATGTTCAACAGTAATATTCCATGTTATTCTCACGCCGCATATAATAGAAATATCTTCATAGGAACGTTGCACATGTCCGTGCGCTTTGATCTGAGGCACATCATTATCGTCTAGGCATAGCTTTTACTTGTTAACAAGTTAATAACGACTACAATAGCACCATTAAACTTTATATCCTGTAGAAAGGTGTAGTATTAAAGTAGAATTTATTGCGCGATATGTGTAAACCATCGAGATTTATGCATAAGTCATTTTACAAATTACGGTATATATATATTTAGTCGAGATTTTCAAATCTAAAAATATTCGTCTCTTATATGTCTAAAAATATCGCGACAAATGAGAGCCGGTACGGTGTCGCGTGCAAGATTGATAGGGCGTCACCGATAGATGGCGATGCCACCATTAATTAACACTGAACATTTGAGGTTATGCCCCCGCTCAACAGCCGTTCCAGAGTTGCTAGTCAATTGCCCGGAACGCCTCGTCCTTTCTGTGACAAAAATATTAATGCCTCAAGCGAGATATTGAATAAATAATAGTTAAGACAATTAAAAAAGAAGACAATCAAAACGATTACTAGTTCCCAATATAGTTTTGAAATATTTACCCAAATAAAAACTCTTGTAATTTTTAAAGTAAACCGATAAACTATATTATAGTTATTTATTATCTTAATTATTTTCTTGTTTGTAGAATAAGGAAAAATATTTTGAAATTGAAAAATATGTTGTTATTTATTTGTTTTATTTACATTCACAACACCTGAATAACGTTTTTTCTTAACCTATTAATAAGTATAATGAATAATAATATAATGAATTCTGCTTTACCTATGGATTATATCCATTTTGCTTGTGCGACTGGACGTTCCTTTATAGGTTATTAATAATGAATTTACTTAACTTTTATTACTCTTATACTTAAGGGAAAAAACAAAAATAATTTAAATTGTAACTACTCATATATTTTATATGGTAAAGGATAGCCTTATATAGAAAAAAATTATAATTCACCAACAAGAATTAAATAATCCTATATTAAATTAATAGTAATGTATTTTTGCATCTTTATTTACATGTTTCATTATAATTTTTATAAACTGAACAGTTTCCTTATCTAATAAGTAAGTATAAAAATTCTAAAATACTAAAAAGTGATTGATAGCTGAGTGGATGCAGATAGAGATTCTTGGAACCATAGTTCCATAGCAATTATAGTAGCCCGGCTTCCCCAAGCTACTATGACACGCTTGAAAGTGGCAACTGATTTATTCTTAGGGCCATAATTTTAGACATCGCTTGGGCGAATTAAAATAAATTGCTTACCTTACTAGGTGATATATCCAACTTTTAATGTTTGAACTAAAATGTTATAAATGGGGAACAAGTATTTTGTTGAAATAACAAAAATATTATATCTTTATAGTAGTCATTATTCAAATATTAACTGAAAAAAAAATTACGTGCGGAAAATTCGAACCTGGTTCCATTACCACTTTGGATAGTGACCAACTCATAAATACTGCTCTTAGTCGTTTTACTAAAAGTATACAAATAAATTGTTTTATAATTTTGTATAAATGTAGAATTTTTGCCCAAAAACCAACAATTTCTAGGCAAATTCATGGTTTCTTATGAATACAAATAGTTTAAAAGTAGCTATATCGTAAGTCTATTGTGCGCACATTCTTCATCGTAACGTGTGCGTAGATAGTATCTGTCGCCCACCGCCGTCCAATTTGGTCGACGGGAGAGCCGTTTCGTAAATATTCCTACACATTTTTCAAGATCTAGAAAATCTTAGAAAAATAACATTTAAATGAACGTTTATCATAAATTATCTTGTTTAGTTGTTTATATCCAGTAAATGTTTTTTACTATCATTCTACACTTGGTTTTGAGTCATAGCTACAGTAATACTCATTTCGAATAAACTTACTTATTTCGAATAAACTTTTATAAATCTTTCGTAAACTTTTCATTTTCAGCTTCACGCTGTATCCCGCATGTAGCAGGATTGGCAGAGGGAGCCTAGTGTTAGGAGAGTCCGTTTCCCAATTTCAACCGGAACTCTGAAGACATTGCTTATTAAGTGGCGAAATTCAACGCTCCGCTTTGCCTCGACACCGGAGCGAAGAAACCACGTGCCACGACAGGACATTTAATAAACATATATGTAATAAATTAAATTTATTATAATACTTTAATTTACTTAAATATATGAAATTTAACAATTCTCGTTCTCTCTTAATTCTTATTTATTTTTAATGATAAAAGGAACCTGTTCGTTCATAAATTGATAACAGGCTGTTGCATTAAAATGTACATATTAACCGATGGCTACGACCTCAGTACTTTATAAAAAAAAAACTTTCCCTCGTAATTACACAATTTTCCACATACTTTTTAAATAACATGTCAGTCAGACTTATTGTTTCGAATACTCGATAGTAAAACAAGTACTGTTCATTATTATAGTCGAATACAAAACAAAATGCCAATGGAATTCAATATTTTATTTTTGTATTGACTTTTAATTGTAATGCCCAAATTTTTTGTGTACGTTTAAATATTTACAAAGGTTTGCGTCGCGTAAATTGTGAAAAATTACTGGATATCCTTATTCAAAATACCAATTTTACCGATAACGACGCTAGGTTTTATATGGTTTTAATATGGCATGGTGAAATAGTTGAATCCGTTGTGGCGAAGTGGCATAAGCGCGTGACTGTAACCAGCTGTGGGCTCAATTCTCACTTGGGGAAATTATATTTATTAATATTTCCATTTCTTCGCTCTGGTGACAAGGCAAAGCGCGACATTGACATTTTCTCAACACGCAAAGCCTCGAAAATTCGACGGAAAATTGGGAACGAAGAGTCTTAACTCTCTCCGTTCTCTCTACTACCTTACTATATACGGGATACAGCGTGAAAAAAACAATTAAAACAATCAATGAATGGGGTTAAAGAAAAATATGTAAACAAGGTTAAGTTACAATAAATAAAAAATCACAAACATTTCATAGTTGACTGCAGTTGTAACTTTCTACAGTTGAACTATCGCAAATAATCCTTCTCTTTACACGTGGTGCGCTCGAACGGCGTACAATAGTTACTCAATCAATCGTGATTGCTGTTTATACACAATGTTCTGCTTAACAGACGCTGTGCTTTTTAAGTTTTTCTTACCAACTTTTTCCTTATCCAATATCCAATGGTTTGGAAAATCGGTATGATCCGCAGTCATTATGACAGCTTGTCTCTATCAATTCATTAAGATAGTTCTCAGAAAAATATATTGTTTCATTCGTTGTAGGCCAGTCGTGGCGGATGGGCACAAGTGTGTGATGTGAACGCGACTGGTTGTGGGTTCGATGCCCGCTCGAGGAAATTCAATATTTATTTAAATTTATATTTTGCTTTCTCTGGTGTCTGCTCCAGAATTCGGCGAAAAGTGAGAAACGAAGTGTCTTAATACTAAGTTCCCTCTGCCTACCCCTGCTGTGTGCGGGATACACCGTGAAGCTGATTTTATTTGATTTAATTTTTAATTCGTTGTAGGCAACGATTTATTGCATAAATTGCTGTAATTACCATCTCGTACAATATCAGTGACCGAAGTAATGCAATTATTGTACCCTACTACTACTATATGAATGTTATAAAATAATTATTTTGATATGTTTGTTTTTTATATATATTGCTACATATTTTTTATATCCCATTATATTTCGAACTATTCGAGGACAATGTAAGAAATATGTTTGTATTTTTATTTATATTTTTTGTATTGTATTATTTGTATATTTTTATATTTTATTACACATTACATTACAATCATTACAATCAATATTACACACATTACATTACAATCAATATTATTAAAAGGCACGTACTAGTCGTCACCCACAATTCTGCATGGATTTTAATATGTAAAACCGAAAATCCCATTTTATCGCGTTCCAATAGGAATTTCGAGAAATCATCTCTATGTGCTCTACACTTTCTAACCTCAATTAGGTTAATCCAAATTAATAATATAAAGATATTATACATTGAAATTATTATGAAAAACACATATCTCCACTTCACTAAATTGACATGATTGACATACATATTTTCATTAAATATAATAATAATCATATCAAACGCCGCGTTATTTCTAACCGGTATCTTTATTTCACACGATATGATGAAGCGTTCACACTTCAAATCCTAGCAACGGATTAATGCTATCACTTGTCCAAAATTTATCTGCCGTTGTCAAGTAGCAAGTGTGTAAAGTTGCCTTCAGATATAGGTACGTCTACAAGGAACCACTTGTCCACGGATATCGTGGTCTGATGAATGTGATTCTATATTTCCGACATAATACTAATTGAGTTTCATCGCATTTAGCCTATCAATTTAGTTGAGGAATTGTAGATTAAATATGTCAGTGTGAAAAATATGTTATAATATTGTAGGTGCGGGTTGGTTGATTTAAAAGAAAACTTTAAAATAATATATTAATTTATAATACATGATTTTATTTTGAAATCATAAATTTTGTCCATATGTAGATAGATATATTTAAATAAAATCATTTTAATCCTATTCAAGTAAATCAAAATATTATTAAAGTTTGAAAAGCACCAAGCATTTTTAAATATAGCTCAAACAAGTACATTCTTTCAAATAATAGTGACTCTATACACAAAGCGCCATACAAAATATTAAACAAAAGTATTTATTATTCTGGTTTTTAAACGGTAGGTCAATAATATTTACATCATTGTTAAAGTTGTTCCAGACATAAAATTTGTTAAGAGCTTTTGGCACAATTTTATAAGCTTTTAATACAAACCACTAACATAAATCAACGACAATATATGCGCGAAATTTACATAAAACTATGATGAAATTATAATTTTGTTAGTAATCAGCTTCACACTGTACCCCGCACACAGCAGTGCAGGCAGAGGGAACCTAATGTTAAAACACTCCATTTCCCACTTTCTGCCGAATTTTTCGAGGCATTGTATGTTGGGTGGCGGAACTCAACGCCGTTCTTTTTTTTTTAGTGTCAGAGCGAAGAAGTAAAAATATTAATAAATAATAGTTCATTCACTCGAGTGGGGAATTTAACATATTTTAGAAAATTTACCGTTGTAACCTTCAAGTAATTTCTTTATTCATTTGAACTAACATACAAAAGTCGACTATATTTGCATATTTTATTATCTCAGTATATCATTTTACATAACGTTATTATATTTTTTTCTGTATAATTTTTGTGTACACGAGATCATAAGATGAACGTAATAAATATGAATGATACAAAAAAATTAAATCAGCTTCACGCTGTATCCCGCACACAGCAGGGTAGGCAGAGGGAAAATACTCTTTCCCCACTTGCCGAGAAGTTCTCCGAGAATGCCTCCCATTGCGTGTTGAGTGGCGGAACTCAACGCCGCGCTTTGCCTCAACATCAAAGCGAAGAAATGAAAATATAAATGTAAATAAATATTTCTATTCCTCAAGTGGGGATCGAAGCCACAACCAGTCGATTTTACAGTCACACTTTGTGCCCCTGCGCCAAGACTGGCCTATTAATTTATATAAGCAATATAAGGTATGATAGACTACACGGTTTATAGAGATGAAATATTTATGATATAGAATTAACTTCACAAATGCCGAATTCCGTTTCACCTGCTTTCTTTAACGATCGCTATTAACGATACCGACCTCGGTGCTGTAAAGTGACTCGAACCCAATATCGACGCGACGTGATGGGATTTGTCATTTCAATTTTACAATGCCTATTAGTCTTATCTAAATGTCTTTTTTATATCTGTGACTGGTTTCTACCTTTTTATAATATTGTTACATTGATAATCTTGAAAGCTTCTGTATAATTTCTCATTTTTAGGATCATTCTAATGGATGTAAGACTATTTATATATAAAAAAAATCTAAAAATCAAGAGGGATGAGGGTAGAAAAAGAATTTAAACATGCGGAAGTTTTTGCAATTGTAAATAGAGACGTATCGTGTTACCTAAATAGTAACAAATCGCGATATGAACCCGCGAGGGGTTGTGGGTCTGTCACGCTGCGGGGGGGCGCGCTCTCTGTTTGCAAATAAACACCCGGCAGGGCCCCGGCGCGCACAATAGCCGCGGCGGGACAATGATGGCCAGCGTGACGCCGGCGGCCCACGGCGTCGTCGCCTGCCTCTACCACTTTCTCACGCGAAATAGGAAATACACCTCTATGGGAATCCCATTCGTAGAGAGCGCTACGCCGGAATTATTACACACGTCAGGTCACCCGCTGGCTGATGCTAGTAGACGTTTACGTAACTGCACGGGCACACTACCCACTGAATTACTTGTTGAAATAAAATAACCATAAACAACGGAGAAACGTATTGTTTTTTTATTTAATATTATTATTTATTTAAAAAAAAAGAGGTTTGTACGATTTTATTTTTCTATAAAATAATATACTGGTATATGTATAGAGATAATATAGGACGAGAGAAATTTTTATTAAGTAAAAGTATTGAGGCCAGTCGTGGCGCAGCGGCACGAAGTGTGACTGTAAAACCGACTGGTTGTGGGTTCGATCCACACTCGAGGAGATGAAATATTTACTTAAATTTATATTTCCATTTCTTCGCTCTGGTGTCGAGGTTAAGCGCGGCGTTGAGTTCTGTCATTAAACACGCAATGCCTCCAGAATTCGGCAGAAAGTGGACGGAGTGTCTTAACACTAGGTTCCCTGACTACCCTGCTGTGTGCGGGATACAGCGTGAAGCTGATTTAAAAGTCTAAAGTAGTCCCATAAAATGAATTGGTCATGGAAAACCTCCATGACTATCTATGCTCAATGACTATCTGTTAACTTTAAACATATTTATGGCAATTTTTATTTAAAAAAAAAGCCATTTTAAACTTAAGCTAAAATATTATCACAATAGGTTTATTTTATAATAAGAAACAATAGCCGCGTGAACAATGTGGCCCGCTACGATGAACTGTTGTGATACAACAAGCGATTCGATATTTAAACTCTCCGAAGCAGAAAAACGCATTACTTTGCAAATCAAAAAATTATCTGGGGATCGTTGTGGTTGTTATAAAAAAAATACTTACCGATTTGTTCTTACGATATTATAATAATACTATTGTTTATTTTATAAAATTATCATTTAATATCGCTAACGATTTAAATTATTTTAAACTATCACTTATAAATCGAGGCCAGTCGTGGCGCAGCGGCACGAGGTGTGACTGTAAAACCGACTGGTTGTGGGTTCGATCCCCACTCGAGGAGATGAAATATTTACTTAAATTTATATTTCCATTTCTTCGCTCTGGTGTCGAGGTTACGCGCGGTGTTGAGTTCTGCCACTCAACACGCAATGCCTCCAGAATTCGTCAGAAAGTGGGGAACATAGTGTCTTAACACTAGGTTCCCTCTGCCTACCCTGCTGTGTGCGGAATACAGTGTGAAGCTGATTTAATTTATTTATTTTTATTTATCACTTATAAAACTTACTAGTAGCACGTAAAAAAATATTCAACATAAGTTTACTAATAATAATTTGAAATATAAAAAAAAAAGCTAACCGTACCAGGACCAGCGAGTGTAACCGCAGGGGACGACAATATAGAGACGTCAATTGCACAATAGGTACGACCACACAATATAATTGTCATCATTCATTTGTCAACATATCCTAGCACCGTGCACACCGCAAAGAGCCTTATGACCCTTATCACAAACACATAGAGGCTTGACTCGGGATTCGAAAAAAACGCTTCCGCTAGAGCCATCTGCGTCGACGATCTATTATTAGGTCAAATGTTTTCGTAAACATAAATATTGTTGTAGTATATTGTATTTGTTATAAATCTATATTTTTTTTTAGCTTTACCCTGTATCTCGAATGTACCAGGGTGGATAAAGCCTAGTGTTAAGACACTTCGTGCGTGTTGAGTGGCGGAACTCAACACCGCTTTTAACCTCGACTCTATAGCGACAAAATGAAAATATTGAATATTTCATTTTCTCGAGTGGGAATGAAACCCACAACCTGTTGCGTTTACACGCTTGTGCCACTGCACCACGACTAGCCTCAGCACCCCATCTATAAATAATCCACGCTATTACATGCTATGATATGTTAGAATTAAATGTTCAAAATATTTTTTATACGTGAAATTTCTATTGAATACAGGGAAGATCATAAATGTACATTTTCTATAAATTTGTTATGTTCACCAAGATCTTTAGGCATTCAAAAAATATAGAATATATATTAATACAATTTTAAATAATATAGTCAATTTTGAAACTGAAAGTATAAAATTTAAAAATGCCTAGTGTTAGGTATCAAGTTATCAATATAAATTTTGTCTTATTTTCTATATAAATTCATTAATTAAAAAGTTAAAAAACACCAAGTTAAAAAAACACCTGCCAAAAATATTAGACGAACTTTTATTTAGAACTACGCTTTATTCAGTATCGAACTTGGCTCTCGTTTCACATTTATATATTTGACGTGATTATTTTATTCCACGTATCAGGCCAGACATAGCATATCTGACATTTAACAATTATAAAATGTAGAGAAAGACAAATGAGTATGACTGTACGTGTAGAATCTCTACTGTTCGTAAAATTTATAAAATGAGAGTTTTAATATTTTCATATCTTCGCTTCTTCTTCTTTTTTTTCTCTATTTCTATTTTTTTTCTATTTTTTTTTCTTCAAAATCAGGCCATTAAATAAAAAAATATATCTATATTTCTAGCGTTTAAATAGGACTAGGGTAGGGTAGGGTGCACATATGTGATGAGAATTAAGCTAATTTGTTTAGGTCAAAAGTAACCAGTTAGAGGATCACGTGCACAACCGCTTTAAATGGACAGATGTATCATAAGATACGACTCACAATCTGATATAGTACAGCGTTGTTGTACGTGTAATGAGTTCACAAGTTTATCTATCGAGGTGACTAACTCAGGAGACGCTGCTAACTTTTTTGTGATATCGACGTTGTAAACTTTGATATCACCGTACCGTATTAAATATATAATATTTTCCTTAAATCTTAGCGAGATTCAAATTTTTTTTTTTTGTATATTTTCTAAAAAGCATTTTTCGTTCTTAAGACTATAAATAACTAAGACTTAAAAAATGTGAAAAGTTCTCCTCCTCCTGCTTTTCTCGTTTTTGGAATACAAATATCTGTAATTAAAAGATCTGTAATTAAAAGAATTTGAACAATCCTATGAAAAGAAAAATCATTTTAAGAATCTAAATTAAATAATGTACCTACCTAATATAAAACGTTATCAACAGTACAAGTAAACTTTTCCTATTTTTAACAATAACTTCGAATTATATTTAAAAATTAATAAATATATACAACATTCATACATTTACTTTTATTATAAATTTAGTAAATAATAAACGTAAGTAAACGTAAAGTAAACTAATATATTTGTGTTTTCGTGTTCGTAGCCATTCAAAATTATATTTTTTGTTAAAATGCGAAAATTATTACTTTCTTAATTTGTTATATATAAACTTTTAAATTAGTATGGAATAAGTAAATGACACAAAAAGAAATTGACATTCCTTGTTACAGCGTCATTAAAAAATGAGCTTCACGACAAAAGAGAGTACGGAGAGGAAATCTAGTGTTAAGACACTCCGTTTTTTCCGTTTCGAATTCGCCGAATTCTTTAAGCATTGCGTATTGAATGGCGGTACTCAACGCCGCGCTTTGCCTCGACACCAAAGCGAAGATATGAAAATATTAAAACTGTCATTTCCTCGATAAAGCATCGAGCCTACAATCACTCGCGACAGGTCTCTTTATGAATTAAAAAATGATTTATTAGGAAACACTCTATAATTATATACAACATCTCTTTCACGGTTGACAATATGTTATAAACACGTGCGTTATATCTTTATTAAACGCTGTTTTTGTAATCTATGGAATCTTTCTAACAATTAATTATTCACATTCAAAATATCAATTCAATTTTGAATAAAATATTACAAGAATTATAACGCCAAATTATAAATATAAGAAACATAAAAGATAACATATCACGTAAAGTTCCTTTAGCACTTATCACATTTCTTTTGGAGCTGACAAACCAATTTATTAACCTAAGACCTATTCCCACTTACAATTCCTACTATACACAACGATTATAATCGATAATGAAGCGAATAATAAAATGTATGTTATTTGTTGCGAATTGATTACGTAAAGCGAGTGGTGCCAGTCGTGGCGCAGAGTCACAAAGTGTGACTGTCAACGCGACTGGTTGTGGGTTCGATACCCACTCGAGGAAATGAAAACTGAAATTTATTTAAATTTATATTTCCATTTCTTCGCTCTGCCATCGAGGTTGAAATCCGCCACTCAACGCGATAGTCTCCAGTATGCGTCGGATAGTGGGGAAAGGGGTATATTTACGCTAGGTTCCCTCTGCCTACCCTGTTGCGTGCGGGAGACAGCGTGAAGCTGATTACGTAAGGAGTGGCGCCGAGTCGCCGCACTGAGAGCCCAGCGATAATATAGGTATTCTGTGGACTCCGTGGCCCATATCTGACCGGCTGACCCGGACGCGATATCGATAACTCCGTCTGTCGAGTGCGTGACAACACTGTTTATGTTTATAATAGGACTCGTGCGCAGTTCCGGACCTTACTTTATCTAAATTCATATATATATATATATATATATATATATATATATATATATATATATATATATATATACACATACATACATACATACATACATAAATATATACATACATTACATACAGACGTACANTATATATGCTTAACGCGCTATGTGGGCTAAATGTTAAAAAGTATAAAGTGACCATTTTATAGACTATACACACTAAAAATATATTACAGCTGTAATTTGTCTAAGTGTTAAATGCTATTTCAAATTCAAATTTAAAATATTCTTGAATTTACAGATAAAAAAGCTACCATCGGTTCGGAAGGCAGTTCTGCTGAGAAGAGCCGACAAGAAACTCAACAGTTGCTTTTCTCAATGTCAATGGTATAATTAATTTATTACATAAACTATATTTTTTTATAAATAAAATTAAATAATGCTTCTATAAAAAACAACAGTAAGCATCAATTTAAAGCTGAGAACGGAGTGTCTTAACTCTAAGTTCTCTCTGCCTACCCTGCTGTGTGCGTGAAGCTGATAAAAAAATAAAAAACATCAATTTAAAACATATTCCTAGTAATATATTTCAATTTTCTATTATGGGCCAAGACCAAGAAAAAGAACCTACGTCCCTAAGTCAGTCAATATTTATACACTGATACTAGAATAGCTATTTTTTGAGTCGTGGTCATCGCCCTAGAAGCACCGAACAACGTGAGTGTGAACCGGGAGACAATGCACCAGCGGTCTCACATATGATAACGATCGTTGCTTATGAACGAAGTTGTGGAGCGATCGCAGAATAGATATGATTTAAGCAAGGGATTATTTATATACGATGGCACACTCTGGGTGAATACAGCGTGGACACCATATATAAACTTATATTAGTTTATAAATATGTAAATTTTATAAAACTATGTTTGTTCGAATTAATTTAAATGAGACGTAGAGCTGATTTTGAATTGATTTGACGTAATATAATGAAAGTTAAGTTAATAGATCAATTAATAATTGAAATTACTTGCATGAAGGGTCTTATCAATAGGCTAACGAGTAATTTTTTAAATAGTTAAAATGAAATTTCGTATCTAAAATATCCCTTTTTAGGTAACAATAGAAATTGTAAGAACGTAAATAAACCAGTCTTGGCGCAAAGGCCCAAGCGACTGTGAACGAAAAATTCAAATATTTAATATTTTCATTTCTTCGTTCTAGTGTCGAACCAAAGTGCGGCCAATCAATACACAACACGTTGCAACAATCAATCAACACGCAATACCTCCAGAATTCGGCAGAATATGGGAAACAGAACAAACAGCAGAGTAAAGCTAAAAACAACTTTAATATGTAGATCGTTCTCATTTTAAACAGGTAAGTCCAAACTACAAGTTATTCTGCGGTTCTTCTTTATTTACAGCCCTGAATATACAGTATTAAACCTACGAGATATATATATAATATATATCGAAAATTGACCGGTGATCTCTATAGCTAAATCTAATGAGATAGGTGGCTAATATATTAGCTTTCAATCTACTCACACGTCCAGTACACGTTTTACTAGCTTTATGTCTATATTTTAATGAAATGTAAATAAAATAATAATTGCTAACTTTGCGTGGATTTTAAATCGTATCATTTCATAAAAAAATGAAAACCGACTTCAATGTTATTTTTATATTAGCTGGTACTCCAGAAATAACGCATTTTAAATAGTAAATAAGTATATAAGTATCAATAATTTCGTTTATCATTTTATTTTTCTTTCCTTTGAAGTAATTAAAATATTATTTTAGTGGGTACTTGAATAATATCAAGTAAGTAAATAACTGTATAGAGCTCATTCGTGCGAAAATAATTTGAATAAATCAGATTATTTTCTTTGTATGTATACTTTTTATTTTTGTTCATTTTTAGAAGAAGCGTTTAGCTCGTCTTTTTTCCAAGTAATAGTTACATTTTTATTCGGATAATTTACTATTTTTAACACAATATACAAGTTAATATGGGCAAGTACCATTTGAGGGTTTCTCTACCCTACATAAGATTTCCAGAGAATTTTCATAAAATATATATTTGTTATATTTTCCTAGCTTGGCAAGAGAAATCTTCAACAAGAAATGTCTCGATGAGGGGCAGAAAGTATAAAATGAGAAAGTTTAATAATTGATTCTAGTATCAGACAATGGAACGCTAATCACAAGCAGAATGTTCGATTATTGTCAAATAATATTAAATTATTAATATTAATATAATTTATTTGTATTATTAATAACGAGTCTCCCTAACTACGCCGCTTAATCTACAATATGCAGCTAAATAGAAAAAATAATTGAAATTCCAACTGTCTAATCAGATGTGTATTTAATATTATTACTAAACTACATAATAATAAATAGCTTACCATAATTATTGCCACAAATCACATTATCTCTTCACCTCTAACCTCATAGAGTAACTTACGGCCGCAAAATGCACATCCACTTTTAATACGATATAGAGTTCGATCTGTCACGCCTCAATCATGTGGCGGTACATGATGCTTTGTATTGTTTACGCGCTCTGAAGGTAACTTCAGTTCTTTAAATGGTCATAAGGTCTGTATTTATCGAAATGATAATAGTTACAATAAGATTAATATCAAGAGGACAAGGTTTAAGTAAGGAAAAATGTGGTAAATATGTATATTATTATAGAATAATTTGCACTATTTGTTACAAGATAAATTTTAAAAAATCTAATATTTTTATCTTTATTTATCTACGTGCGACGGCAAAGTAGTAATAAAATGTATTTTGTGTTTTTTTTTTATTTTGGTTTACATTTATTAATTTACAACAGCAAAATTCTGACGGTGACTATATCAAATTAATTTGGTAATGACAATTTAAATGATAGAAACTCAAGAAAAAAAGAAACAACCTGAACGCCTTTTATTTAAGTCGATAATTATGAAAATACTCCTTGAAATTTAAATGAAAATTGTGATTTCTTAAAAAAATACATATATAAATAAATAAATGAATATGATTTTTTTACATTCCTCAGGCAAATTTATTGTTGGCGATACTAAATCTGTGAGTTGGTAAAATTGGCTTGCAATAATGATGTAACAAGAGCGCGGGTGGTCGGTACCAAGAAACCATAAAAGTGGCCATTTTGACCCTAGATTTATCAAAAAAAAAAGTGTTCGCGTGATCCAACAGAGTGATTGTACTAATCCGTCAGGCGCCGCGCAAGCGCACGCTCCGTGACGTCACGCGAGCTTCCGACGGGAACATAATTTTAATTTCGCTACAAATATACTGTTGCCTTTAAAAGAACGATGTTCAAGCAACATTCATCTCTACAACTTGGAAACAACTCCTGCCTTATACCAAAGTGGATTTACTACCGGGAATGTTTATTGACGTCACGGTCTGATAGAGTGAATTATCTTAAGCTTCGAAAAGTTATAGCAGTTTGATTTAAAGTGATACTCAGTTTTCCTATCCAGTTATTTAAATAATTACAATAAAAAAGTAAATTTTATCCGTTAGTCGATCAACTTTCTCGACGCGACCTTGACGTTTCCCATGGAGAATGACAGAATTCCATATAATAGTAGAAACATCAAAAATTTTTTTCAGAAACAAGTTTAATAGATGCAGGTGATAACGCGCCACGGGAGGAGGCAATAAAGATACGGTACTGATTGTAATTTAACTTTATCTTTAGATGGAAGAACTGACGATAAATAAAATTTGTTCTTGCTATGATATGAACACACATTTCAACTAATTGGTCACTAGTTTTAAATATTGGTAAACTTTCATTATTCAATAAATTTGAGATATCACAACTAACTCACTTCCTTTACTTTATTGCATAAACCTGTATTTGTCGATATTAGGATCGATTTAATAATCGATATTGTTAAATTTTAAGGTAAATAGAAATCTATTTTTCTAATAAAAAATATATTATTCTTATATAACATTCAGTAGTAATATAAGTCATATTTGCTACACTTATTTCGTATATTATTTCAGTATCACTATAAAATCTCACGCTAAAAAACATTTCAACAAGCCATTGCCCAGAAATTAGTCCCATTTCGATTGTCGTTTGTGATTTTCACTTTAATTAGTAAGAATTCATGAGAAAATTTTAATCTTAAATAGTGGTTATGATTTGTGAGACAGTTGGGCAACCCCCATTGTGTGATTCTCACCTCTAAAACAAAGGAGATCGTATATTTTTGGAGCATGACAGCACCTAGAGTACAATAATATACACAAAAATAAGATATTTCGCATACGCATAATATAATACAAAGAGCGAGGCCGTAAACAAGGCACCGCTTGACGCCCGTTCAGTTTCAATTTACGTTAAAGTAGGTCCATCTATACTTAACTATACGCACACATATGCGTTTCATCATTATTAATTGTATTAAAATAATGACTTATAATAAAATGTAGAGGCGACGGTTATGGATTCGATATCCACTCGACGGAATGTTTTATTATTTCTTAATATTTTGTTTTTTTTTCACTCTGGCAAGACTCGGCGTTGAGTTCCGCCAGTTAACAAGCAATGCCTCTAAAAAGTGAAAGGGAAAGTGGACAACGGAGTGTCTTAACACTAGGTTTCCTCTGCATAACCTGCTATATGAGGGATATAGCATGAAACTGATTTTATTTTATTTTATAAAATAAGAATTTCAATATAAGAATTTTATTATTATAATATAAACATTATAAGTTTTTTTTTATTTGTGCACATTAATCAACTTCTTTGAAATACCACAATTAATGTTAACTGTTAAGATATCAAATAAATCCAATTATAAATTAATAATAAAATGCATAACTACATATATATTTTTCAATTTTTATTTCGATTTTCTTATAGAATTGAAAAAGAGAAAATTGGTGATGGTTTCTTTTTATTTTAGTCATCTAGTACTCTCTGTGCTATATCTTAAGTTCATGCTGGGGTTAAAGCACGTTATGAAACTGTTTTAAGAAATCGTATTTTCGCATTTTTAGCGTCACGGTTCCCTGATAGTGTTAAGACACTCCACTACCTACGGACATTCTGGTTTTGATTCTTCTATTATACCCTTTTTTAGAAATATCAAACAAAATGTAGTTAGAATCCACAACTGAAATGGGTTCTTAATAGTTTAATTTTTATAATATAATTTTTACCTAAATATGTTTTAATTATGTCAGCATTACTCAAATAAATAAATAATTTTCGACTTCAACATGTGTTGATTGAACATCCATGTTCCGCTGGTCTGTAATTTAATTACATTTTGGAAAAACAATGGCTCATTCCAGTTTACCCATTTTAACTTTTATCTACAGTTATTCTATGCATTTTAAACGCCGCGCCGTACTTTTAACGTACATATAATAAAAATATATTTTTAACATATGCACCAATATATCCATCATAGTTACGTTCCTACATTCTCTTTTCTTCTTATTTTATTTAACTAAATACATTATTTTAACGAATGTTGTAAATGTTGCTTCAATATAGTTAAATAAATACAAATATTATAAATATCTACAATTATCTCTTTTTATATAATATAAATATAAGAAAAAAGAAAGAAATATAGATAATTATTGAGGCCAGTTGTGGCGTAAACGCGAAAAGTCGAATTTCGAACTCTGGAAATGGATTGTAACCAGGAATGCCTCCAGAATTCTGTGTGAAAGCGGTGAACTGTAGTATCTTAACAATAACTTCCCAGGTTCCCTCTGCCTACCCTGCTATATACAGCATACAGGGGGCAGCTAAACTAAACAAAATATTCATTAATAGATATTAATGTATTAAAAAGCATTGTGGAATACGAGAGCAGGTGAAAACGAAACGATATTTGATGGAATATCTATCTCCGACGTCCGTCACCGACCGCGGTCGCACCAATCAAAAGTGCCGATAGCCCGACCAAGAGCTGCCATAAACCCATACTAATATACGCGTATTCGCTGCGTTGAAGACTTTTATGAGCAATTTAACAAGTGTCTCGTAGTCAGGGCCGGATTTGATTTATGCCCACATAACGTATGTTTACGATGTACCTTTATTATTTCTTGTATTCCACTAGCTGGCTCTAGGAGCTGATAATATTTATTTTAAAGAATATTCTGATAAAAAAGGCCTAAGCTTTTACGTATTTTCTATTTGGATGTGATTAAAGTGAAATATTTATTTAGAAAACGTATAAAAATTTGAACGTAGCGGGACTCAAACCCGCACCTCCTGCACCACCTGGAAACCGACCTGGCCGTCTTCCAGAAAGCGCGGGTTCAAGTCCCGCCACGTTCAAATCTTTATACGTTTTCTAAATAAGTATTTTTCTTTCCTGAGTGTGTGTGATTATATTGTTCATAAAGTGATTTAATAAAATCACTGTATGATCAATTTGCTTTAATTTGTACTTAGACAGTTTAAATCGAAATGTTTCTGAATATATACAGCCATTTTTAATTCACCCAACAAGATCTCAGAATAAAATACGTCGTAAAGTTAAAAAGCCGTTATAATTATAATTTTACAATCACCGAACGCACATATCGTTAAGCCAACGGTCTTGTTGTTAACTTAACAAAATAGATATACCTAGAACGAAAAAGAACTTGTGACCTTCCGATGCTAAACTTGTCGTTAAAATCATTAGGTATCTCCATCGAAGTTGGTCCCAACAAAGGGATGTCGCACTGACGTCAAGTGGAGCCGCGCGCTGACGTGACGCGGCTGGTGGGCGGTCACGTCACATTACATTTGAAGTAACCCAATGCACACGCACTATTGATTTACATATAATTGTAATGAAAGGGAAACAAGATAGTATAATTTACATTTTCATAGCTAAAAAGTTATAATTTTATACAAAGTTTCTTATCATAATAACTAATATTTAAATATAATCAGCTCATTCAAACAGTTAATGCTTGAGGAGTTTGTGGTGCTTATTATCAAATACAATAAATTATCTCATTACGAATAAATATACTTAGGAAATATTTTTGTGTGTTTCGTGTTAATCATTTTTATTATAATTACACATTTTTCTCACATTCTAGATGAATTAGTACAAAAAAAGCTAAAAATATATTATTACTAAAAAAAAACAAATAAATTCACATTATTCTACCGTTTCCATCTATGTAAGAAAGATGTGTGGGTGAGTGATATAAGATAGGGTTGACAATCTAACATTTTCGAGAAATCTTATAAGATATGAAATTATACTACAAAATTAAATATATAAAAAATATCACATTGCTACTTAGTTAATAAGTTTATTTTGGTACAAACGATAAACTTATAAAAACTATTAATATCATTCACAAACATTAGTCATTATTTTCCAATTTAAAGCCTATAAACGTGTACCTACACGGTTAACTCAACCAAACCAATTAGATTACATATATTTTTTTTTAGTACACAGGCAATTTTCTAAAAAAAAATGGCAACACTTTTCTTATAACGATTCATATAAAACTCGCGCACACGCTTTCTCTCATCACTTATTCCCCACAAGCCGGGCGTCCCGTAGAGATGGACCATTGAGATGCGTACGTGCGCGACGTGCCAGTGATAGCACCAAGTGAGTTGTGACCGGGGTGGGCTGTAAAGCGTCCATCAGATACCACCACAGATGGGTGACGGCCCACGTGACGTCTCTGGGTGCCTAAATCTAGACGAGGCAAGAACGCCTCGTACCCACCTAACTACCTTGTCATACGAGCCCGAGATAGGCAAATGCTTTAAAGAAGTCACGGAAGTAGATCTTTATCTTACGCATAAAATACGTGTACAGGCGACTTAAGTTTCAGATAGACAATCAGTGAGTGCAATCCTCGGTCCGTTATAACTTTGTTTATTTAGAAGCTTAAATTTTACTGTATATGTTGTTAAGCAAAGTTAAAATTGTGATAATATAAAAAAATCAGATGTAAACGTATGTAGATATATCTATGTATGCATTTATTATTAGTACGTTGTTTATATTTATAGATATATATGTGTATATATTGTATTAGTTCTGTTTGTTTCTATTTGTGTTATTATTATAATATATTGAGGCCAGTCGTTACGCAGAGGCAGTAGGGTGCGACTGAAAACGCGATAGGCTGTGGATTCGATTTCCGCTGAAGTAAATGTAATATTTAAAATTTTCATTTCTTCATTCTATCTTGTGCAAAGCGCGGCGTTGAGTTCCGCCACTCAGCATGCAATGCCTACAGATTTCGGCGGAAACTGAGGAGTGTCTTAACATAAGTTTTATATACTTGGTAATAAAAAAATAATTTATATTATTACAGTCGTATACGTAGTTTTTTAATTATGATTTAAAAAATCATAGCTTCATATATAATTAATATAGTATAAAGGTTGAATTTTTGTTTGTTTTTTTATCAAATTAATCTAGGTTACTATCAATGAATCTAAAATTTATTTTATATTCTATTAAGAACTTACATATTTAAATGAATAATATATTATAAATAATAAATCAGCTTCACGCTGTATCCCGCACACAGCAGGGTAGGCAGAGGGAACCTAGTGTTAAGACACTCCGTTCCCCACTTTCCGCCGGATTCTGGAGGCATTGCGTGTTGAGTGGAGAACTCAACGCCGCGCTTTGCCTCGACACCAGAGCGATGAAACGGAAATATAAATTTAAGTAAATATTTCATCTCCTCGAATGGGGATCGAACCCACAACCAGTCGGTTTTACAGTCACACTTTGTGCCGCTGCGCCAAGGCTGGCCTCATGATTTATTTATTATTATTACAAATATTTTATGAATTAAGTATTAAGAAGGAGGAAGGAAATTAATTGGAAACGGTGCGATATTTTGATAAAAGTTAATAAAATTGCAACTATTTAACCAGATTGATCGCGTATATTTAGCAATATACTATAATATATTATTGGAAACTCGACGTTTCAAATACTTTACAGTAGTTCGTGGTCACGGGTAGACTGGTCCCCTTGACCACTTTTATGTTCATTTAAAATGTGTAATAATCGTGAAAATTAAAGATTTTATTAATAAAATTCTTTTGATCGCTACTATGCAATGGTCAATTTCAAAATTAATTTTATCTAAAATATGATATAGAGATGTCGTAAACTGAACGATAGTGGAGATATTTTATTACCACGGAAGAACTACAAAAAGATATATTTGCCTCAATAGAAAGTCTCTACTTTTCACCCATCCACAAAATGCTTGCACTCTTTTTAATAAATCCGGCAAGCAATTATGTACTTTTTAGGGTTTTTTTATTATCCATCCTGCACATAGCATGGTAGGCAGAGAGCATGAAAACCTAGTGTTAAGACACTCCGTTCCATTATGTCGAATTATGTCGAATTGTGTGTCTAACGCGGCGCTTTGCCTCGTTACGAGACCGAGGTAATGAAAAAAATAAATATATTGGGAATTGAATTCACAACCTGTCACGTTTATAATCGCACGCTTCTACCCCTGTGCCACGACAGACATTGTTCATATAAGTATATTTTCAAGAAGTACTTAATGGTTTTAATTATTTAATATTTGCATCTCTACTTTCTATTTATTTTATAGTAACGTTCAATAGTTACACTATATAAAAACTAGCTCACCTGAAGTAGTCGTTTTTGCAAAAAATATTGCTATCTCGCGCATAACATCTCTGTTCCGAGTCCAGTGGCATCTTGCACTCGTAGCACCTCAAGCATGGCGTGTGCCAGCGTCGTTCTAGAGCCAAGAGGAAGTATCTGTCCGTGATCCTGGCACCGCAGCCTGCACAGCCATCATCAGCAGGCGGCGGCGGAGGCTCATCTGGGGGCTCCCTCTTACGACACGAGGTGCAGTCGCGAGGCGAGCCCGGGGACGCTACGGGCGCCACTGGCGACAACTCGGCGCCCGCCTCGTATGCCGAAGATAGGTACCGCTCACTCTGTTGCTACAACAAACAAATTTTGGACACTCAAAATAATGTATACGTATAAATAAATATGAAATACACATCTCTATACTAAGTTCGAATACGAGGTATCGCATAGGAAATATATAGGTAATATGTACGCGATTTTTCGTATAAAATTGTAATCTAGGTAAACACCAAGGTCACAATTTAAAATCCTCCAACATAAACAAAAAAAAATTAGACATACAGATAGACACATTCATACATACATAGCCACTTATAATACCTCCTTTTTTATTGAGGGTTAAAAAGAAAACTTCAACTATGTTTATTCGCGATACGCGTCCAATGAGATAGATTAAGTAGAAATATAAATTCTTAATTGTAATTATTTCATTTCTTTCAAGAACTTCAGGCAGTCGAAAGCTTGTATAGTCTTGTTTATTGAAGTTAATAAAATTAAAGTGAGCTTTTAAGTGAATTTCAATAAAAAATTAACCAAGAATTTTTAAATAGTTCATAAAATGTGTAATATAAAAACTAACGTTGCACGGTTGCAAGGTTAACGTCGCTGAAGTATTTACTGCACGATTACTTATAAAAACAAAACTCTTAAAAAACCTAAAAAAACATAAGTTTATAATTTAAGAAGCACACTTCTAGGTAAAGTTTTTTTTTTCGGCTTCACGTTGTATATATACCGCATTGAGCAGGGTAATTAGGGGGAGTGCTAAGACACTCTGTTTCCTCTCCTTAGCTCTTTAAAGTCATATAAACAGTTGTAAATGGTAATACTATCAAATATATCTTTTTAAGTTTTTAATATGCGTAAAAAAATTGTAATAAATGAATGTATTTTAGGACCAGTAGTGGCGCAGCGGCACAAAGTGTGACTATAAAACCGACTGGTTGTGGGTTCGATCCCGACTCAAGGAGATGAAATATTTACTTAAATTTATATTTCAATTTCTTCGCTCTGGTATCGAGGCCAAACGCGGCGTTGAGTTCTAACACTTTACACGCAATGCCTCCAGAATTCAGCAGAAAGTGAGGAACGGAGTGTCTTACACTAGGTTCCCTCTGCCTACCCTGTTGTGTGCGGGATACTGCATGAAGCTGATTTATTTTATTTCATTTTATTTAATTTATTTTTATGTACACACCATGGAAAACAGATTTTCCAACGTTAATTTGCCTTTCGCCGGATGTCCTTATAAAGATGTTTGAAATTGAAGCTAAGGACGCAGTTTTACATCAAGTACAGGTAAACTAGATAGGTTTATGACTGTATATTGAAGACATTTGCGACAACAATATTTAGAATAGGGACAAAATAGTAATATGATTTGGAGGTCGATTTCTTCATTAATCATTTCTAGTGAAGTGTTTTTTATTTTTTTATAATGGTGTTTTCATATAGGTATAAATAAAATAAATAAATCAGCTTCACGCAGTATCCTGCACACAGCAGAGTAGGCAGAGGGAACCTAGTGTTAAGACACTCCGTTCCCTACTTTCAGCTGAGTTTTGGAGGCCTTGCGTGTTGAGTGGCGGAACTCAACGCCAAGCTTAGCCTGTTTACTAGAGCGAAGAAAATATTCAAAATATTCAATATTTAATTTCCTCAAGTAGGAATCGATCCCCCAACCGTCGCAATTACAGTTGTACGCTTGTTCCCTTGCGCTACGACGGCCTCAATATTATATTTACTTCCTTACAATCTATAAAACATACAATTTTATATTTGTATAACTTTTTCATATCTAAAACAAGAATCTCATAATGAAACTACACAAATAATCACATATTTAAATTACAAGTATAGATTTAATTTATTTTATTATTTGTATGTTAAAGATACATATTTAGGTACTAGATATATGTTCTATTTTATATTAATTTTAGGCCAGTCGTGTTGCAGGGGCACAAGCAATTGACTGTAAACGCGGTAGGTTATGGGTTCAATTCCTACTCAAGGAACTGAAATATTTAATATTTTTATTTTTTCACTCTGGTGTGGAGGCAAAGCGCGGCGCAAAATTCCAATACCTCCAGAATTTGGCGGAAAATAGGAAGTGGAGTCTTAACTTAAACTAAGCTCCCTCTGCCTAGCCTGCAACAAGCGGGATACAGCGTGAAGCTGAAAAAAAACCTAGTAACGTAACTCCTGACTGGGAACCTTAACCTTAAAACAACTCGCTTAGAATTTAGAAATAGAAAAATCCAGGTACCATCAGAACACGTTTGATCAAGTTGATTATTATTACACTTACATGAATTTTAATTGTATGAGCAATAACTAATAATGGGATTTGAAGCCGGCGAGCTCCGACGCGCATCGCGGCGCGAAAATTACATCCAATTTGATTCAATTACCAAAAACACAATGGCTTCGTAACTTTGACGTGATGGTGGTGATTTTTTATTATTCTTACGTTAATAACCATAGATATCTTGAATTTAATATTTATCACTGGCAATTGATATATATTTTTTTTAACTTTGCGAACACAAAAGAAATAAAAACAAAGCTCTACATTATATGTATGTATGTACAAATTAATCTTTTCATAAATTATATATTTTTTTATTTTTATTTTACTATTTGCAGAAAATATCAATACTTAACTATAATATATTTACATATTATTGAAATAAAAACAATAACTCATTGAAAAAGTAGATGCTATTTAGTATTTTTTATTTAGTATTTTCGAATTAACTGTTTAACCTGATTGCGGATTTAAGACGGAAAGCGCACTTGAAATATACAACGCTCGTTATAACTTGCGCAATTACTTGCCGACGGAAAACAAACATCCTCTATAAAATCTTAGCTAGTGCTAGTACGTGCTCTACACACAAAAGCAATTCCAAGTCAAAAAATATATATTTCTCAACTGATCATAATAAAATACTTTTCAGTTTATATATATGTCTATATAATTTATGTTATTTTAATTTATTTTCAGTTGACTCTGTTTCGGTATTTTGTTGCTGAAACGTTCTTGCTTTATATAACTAAAAATAATACATTTTCTATAAAAGCAGTTTAAGCCTTTATTCTTTGAATAAGTACATATATATGAAAATAGAATGTTATAAATATTATAATAATATACAGATGTAAGTAAAATATCAAACATTTGTGTTAGTAATCTCGTAAATTTATTAGATAGTTGTAATTCTTTTATATCTTATTGATTAGAAAATATAATTTTTAATTCATGTTTAGATTTCCCTTTCAGAAATCTTCTGTAGTAATATTAAATAACTATTAAAAATATATACGGGATTACCTTTTAAGCTTCGTTTAACATGATTTTAATCTGTAAGTATTCTTTTTCTGTTTAATATTCCAAAAATTGCAACAAGCAATTATTAATCCATTAAAAAAATTATCGGTAGATATAGTTAAAATCATAATAAAAATAAAATGCATTTAAGAAAAATATTATAAGTACTATAACGATAACATTTATCTGCAGTAATAAAAATATTTTCCATTTAACTAGAGAACGTTCATGAAAATCATACTCCATTGAGTGTTCGATTATAAATATGAAGAAACCAGTCAAGTGCGAGTAAGACTCACCCACGGAAAGTTATTTGCCAATTGCATGATTGCTAGTGAACAGGAAATATAACTTATAAAAATTTACAAACTTAAGTTTGCACTAATTTTGTATGAAATGAACTATAAATATAACTTTGTAACGATTTTTTCCTCGATTTTTGTCCTATAGGGACGTCAATTTCTAATTTCCAATTTTCACTTTTATTTTTTATTTGTTATAGTACAATTACATACATATTGTCGATTTTTTAAATTTCTAGGCCACGGTATACTTCCCGTTATACAGAGAACTCCCTATAGGTATGGATTATGCGGCGAAGTTCATACATTGCGCCACAAAAATGAAGCATAAATCTTCGTATCTTTTGATTGCTTTGACTTAAATGCTTATTCTGCTCTTTAAGGAGAAGCAGAATTGGATATTTGATATTAATTTCAGCTTGATACCCTCAAAGGATCTACAAATACACAAACATAGACATATAGACCAACCGACAGATAAACGGACAACAAAGTGATCCTAGAAGGGCACCGTTTTTTTCCTTTTGGTACTCTAAAAATGATTCTATTTCATACTTAACGTATCTTTGTTATATTTATAATGCATTTATGTTAGAATTGCTATCAATTATCCTGCCGTTAGCATTTACATATTTTTACATATTGCCAATATTTTATTTGAGCATAATAGATAAAAATTATTGCAATAAAGCATAAGAAATAATAATAACAATAACATTAAACATAAAAAAATAAGATTAACTTCTAAATTTTTACTGATTGACGTATACGAGGATTTCAAACCTGACATCTATTATCAAGACATTATATTTGTTTACTCAATGTACCAAATTCAAGAAAACTATCTATAAAATGATTATTGTGGATTTACTTAAAAAAATACTACTTCTAGCAAGCATATTTACCTAGAGTTTATAAAATAAGTACTAATATTATTTAAAGAAAGAAATATTGTAAATATTGAAGTCAAAGTTTGAAATATCTTCGTTTTATTTCTCAGCTCTCGAACAATAATAAAGAATGAGGACCCTGAACTTGCCATGTACTTAATGGAAATTCTATTTTATAGTTAATCCCTGATGCGATTTCTAAGAATTTACTGAGTTGAAGACCACAAACTTGTGATTAACGCTTATATTGTTTTGAAACTAACCTTTTTCTTATAGTAAAATAGTTTCTCTATTTATATTTTTTTCACTTTCTTTTCACTGTTTATACTGTTTTCACTGTTAACAGTTTATTGAATTAATCTACGTCTTTTTATTTATATACTTTACACATATACATTGTTATCTTAATGGTTTACGTCTATATTTTTACGTAATTTAGCGCTCTACATTTTTTTACCTAACATAGAAATATAAATGTTCTATAATACTATTATAAATTCAAAATAGAGTTTCAAACTGTGCGGGGAATTTAATTTTGTTTGAGTAGTTTATATTTTTTGATATTCTATCCTCATATATTTAAAAATCTAAATCTATATTATATATATAATAACTGTAACTCATCGCTGTCTGTATATGGAAAAAATATGACAAAATATTTTATTAGCGGCATTTATTAATGTAATAGGTAATAGAACACAAAACTATAATTGAATTTTTTTTATCCTTTTGTCTGTGCGCTTGTACACCCTAGTCTCAGAAACAGCTTGATTGATTTAAATGTAGTTTTCACTATTCTATTTTGACAAACTTCTCCTTAACATTAAATGTTAGTATTATATAAATCGGTACATAAATAAAACAGTTGTATCAGTACACAGTATTGCACGCGTCAACATTGATAGAGAATAAGTATTTTATTGAATTGGCTGAAACTTTAGTTTTCAGTGTATGGATACTGTCCATGGATATGGATATTGTCGGATGAAAAAAGAAATAATTTTGTAGTACTAGCAAGCCAAGCCGCGAACGGGTCGCTAGTTATTAATTTATAATAATTGGAAAATTATATCGAAACAGAAGGTGCGTTATAACTATAAGATTTAATATAATCTTAATTAATACTATAAAATTATATTTTTTATGTCAGCAGTAGATCGTCTGTCTATTCGTCGTAAATAAAGCTACATCTTAAAAATCAAATTGAATCATTTGACATTTTATGTTTTTACTTCTTATTCAATAAAATCGAAGGTTTAGTAAATCATAAAAATGTCTTTATTGTCAGATAGTCTAATAAATCTATCTAATAACATTTTTGTATACAAGGTAGGTTACCTTGTTTGGTATTAATTAAACCGATAGAAGCACTTAAACGTGAAAACGAAATTTTAATTTACCAAAAATTGGCGCTTATTTTAATTATTTTTCTATAGCATAATATGATAAAAAAAAATATTCGTAGATAAACTTTAGAATGAAGTAGCAAAAAGTAAATTAGAAACTTTATCATTTAAAACCGAACACTCATTTCAAAATAAAGCCTATATTACGCACTCCTGTTACTTCAAACAACAATTTAAAATTTTTCAATTCAAATTTTCAAATTTGTATTTAGTAAAATATTTATTTACAGCTTAAAAAAAGAAAACCCAAAAGTACAACCACTATACATTTACTTCATTCGAATTAATTTAAAATTCCCAATTTTTTTTCCTCTTTTATCATAATAAAAGTCAATAAATAAAACTAATGTCTGTAATTAAGAAGTTAAGCGTGTTGTTTGTGATTTATTTATGCTTAGGTACTATAAATAAAAGTTAAATAAATAAATGAGTTAGTGTGTATATGGTTAGCGAAGCCGTCGGCAAAAGGTTAATTATCCACCAAATGGTGATAAAAAAGTAAGGACCAAATTGAATTCTTATGTCTTAAAGTTTTTCTTTTTTAAATTTTATAGTACCTTAACTAGGTTTTTAAATTTTATCGACGCTACTTGCTAAAATCGTAATGGGTACTTTTACAACTATATACATATCTATATATAAATATATCGAAACTGTTATTTGTATATGGATATATACTATATATATATATATATATATATACATATATATATATATATATATAAAGGACAAAAATACTTTTGGTAGTATTTAAAGAAATATATTAACTAAACTGACTCTACCGAATTAATATAATTTTGTTTATAGTAATATCATATATAGAAAATGGAAATTTAAATAATGTTTTTGTTTATTTCACACCATACTAGTCATAGTAGCACATCATAATGTTGTATTGCTATATAGTAATTTCACTATCAACCTTCAAAAGATTTCAACGATATCTTCCTGACCGTAACATTTTTATGCTAGGTGTGTTTAACTCTATGTTATAAAACTAGTACAATCGTATTAATACTTGATTTAAATAAGAAAAGTTTAGCTTATTATAATTATAAATTTTATATATTTTTTATTAAATAAATCAAAAAATATTTTATTACATTATATATAATTTATACATAACATTTCTTTTTTATTTTATTTTTCAATAAAATTATAGGTTAAAATTAGTTTCGTTAAAATTAGGTATATGTATGTAATGTGCTCAAGTAATACGAAATATTTAATATAAGGTTTAAATAAACAGAAATATACTCTCTACGGTTTATTATTTTTCAAATTCAATATTCACTTATAATCTAAAACCATTCTAAATATTAAAAGATTGTCAAAAAAAAATATCTTCATCTATTTACACTATAGTAATTTCTTATTGTTAATACAATAATTACAACAAACTAAAATATTAAAAGTTTATTGACTACGCTGATTATTTAGTAGTGAACTTTTAAGCTGGTAACGAAAGTTACAACTCATAAATAACACAGAGATAACAACAGAGAGTTATTAGAGTCTCACCCAGTGCATCGCCCCCCTCTCTTCGTACACTCCCATCTGGGGGTCAATTTTTCCGTCTTGTATTTTCGAAGGTATGGGCCTCTGCCCCACTACACTGAGCACTCACACGCGGGCATACCGTGCGCGGCGCGTCGCGGCGGGCGAGCGACTGAGACTGTGCGCGCTGCCGGCCCGGCTAGCGCCCGGCGGCCTCGGCGCCCTCGGGGGAGGCCCGGCCCCGCCCCCGGCGCCGCCTCCCGCTCCCGCTCCCGCTCCACCCGGCGCGGTCGATGCGGACACGAGCCGACTTTTTTTCATAAAGTTGTTATTGAATTTTTGACGCAACTTTTTTTTGCAAATTTGTAACGAATTGCGGCACAAGTGGCTCACTCCAAATAGTTTTAGTGCGACCGATCGAGTGTTCGCGCTGTATGTTGGTTGGTATATTGATTTCTTTTTCTAGTTATTCGTTGAAATGATCGGTCGTAGCTTAATGTTAGACACTTGCAAGTTGAAAACATTGAGAAAACTACACAAAAAATATCTTTATTGAATTAAAAAAAGTAATTTTTTACTTAGCCAATAAACTCTGGTTTCATATGAATCTACATATATTGTTGTACAATTAATTGACACTTACCTACTTAATTATTATTTTAGATATTTTTCAATCGTAAATAACCAAATAATTTAATTTATTACCAAAGATAGGTAAGTAACATATTTATATGGATAAAATATTGCAGTTGCAGAAAGCAACTAGGTATACCTAGTGTTCGAGATCAATCGTGGCGCAGTGGCACAAGCGTGTGATTGTATTATAACAGCGACAGGTAGTTGGTTCAATTCCGACTCGAGTAAATGAAATATTTAATATTTTTATTTTCTTCGCTCTGGTGTCGAGGCAAAGGTCGTCGTCGAATTCCACCACAGAACACGCAATGCCTCCAGAAATTTGAAATGTCTTAATAATAAGCTCCTCCTGTCTACCCTGCTACATGTGAGATACAGCGTGAAGTTGAAGAAAAACCTATAAGTACCTACCTAGTTCTAGATAGGATGCCATTAGCGTAACCAGCCATACTCGAGGCCAGTCGTGGCGCAGGCACACACGCGGGCGGTTGTAAGCGAGACAGATTGTGGGTTCGATTCCCACTCGAGGAAATAAAATATTTATTATTTTCATTTTCCTCGCTCTGGTAACGAGGCAAAGGGCGGCGTTGAGTTCCGCCACCCGACACGCAATTTCTCCAGTATTCGGTACACTTCGGTTCCGCTTTCCGCCGAATTCTGGAGTTCATTGCGTGTCGATTGGCTGAACTCAACGAGGAGCTTTGCCTATTAAATAGATCGAACAATAAACAAGTACCACTTATTTAATTTTCTCAAACGGAAATCAAACTCACAACTTGTCACGCTTACAGTCAAAATATAAAATAAGTAAAAAAAAAATCGATTTACAAAGTGTCTGACGACATAATATTACTTAAAAGTTGACTGATTTTATACGCACATTATATCTACTTACCTACACTTTACTAAACAGCTGTTGTAAAAACGAAAAAAAAAATAGAAACTTTCGTCAAAATTTAGTACCTATGGCCTTTATTTGATCTTAACAGCAGATAGTTTAGATACCTTACTATAAGTATCCTAAAAGGATACATACAGATACCTATATATAATAAGCAACGAAAATCTCAAATACTACCTAGATCCTATGACCTATGACCTAAATAAAGTTTTTTTTAAATAAAAAAAAAATCAGCTTCACGCTGTATCCCGCACATAGCAGGGTAGGCAGAGACTTTCTGCCGAATTCTAGAGACATTGCGTGTTGAGTGGCAGAACTCAACGCTGCGCTTAACCTCGACACCAGAGCGAAGAAATGGAAATATACATTTAAGTAAATATTTCATCTCCTCGAGTGGGGGTCGAACCTACAACCAGTCGGTTTTACAGTCACACCTCGTGCCGTTGCGCCACGACTGGCCTCAAACTTTTTAACATTTTAACCTTATGCAATTATTTGTTCCATATTTATGCAATATGGAACAAATAATATGCAAGCCTAATTAAGTTTTATCGAGTTGCGTTAAAAAGGAGCTTAATTAAATTATTTAAAGAATATTTTTTTTGTTTGTTTGTCAAAAAAATAAGGTCGCTTTATTCGCAGATTAGCTATTATAAATATTTTTTTTCAATAAAAACAACATAATATGTAAGAACAATTTTATTACAAGTCCAATTATTTATAATATTTTTTAAGATCGAGAACATTTGCTTTTACCTGTAATAAAGAATTAAAATTTAATAAATCACAAATTACTTAGGTTTAATACTTATTTAGAAGACGTATAAATTTTTTTAACGTAGTGAGGCTCGAACCCGCGCCTTTTAAGTGTGGAATAACACTTTAAAAATGTTAAAAAAATACTTAGATATATTATAATTACCATAGGAATCTATTAAAGATACCATTCATAATATTATCTATTTTTGCGTATCTATTTTTTTATAAATTAAAAAAATATTACATAACTTAATCATTTTTACATATACATTTTATTTTAATAAATTGAACGTTGTCTTCGAAATATATTGGCAAATAAATAAACATAAAAAGACCACTGTTTTATGGCGTTCGTCAAAGCTTTTTTTTTAAGCGTCAGCAGCAGTTATTAAAATATTTTTTTATACTCACTTTACATACCTGTCATACATGTCTAGTACTTAATATACCTAGATTATAATAAAAATAAATGTAAACATGTGATAATAAATATCTATTACGTACATTATTTATCTTATAATTTATTATTCCGAAAATTTATTTTAAAAAACATCATATTTTTTATATGGCAATTTATTACCCACAATAAGGAATGTTTACTAGCCTATAAGATAGGCTCCATGGCTCCATAAATATGCATTAGCGTATCTAGTGATATTTTCTGGGGGGAGGGAGGACCTTTGAACAGATATGATCGTATAAACGTTGTTTTTTATTTATTTTTCGGCGCAAACTTTGTTAGTAAAATTTCTGGGGTGGGCACACCCCACCCGGCTCCCCCCTTCCTACGCCCATGTAGATATGGCAGGCGTAGTAGGTATATAGACAAAATATCTAATATAATTCAAATTATAGAAAGTTGAGAAACAAAAATAAATGCAAACAAAAATAAATGCAATAAAAAGTAAATTTAAAAATCCTTGCCCACAAAATAATAACAAATAACTATTTGAGCCGTAGTATATCAATGGCTCGTAAAGATAATTTTGAATTCATGGCTGCCATCTATGATCGAAATGTCGTACTTCTTTGGCTTTACTGTTTTTGAATGTGATGAGGAGTAGTTCTCCGAAACACAAAGTTCAAGTTCCTTATGTTTACTCATTAATAGTAAATTATTTTAAGAAAATGAATGTCATGTTAAATACCTAACTAAATAATAAACAAGTAGTCTAGACAAGTTTAATGATTAAGTTTTTACAAAAATATATTTTAAGAAGAAACTTTCGAATTTTTTTATATTATACGTGTTGTTTTGGTGTATTCTTAGCAATTTTTTTTTTTAAATATTCGTAATTTAACTATATTCATATTTTTTGCTACTTTTAATATGAAATAAGTCTATACTTAAAGCTTTTAATAAAAAAAGTGCTTATAATTTAGGTGTAGACACAAACATCGATGAGTCTTAAATTACATTCTCCTAATCATCGTTCTCATAATTCATCAATCAAAAAAGCCAATGACACTGGTTGAAGACAATTAGGGAGAATAATGATTATTAGCTTTTAGACTAGATGAATGGATCTCATCTGAGGTTGTAGTCCTGAATATTAGACCTTTTTCTAATAGATACGGACACGGATATTTTCATGCTTAAACCAGTTAAGATTAAAAAATGTACCTAATATCTAAATTTCGTCCGTAATCTCTTCTCGAATTCTATTCTTTTGAATCTTCATGCTATATAACTTCCATGGCATTTTATTTCAGTGTGATTACAATTATTATTACTGTTTCTTCTATGCACAACAGTACAAAATTAACTGTTTAATTCACTGTCACCACTCATCAATCTCTTTATATATGCTATGCCTCTTATTTTTTCGTGATTTTCTTTCTCCTTTATCATCGATATTATATCCCTAAGGGTAACCAAATTCTCCTATTTTCTGGTGGTAAAAAATTCCCAATTTTCTTTTCTACTTAAGATGTCTATGTATTTCGTTAGCTTTGCAGATCATTCTTGGGCTAGTTCTCCTAGCTAGCTAGGGTTTGGAATTTATAAGACCTGATGTAATGTTTGGATTTATCCGCTCTTTAGCTTAACTTTTTTTTGATCTTAAGAATTTGTTCACTTTCTTATTAGACTTAAATACAGTTGTAATGGAAGCTTTTCTTAAAATGTCGCCAATCCCGTCATTTCGCCATTTCAGTTTCGCCATTCACATTTGGTAGAAGTGCCGGTTGTCTTTCTGTTCGGAGTGACATGTTGGTCTTCTGACAATGCATGCATTTTCTTTTGATGAAAGGCATTCTTCACCTATCAAAGCTCGTCTCAGGTTCGCAGAGTTGGTGGGCTCTTTGAAATAAAGATTTGCCCATGGTAGACAAATGTGTAGGATGGCGGTGAGATTCATTATAGAAGTATCTATTAGAATTATTATATTAAAGAGTATTGAATACTACTATAATATTAAAAGAATTGAGGTGTTTTAGGATTATATAGATATTGTCCGTAGGTAAAATTGTAAAAATGTCATCAACGTAACGCTTATATATCCTAGGTAGACATGGTGCGGAGCCATCCCCTCGAGATCCCCCATGTATTTTTATTTATTTTTTTATTTATTTATTTAAGTAGACTATTACAGAGTATTAAGAAATTACAAATTCAAGGTGCAATCATAAACTCATTCGAGTTTTACCGTGCACCAGCGTCATCAAACATTTCTATGAGTAGAAACTTATTACAATAAATATGTATCATAATAACTCGCACTAAGAATAACATGTTTATAGTTACATCATTTAAAAGTAAAAAGTAATCTATATATATATCTGCTATTTGTTTTTTTCCCGGAAGTTGATCTTTAATATTTAACCATTTCTTTCTCAGAATTTTCACGCTTCATCAGTACTTTTTTGGTGCTTTTATAGATCATCCTTTTTTTTCTAAAAAGATTCCAAGGCCTTATGATCCTAACATGTTTTCTTCTTTCTCCCTGCAGTGTCTTTTACTTTATCATCCCACCATTTGTCGTGCTTTTTGTTGCAGCTTGGTTTCCATTTACAACATATTTCTGTCGCTGCTTCCCTTATGTAATTCTTAAGTATATTGGCAAAGCATACTTCAACGTTTCAATCTCCTTTCACAGTAGTCTAATATTTTGGAAGCACTTTTCTTATTCACACTTTTCTTAGCACTTTTCGTAGGGGAGACCTAAGTTGACCTGCGAAAACATAGTATCCACGATACTGTAGGAAGGTCACGTAAAAAGTATAAGGACCCTTCGGACAGTGGACGAGATGAAAGCGGCATACAGAGAAAGTAGCGCTTGGCGCTCCGCTGTGGAGCTAAGTATTTAATTTCACGTCTTTACCTATACATATCATTGTCCTTCAAATGCTTATCAATATTCTCAGTAATTGTCATAGTCCGTAATAACACATTTTCAGCGTTTTTTTTTTTTAAATAAATAAGTGTACTTTATAGATGCCATGCTTCATTAAACGTGCATTATAATGTCCAAGCTTATAGCGCACAGCAAAATTTCAGCTTTACACGTAGCTTTTAAAAAACAATTCGGGTCAAAATAACATATTTTTGAGTGAACAAGAGGAGAATTGCCCTGTCACCTGGCGTATTTTGAATAACCAGTAAGAAACTGACGACGAGTTCGACTATGGTCACCATTATACTCGCAACTAATACCCACAATGTGTCACGACAGCCTGGAAACAGACGTTGTAGAAAAATAAAATATTTTCATGCGCATACCATCCCAAGGTTCGATACGCGCTCTGGTAGTGCTATATGGATAAAATGCTTGATCAGTTCCTGAGACATTTTCCACGTGTGGTAGAAGCCACTTGCATGCGTAACAAGAACTCATAAGGCAGTACTTTGCGCAATCCTCACACGGGGTGCGGTCAGTTTTGTAGTGTAACCACCCGTACCACTCTGGGGTTACCTATAAAATAGTTGAAATTTATTGGTTTTTATCAAAAAATAAAATACTCAATTATATATATATAAATAATATGTCATTGAATATGGATTGGATATTACAGAAAAAAAAGATAAATGTTACAGATAAGTAAGATTTACTTACACAATAATATTATAATTAGCAGGGTAGGCAGAGGGAGCCTAGTGTTCCTCCGCTCCCTACTTGCAGTCGAATTGTGGAGGCATTGCGTGATGACTGGCGGAACTCAACGCCGCGCTTTGCCTCGACATCAGAGCGAAGAAACGAAAATATTAAATATTTCATTGAACCCACAACCTGTTGCGTTAAGTCACACGCTTGTGCCCCTGCGTCAAGACTAACCTCAATAAAATACTTTAAGTTTTGAAATAGTATAGTAGACAGTAGATACAGAGATATGATGACTATAAATAATCTTAAAAATACGTTTAATACATGTGCAAATTGAATAGGTATCTACGTACATATATTTAGGAAAAAAAATAATTAATACCTTATTTTTTTTATAACTATTGCCAAATTAGAGACATCTTATTTGATATAAGTAGGTATATACCTAGATGTCGTAAGGCCAGTGGCGTAGCTGGGGGGGTGCGAGCGGTGCAGTCGCACCGGGCATCGAAAGGAAAGGAGCATCAAAATCTACGATCAATTCTTCTAATTTTTTTCAATTAAGAATCAAGAAATGTACAAGAAAAATGAGAGAATGAAAATGAAAAATACAATCTCGCTATCATATCAATCGAACATGAACTAGTCGATACTTTGCTAGTCAAAAAGCGCGTAACGTCCTTTTTTAAATGTTTACAATAATTTTTACCAAAATCTAATGTTATAACTTATATATAGTTATTACAGTTTTGAAGCAATAATAAATTATATATCTACTCTACTGTGTTTTGAAATCTGAAATTATTTTGACCATTTTAAAGGGCATCATGTCCTAAGCCGCACCAGGCAGCAAATACCCTAGCTTCGCCACTGCGTAAGGCGTTTCTCTCTTTGTACACGCTAATATCTCAAAGTACCTATTTATTATTATGAGGCCAGTCGTGGCGCAGGGGCACAAAGTGTGACTATAAAATCGACTGGTTGTGCGTTCGATCCCCACTCGAGGAAATGAAATATTTATTAAAATTTATATTTCTATTTCTTCGCTCTGGTGGNGTCGTGGCGCAGCGGCACGAGGTGTGACTGCAAAACCGACTGGTTGTGGGTTCGATCCCCACTCGAGGAGATGAAATATTTACTTAAATTTATATTTCCATTTCTTCGCTCTGGTCGAGGCAAAGCGCGGCGTTGAATTCTGGCACTCAACACGCAATGCCTCCAAATTTCGGCAGAAAGTGGGGAACGGAGTGTCTTAACACTAAATTCCCTCTGCCTACCCTGATGTGTACGGGATACAGGATGAAGCTGATTTATTTTTTATTTTTACCTATTTATTATTTTTTTACTACAATCTGAGCGTAGGTAATGTAAGGTAAGTACAACTCATTTTAAAGACTCATGATGTAAAAACATGATTAATTGACCAGCTAAACTATAGAAAATAAAGAAATGTCGCCTTAACTGAATCTATTCAAAGTGATAGACCTTGTGTTTGTTGATATCCTAAAATCAAAAATCGGTAAATGTTAGGCCGATTATTTATCGATTATAATGGCAAGGAACACAAAAAAGGCTGTGGGTCACTAGTATTGCCATAAACTAGTGTCATACTAATACTAACTTGACTCGCATCATATTGCCACTTTACGGTCGGAGCGTACTCAACCCACCGACTGCGTCCCAGCATGTAATAGTCGCTCTGGTAATAATTGTTTCCAAAACTGTCACTGCCCATCCACTGGCCAATCTGTTAAATCAAATCAGCTTCACGCTGTATCCCGCACACAGCAGGGTAGGCAGAGGGAACCTAGTATTAAGACACACCGTTGCCCACTTTCCGCCGAGTTCTGGAGCCGTTGCGTGTTTAGTAGCGAATAGATACATTATCTACCTATTGAGGCCAGTCGTGGCGCAGCGGCACGAGGTGTGACTGTAAAAGCGACTGGTTCGATCCCCACTCGAGGAGGATGAAATATTTATTTAAATTTATATTTCCATTTCTTCGCTCTGGTGTCGAGGACAAGCGCGGCGTTGAGTTATGCCACTCAACACGCAATGCCTCCAGAATTTGGTAGAAAGTGGGGAATGGAGTGTCTTAACATTATTTAATTTAATTTTTTTTAATGTACCTATTTAAAAAAAGAATTAAGTGAGTTTTTATATTATATCATCAATATCTTGTATGAAAAAGCCCTGATGGTAATCGTATAAAAAGTACCTACATAGTTGTCGTCATTGTCATTTTTTTATCATTCCAGGAAGCTGGAGAGGCTACCAAACGAACTAGAGTAGAGAAGATAGGCGAAGACCTCTAGTCTATTATAAGGTAATCCATCCATAAACAATAATCGTTACTAATTTTTTTTATAATATTTTTTGTGGTATATTAGTCAAAGTACCACATATATATTTTCAGAAATCCGGTTTTGCAATTTTAGCTTCCGGTTTTGCGTCGCCAAATCTGTCAGTCACTCAGTAACGGTAGTTTTATACATATATATATNTAAATTTAAGACTACATATCTATATAAAAATGTAATTCACAATTTCTTCTAATTTACTACAGCCCTACGTCTAACTACCAACCTACTTATATATATCTATAAAAATATATATTTTACTAAATACGTAAAAAGTGTGACCGTACCTACTTTAATAACACTTTACCTACTTTCAAAGTGTCAGTACGCCATAGTTTGAAGAAGGCTTTGAAGGGGCCGCCGTTGTGTATTATAATCTTCACTAGACGCGCCCATTTATCAAGTGCTAAAAGTTTTATAACCATTGTTTTTGATTTCTAAATTAAATACAGCAACACATTACAATAATTTGATTAATTGACAGTGTCGTATTAATTGAAAATGACAGGCATATTCAAAAATGGAAAACCAACAGTGACAGGACAATACTGTTTGTTATTAAAAAAAACCGTTATTTTAATAATATATGATGAAATATAAATGATGAAATATAAAAATCGTATTTATAATGAAATTTCATAACAATCAGATATTTATTTCGTCAGTAACTTCTTAAAAAAAAATAATTTACAATACCTCTCGATTTTAATCGATGCATGCATTAATTATTATTTCAGTTTAAACCACTCAATATTTTTTTAATAAAAAATATATCAAAAATAACCGAAGTAAATAAAACAACAATGAGGAAAAGCAAAGTAATAATTTAATATTTTCTAACAACCTCTTGTTAAATATACAGGTTACTCACAGCCTAATATGACAAAAAAAAGAAAAAATACGATTCAACTTAAACAAGTTAGGTATCTGGAAGTTCGATGTGGTTACCGAGGAAGACAATGCGAAAATATAAAAAATGTTTACATTACACTGTGTCTTATAAGTTTAAGTTTAAGTTGAGGCCAGTCGTGGCGCAGCGGCACAAAGTGTGATTATAAACCGACTGGTTGTGGGTTCGATCCCCACTCGAGGAGGTGAAATATTTACTTAAATTTATATTTCCATTTCTTCGCTCTGGTCNACCACCACCACACCACATGAAAATGTGGTTCGATCTTTGGCATTCTTTACTTTTGGAGCCGCTCTCACCAAACGATCGTCAGTTCTGAGATAAATGTGACCAGACAAGTGCAGTGCAAAAGTATTATTCAACTTTACAATAACGTAATTTATAGAATTCCTTTAAATCCTCCATGCCTTTCAAAAAGACAAAATGCGAAGAATAAATTAATCCTATTTCTCCAGAATTGAGTGGAAAGTGGAGAACGGAAGCGTCCTAATGGGAACGGAGTGTCTTAACACTAGGTTCCCTCTGCCTACCCTGCAGTGTGCGGGATACAGCGTGAAACTGATTTAATATTTTGATTGTGATATTTACTTAATAATTAAATTAAAATTTATGTTTTTCAATTATCACACAATTTTTAATAAAACACTTTAGAAAACGTATAAGACACAATGACTAGTAACAGATTCGTAAACACCTAAACAGTACAATATTAAATTATAATAATAAGTAACAAAAAGTTCTCATCTTAAAATTAAGCAATACTTTCTTCTTAAGTCCTTTCCTATAATACCCTCTTATAGAATATATATTTATTTATACAGGATGACTCTAGCTCGATGGATGAACTATGGTCTAGGAGAGGGCTTCAATTCAATAAAAAAAATGCTAAAATATTTTACTTAACACAATGGGATAGGACAGGAAACCTAGTGTTAAGACACTCCGTTTCCCACTTTCTGCCGAATTATGGATGCATTGAGTGTTGAACGGGCTAGACACCAGAGCGAAGAAGAAGAAAATATAAATTTAAATAAATATTTCATTTCTTTAGCTATTCGAAACACGACTGGTTGTGGGTTCGATCCCCACTCGGCGATCAACCAGTCCGTCTACAGGCATATTTTGTGCCCCTGCGTCACGCATTGCCTCTATATTAATCTTAAAATCATAAATTCCCGAATATCATCTGAACCACAGAATGTCGATAAACAATTGGATTTGAAATGAAATATATTGAGATCCACCACCCCTGGACCCCTGTTGACCCATAGAGCATAATGTATACATCATCCTGTATTAATCCATTTTTGGCGAATTATAGTGCCCACAATTACTTAAGTTCTACATATGCTCACAAACTTAGTAACTTACTCATTATATGATAATATTTTTTTCAATTTAAAGAATTTCTAAAATATAGCACTCGGTTTAATGGCAGAGATTAATTTACAGATCAAAAAAAAGGAAAATATTTTTTAAAACAAATAAACCAATTCAAAATAATAAACTACTACTAAACAGCTAACATTAACATAATATAAGTAGAAATAAGTACAATTATTATGGCTTCGCAAATTGGCATTTAGAACATATTTTAATCAATAAACAACTTTTTCTACAACTTGATTCTTATTATACATGATCATATCTACAAATATATTTACAAAATCCCGATTTTTTATTATTCCTTATTAACCTGAATGAAACAAGTCACAAGAATTATAAATTATCAAAACCAATCACACTACCAATTTAACTATTAACCAAAATAAATATATTTTTTATTACATTGTAAGTGCTTAATAGAAAATGTCACATTTATTTTAGGTGCGTATACTGTAACTTTTTGACTACTAATTGTTGAGAAACATTTCAAATTTACAATAACGAGAAAGTAGAAGATAAAAATTTATGACAGAGTACAGTTACATATTATAAAAGCTATATGTACAAAACTATAATATTACAATATAAATGTAGCATAAATAAAAAAAAATGTAAAAACGAAAGTAATCTTTTTATGAATTTATAAAAAAAATGAGAATTGAAAATAAATAATAAATCTATGAAGTGTCAAACATAAAGCTGGAGTCATCAGCAATGTTAATCTAAATTATTTGACGACAATGACAATATTGTAATACATCATCAAGAGTGAATTAAAATATAATAAAATATAAAATATATTTTGTTATTTTGACAAGACACAAAATAGTTAACAAAATTTAGTTTACATGATATTTCACCTGCAACACTTTACATTTACCAAAAATAATAATTTGGCACAACTATGTATAATATGGAAGAACCGGAACAATACATTGAAGTATAGCATTGTAATAAACTACTACTTCCATTAACCCTTCAAAGGTTAAAAGTTATTTATGTCTCATAAAAAAATGTAAATATTGATTTTAAAAATATATTTATTTTCTTGAAATGTTGAAATAATGTACAAAATAGATAAACTAAAGGTTTTAATAACAAAACATATTATTATGTATGTAAGACATACATATTTTTAAACCACAAATATATATATATATATATATATATATATATATATGGTTACGATTTAATAAGATTAACCAAATATGAACTAAATTATACTTGTATGTGTATCAATACCAGCGGGAGTTCGCTTTACACATTATAATCTTTATTAAGAATCTAAATCGAGTCTTTTTCATATTTTTCGCAGTCAATTTCAAAATTTAAATACATATTACAAAAAGTATTTCCGTCAATACAATCTTACATTATATCAGTACATTTGTATTTACCAAACACAGTAAATACGTTACGTCCAAATTCTGTTGCACCACACTCCTTAATATACTAAGCGTTGTGTTTCTATATTATATTACACATCTACAATGTATTGTTGTACGTGTACGTACGTTCTAAATTCTTGGCATACACATTGGAAGATACTTGTAATTTAGAATTCTAAATACAATATTTGTATAGTTCCCTACAATTTTTATGTTATTATCAAACATATAATAATAATAAATTAATCTTAAATATATTTTTTATTTCAAGTAAGTATCTACATATAAAGTAGTTTATCGTATTAAATATTATCGATAAAGTTTTATCAAATGTGTCCTTTGTCAATACACTATAAAATAAATAATGTAGATTGTAAAAAAAATATATTAATAGTTTATAATATGTGTGTGTTCACTTATAAAATTAAGAAATGGAACAAAATAAAGCACATAATTAGTAAAATATTTTAAATAATAGGATTATTAAAAATATTTATAGGATAGTCTTGAGCGGCAGTTAGGTACAATATGTATAAAGTTTTATTAATATTTGGCGTACTTACTAAACAGTGTAACTGACTATAATATGGGACAAAAGTTGAAAATATTAAGTATTCTTATTATATATTATAATAATTTTTCACACTTTGTTTTCAGATTCAAAATAACATATGACAGTATTGGCTTTATTAATAAATTGATATTCTGATTATCGGGTACCGCCATATACCCTAAGATCTCAGGGCCGCCACACCTACGTTATTTTAGCAAAGCTGGAATTTTGAGGACTATTAGTTCTAACATGTAGTTAACACAGTATGTATAATATTCACTAACTTGACACAATAAGGTGAATATCGTCTGTCACCACTGTTCTTATATTATTCTCACTTTCGCTCTATTACGCCGATGTGGAAATAAAGATTTATTTCCATGACGTGAAGCTGCTAAGTGTGCCGAGATAGTGCTAGCTAGATTTCGCTGCGTTATAACAGCACCAGCCAGATTATGCTGTTGTATGTGTTCCCACAACTTGGAGTCTGATCGCGAAATACTGGCCGTAAAATACGGTCACTACGGCAGTAGCTCTTGGCCCAATATAGTTACTATTTCGATTTTACTAGTACTTTTTAAAGACTGGCTGATGTAGAGAAGATGTTGCATTTATTTTAGGATCACTCTTCAGAGCAAATCATCGGCATACATCACCAGCTGTAGAGGCACTATCTAGCATTATATTGAACTTAACGGTCTAAGAGCGCTACTGTAATCAGGAAGACTTAGATGTGTTTAGTATATAATTGAGTTTACGTTTAGACAAATAATTAATTTTGGTTGATAAGCCTCTAGGATTTGGATAACATCAAATATAATTACGAAACACACAGTCAAAATTCCCCACCAGATCTTGAAATGCAACATGAAGATGTCCACATCTTTGCATTTATGGCTCCATAGAAGTACTGAAGACGTACAAAAATGCGATTGGCGAGGATAGTGTGTTGAATTTCAAACAAAAGATTTTATTTTGTCGTAATATTTTTTTACCGTAATAAATCTCAATAAAAAAAACAGCAAAATTACTAAATAATTTAAAAATAATGATAGCATGTCAATGAAATTAACAAACTCAAAAATATCAGTAACAAAATTGTGGTTTATCGAATTGTATATCTGTCAATTAGTGTAGCAAACGAATTATAAATAATTTAAATATTAAAGTAACTCAAAATAAGGTAAATATGTAACAAAATATAATGTTATAATTTTTCTTTATTTTTATATAAACATATTTTTTATTTGGAATGTAAATAATTATCTAAACAACCACAATCGACTGAATACTGTCCGTATGGAAGAAAGTGTTTAATGTTCTTAAAGTTAATATAAATAAAATAAATTTTTAAATTATAATTTTTGTATAATTAACTCTGTGATGTAGAGAGATTATTTTTAATTTTTATTGAATAAAGCATGCGTTGGGTGTACGAAAATAAGTACATGTTCTAATTATATGAGAATCTTCGAATATCACACACATAACCGAAATTCAAAAATGAAATTTCGTCAAAATTTTTTAAGTACTGTTGATGAGTTGAAGTGATGTTTAAATTTATTGTACATTAAATATAAATAGAATAAGCAACTGTTATTCTTAAATATAAAAAAAAATATGCAATAAAAAAATAATATAAGCAAAACTATTTCTTCCCTTGACATTACCTACCTTGACAAGGTTTCTTAGTTATAATAAGTACAAATAATCAGATCAAGTGTTTTTTGTCTCTTGACTACAGTTAAGTTTGTGATGATCCGTAGGAGCCTGTCGGTGGGCGATAGTCTGGTGGTAAAGATAGAACCTGCTTCTTGGAGAAGGCGTACTTCCGCACCCCAATGTTTTTGTACGTGTTCTCACGACGACACCCCTCACTGGAACATTATGTTGCGTTTTTGTAATCGAATTTCATGTATTTTATACATTCATTAAAATTTATATACAGCTTAAAAGATTTTATTGCATTGCCTTAGAAGTATTTTTTTTTTCTTCGCTTCAAAGAATTATAGACCTGAGTGTTTGATATTAATTTCAGCTTGATACTTCCACAGGTTCTTAAGAAAAATGGTCTTGACAAACGAAAATCAGGCAGACAGACAGACGGATTACAGAACGATCCTATTATGTTCCGAAAGTCTAAGCATTAAAAATTATGGAATTAAGTCTGATGTTTACCATGTTGTGACGCAGTAGAAACATACCTCAATGTATTCAAGAACTTTTCGTACATGTGTAAAAATGCTCTATCTAAATAAATTTGATTTCCTACTCGGGAACAAAACTCACAACTGCCGTGTTTACAGTCAGACACAGTATCGTTTTGGGCTTGAGAAAAAAATAACAAAAACACAATCAAAACGAACCTCCTCATAATGCTTAAAGCTTTTTTCATTTCGTGTTCAGCGAGGTGGTACTCAGACGCGAGTATGGAACATTGCTCTAATGTTACCGACATGCCAGTCCTGTCCTTAGCACTTTTGCATGATGTGAATCTTATACCTGAAACCAGTGCGATAAAATACTTATTAACTAAATATATTTCATTGTCTGTTTAAATTGAGTTTATTAAAAAGAAAAAACCGACCTATGCACACTTTGTAAGTTTGAAAGCCAGTGCCAAAAATGTATAATTTTAATTTAAAATAGATAAAATTCAGAGCAATTGAAGACAAAAGACTTTCAATGTCAACATTTAGTAGTAACTAGATTTATACTTTTTAAAAATGTAATCAGCAATAAAGTAAGAAAGTTTTCTTCTATCCCTATTTTTGATCTAAGATAACAATAGAGAAACTGTAAATGTTTCATTGAGTTGACCAATAAATGAATAAAAAATAATTTGATTTGAATTGTAGGTAACTTATTTATCTGCTTAAGAGGTCCAAAGAGATTTGACAGAACCTCTTGCCTTGTCTCCCTAGCCTTGTCAGTAGATATCATAACAAATAAAAAAATTGCAAAACGATTCAATACAGACATAATCAAATTAAAAAAATAATAAGTCAAATAAATTATATACGAGTATAGATCAAAATACATTTACTAAACGATACCAAAATGTATATTTTGATTTAATTAGAGGTGTTTTTTTTATTAAATTAATTAAATAATTAACTCACCGTTCATAAGTCTCGTTGCGAGTGCGGCTAAATGAAGGACTTCGACATTCTTTTGCACTTTCTTGTGAACAGCTATCCGTAAGTTTTCCATCACTTCCTCTAAGGGCTTGGTTCTCGATGACGCTATATAATTAAAAGTGGTATTAAATATTTATCAAAATATCTAATATATACCCAATAGTTTATTGATTTTTTTCAATGTATGAGTTATAGGAATGATTACTACAATAATTTTCTTATATTTCTTATACAACTAAGACTTATAATTTTTTAATTTAATTTTATCTAGACCACGCTATTAAATTTTGAGAATCGGGAAAGGGAACATGTTCTCTCAAATGTGATTTGCTAGAACAAGGATGGGGGAAGGGTCCAAAAAATTATGAAATTCTTATGACGTAGTTTATGGATGGCCCTTAATTAACTAACAAACTTACCTCTACTGGGGGCCATAGGGTCAGCTGGAAATATTTTGTTATATTTGTGATAATATTTGTATAATCTGTCTAGATTATCATTGTTTGAATGATACTGTGGCACCGTTTCCCCTAAAGCTTCGGCTAGCGTCGCCTTCTCGTTTATACCGATGTTAAAGAAAACTGCTGTTATCGTGAAGCTTAAATGCTGTAAATAAAATTAATATATTCATTTCATTTTTTAAAAAAATAATTTTATTTATTTTGTTATAGTAAATAAGTGTAATAATAAATACAGTGTATTAAATTGAAAAGTATAAGTATAGATAAAAATGTCATATCCGAATTAATGATAAATATCGAAATTATTTAAGTCCTTTAAATATAAAGTAGAGACAGTTTTATGAGACATAAATATACATTTTATTACCTGCTTGTTGGTAAATTTGTTGTACAACGAATCTGACACAGGTATATACACGGTTATCGCACCTCTCGTACCACAAACTTGTGGCAAGGCCATATTGCTGAAAATATGTAAATATTTTAAATACACAATATTCTATATTACTAAAAAAACTAAATGCTTAACACTATTTTCGCATATTAGGGTAAATAGAGGAAATTCAGTTAGAAAATAATTTTAATCATTTCTCCGAGTGGAAATCGAACCCATAACCATTGCGTTCAAAGTCAGACACGATCAAACTGTGCCACGATGCGTAAAAGTCAATTATATTAAATGAAATTTATTTAATATAAAATTATTCAAAAGCATACCTTTATATAGCATAAGTATGCCATCGATTCAATACAAATGTTTATAATAGTTATTTATCAAGGAATGATATAGGTCACGGCCTCCTGACTCTTTTATTAATTAAATCGAATATATTATACTAACATACAATAAAAAATTACATTAATGCAATGGCATATTGACTTTAATTAATCTTTATATTCGAAAATGATGTAATTACATAAATTTAGAAGCTTCCTCAGATTTTTCATCAGTAAAATTAAAATATTCTAAATAAATCAACTTACAATAAGCGCTCAAAGTAATAACAGATGCGATGGAAAAGATAAAAGATTATAGTATGGTTACCCACTTTTTTAACATATTAAAATTGACATTATTAAGCCATACATAAATAATTCATTAAACATTACTGTTATAATTTTAAAAATCTAACTTTATTAATTACAATATTTTCGTCTCCCCGTTCTAGTAATACATAGTAATGAAAAGGAAAGAAACTCGTAATATACATACATGGTCTCCATTTCGATACGGAATTTGGACAATTTTGATCTATTTTATGGATTTTTTTTTTTTTACAGAAACGTATATATTCTAAACTTCACGCATCTCTCTCATATAGTAAGGTATTCAGAAAGAACGCTGTCCCACTGTTCTACGCAGGTCTAATTTTTAATTTCATAATTTAAAAAAATATTTTATAATCATACCTGTGACCAACTTTAGTTAAAGTAAATACAACAGTTTGTAGATCCTCAACCGCCACCACCATGTCGCCCCACAAGGACTTCTCCATTGAATACAGACTCAGCAAGCCTTCAAATGCACACAAGGGTCCAAGATCGGAAGTCAACACTTTAAACACTAAGTCAGAGGGCACGGAACAAAACCAGCAAAGCAAACCAGCCGTTAGTGTTGTTAACTGGAAAATTAACGTAAAATTAACAATATTCTTAATATTAATGATAAATAATAAAAATAATTCTTAATAGTAATAACAAATAATCTTTTCATATAAGATTTGGAATAAAAAAAATTATAAGGTGATGTAATTTGTCCTTAGCGGAATTGAAACTGTATCTTTTTTGGCTAAGCCGTGTGGGTCAGTGCGTGCACAAATACACTATAGTAAAGTGAAAATATTTAAATAAAAATACTGTTTTCATTTATCTAATGGTAATCTGAAGGTCACAAATTATAATTGATTTTTTTCAACGTGCCTTGCCTTACATAAACGTGACGGCTGTTTGTTTATAATGAACAAAAAAAATGAGTTGTACAATTGAAGATATTTATTCATTTTCTATTTTTCATCTTGAAATTAATAACTTAAGGCTATAAGAAAATGTTAATTGTTTTAAAATATAGATTATATCTTACAATAACAATTTAAAAAATCTTACCGCCTGCGAAAAACATATATCCCGACGAGTTTGCAAGGCCGCGTTCTCTTTGGCCCAAGTCGGGGACTCGCATCTCAGTCTCAGAGCGGCGTGCGACACTCGAACCCAGCGCACTAAAGACTCTGTTGCCACTTTAAACTCATCTGTCACTATTTTTAACATTTCGAGTTTTTCTTCAGTTACGTCTAAAAAGAAACCTCTATCTATACAGAGTGTTTTTACTACTCTATAAAAGCACAGTTTTAACTACTCTATAAAAGCCTAATACAATTAAAACTAAAGAGATTTTGTTACAAATGAAAAACAAACTATCGTTGTAAAATAAAACGTCATTTGTTAAGAATAACGCACACAGCCACTAACCTATTAAAGCGACAACATCGCACACGCCTCATTCACGAAATCGAGTAGTAGGTATTGGCAGTGAAATTGGACGTTGTATAGGTTTGTAAAATATATATCTTGTAAAATAGTACGAGAGATATCGCTTTCTTGTATGTTTTTTGAGAATAATAAGTGCCAGATCGGTAACGTTTCGTATTATATTTTTTGCTTACGTTATTGGTATCTATTCGTAACTGCGTCACACGTAATACAGTATGGATAAAAATCATGAAGTGAAAATGATAATCCTACGTCTAAACTGTTGAGGAATCTTGATATTTTTTTTAAGGTTTGAAATATTTTACCCTATAAGCTGCTCCCGTAAAAAGAGCGCGGTCGCTTCAACCTGTATATTAGTTATATAAAACTATTTCTTTACTCAGTTACTGACAGACAACGCGCAATTTTGATATAGGTTTCTTCTCCTATAATATATAAGGGAGCGTAAGAGAGGATTTTCCTAAATTCCTACGGGAAGAAACAAGTGGAACTTTACGTTTTTACGTCCACGTCCACGTAATTGAAGTTGTATGGAGTAACTAGTTATTACAGGGCATTTGCTAGTTCAACGAACTCCTGTAAAAGGGTTAAGATGTGGTCATTATAAACTGATTCGGTCATACAGATCCCGAGATATTGTGCAAGATTAGAATTGCATGTACATACTCCGAGAAGCGTTAGTGTCAGCTTCACGCTGTATCCCGCAAACGGCAGGGTAGGCAGAGGGAACCTAGTGTTAAGAAGTTGTCTGAATTCTGGAGGCATTGCGTGTTGAGTGGCAGAACTCAACGCCGAACCGTTAATGTGTTGTATTATTTAATTTGTTTTATTTTAAAAGACAAGCAATACTATGTTGTCGTTATAATTTATTATATATAAACATCAAGGATTAAATGCACCGAGAACCGATGCTCCAGTCAATCAGGTGATTTTCAAAACTATTTACCACAAACGCATTACGGAAATGTGACAACATTTTAATTCAACATATTACCCGCTCAACTTTAAGCCCACCCATCACCAGACATGGTTGATCGACTTATGTCATTTAACTTTTTTACCATTATGTTTATCGCACATATAACAGGGTAGGCAGAGAGAACTTTGTGTCGACACATTCCATTTCCCACTTTCCATCTGAATTCAAGATAGATCTGGAAAATGGATCGGGAAAATAAAAAATATTTCATAATTCCTTGGGTGGGGATCACAATTCACAATAATCGCGTTTTGACCGCTCTGCCCCATAATAGCCACATCTATTATGTTATCTGACAAAAAGGTAAAGAATATATGAAAAAGAGTTTACCTTCGCATCTGTCAGTTAATTTAAGAACGTTATCTATCACAGTCGTCATAGCTGTTTCCACATCAGAGCCTACACTCTTTAAAAAAGCCAAGTTACTTTCTCGAGTAGCGGAATCTACCTGCCCGATGCTCGGAAGGGATATCGAATCTTTACCCAAATCGGTATTCTGAAAATAATTATTCTATAATTACCACTAAATATATAACATATACAATTTATGTTACATATTTCATATTTTGTTTTAGACAAAACATTTTTATTTAAAGAAGTTTTATTTTAATTAAATATTATGAAAATATTTCGCAATCCAATGGGAGCTCAGAAATTTACAGATTTTTTTAATAATTAATAATTTAAATTCGCAGAGCTGTTTAAGACAATATGTAAAAAAAACATTTTAGAGATATACTTAAGCGTAATTTACGTTTAAAAATCAATATTTAAAATCGCTTCGCCGCCAATATTATTAATTTAGCACTACAATACTGCATCATTAATTTTGAAAGATTATAATTCAATATTATTATTAAAAATTGGCTTTTAAAAAAATCACATTGACAAACTTGTAATAATAATAACGTTTGAAAAAAATCTACATACAATAGCTGTTGTGATGTAAGCATCTACTATAACAAAACTAAGTTATTCAAAAATCTTTCTAATATTTATGTATAAATTTCCAAGAGGTGAAAGGCAATCTTTAGTGCTAATACCAAAATATATAAAAGAACAAAAAAATGTCAAAAGGATAATTAAGAAAACTTGTAAAGTACTACAGATATTATGAATAACTGTGTAGCAAAATCGCAAAATGCATGAAAATAAATTTCATATAGTAGACATAAATGATAATATGTTAATACAAAATCAACATCAACCAATATTAAGAGAAAGTTAACACAAATCGTTTATTAATATACCTTTTTTTTATCAATCCCACTGAGACTTTCCATGACACACCTATAAGACACTTGTTCCAATGACGCTGTACTTTTAAAATCGTGGCGCAAACTACCATGCCTTAGCCTTTTGGAATCGAATGAAAAACTGTGCACATCATCCAGTTTAGGCTTTGTTGGTGAACGAACTGATCTGAAGGAATGATTGAGCCGATTTCTCTCCTCACTGTTGAAATAATCGTTGAAAAATTGTAGTTCACTCTTTGAGTCTTTGCTCTTACAGTTCGATGAGAAAGAGCTCGATGGGAATATGGCACTGTCTACCATTGGTGAAGTTTCCTTGGAGCTGGAGCTGGAGGAAGCCTCGAATGTGTCGCAATCGGAATTATCAAATATATTCAACTGTTCCGTTATACGAAGTACCATTGAAGCTACCTGTAATTTATCAATATTTTATTTTTTTTATATATGTTCAAATTAAAGTTCAAAAATTTTAAGCACATCATATAATCTTTTTTAATACTTCTCTTTAATAAAAATACACATATTTTTTTTGTAACAAAAGTTTGAAGAAATACATACTTGATTTTCCGTATCATTGCGATTGCGTGTCGGCCAACCAACAATTGCTAAAGATTCTTCCACTACAGGTGGTTCCCACAACGCAAGCATACTTTTCACCTTCCCTTTAATAACTAAAAATAAAAAATATATATTAAAAGTTAAAAAATATGACGGATATGTCCAAATTTTATGAAATAGCCATTCATCTCGAAAACACGAAAGAATTGGCTTAAACTGCGATAAGAATAGAATTCTAAGTACCTAAGGAAAAGAATTGAAAGAGGATAACAAACTGAACTTCGAACTGGTAACAAACTTTATAGTACCATACACAAATATAGCATATATTTATAATAGATAAAAACAATACACATATATAGAGAGATAGGTAAATGTTTAAAAATAACACTAAATAATAATGAATAACAAATTAAGCACCTAAAATTAATAAATAAATAATAAGTATATATATAAATTTTACGTGCATACCTTCTGTACTATGTACTATTTCAGTTAATTGATTCGCCTGCAGCAAAACCACGAGTCTCTCCATACTTGTAACAATTTCATCTCGTAATCGTATTAAAGCCATAATGTTATCGTACTCAGCCTGTATTTTGTTTGCCGTGGCATAGTTTAATGCTGCTTTTGTGCTACTTATGTCCTTCACTTGTTGAACTAAGCTAAAATGGTGTATTATTATTTTAATCTTGATTTTTTTTATGGAAAAAACAAGGCAAACGAGCGTTCGGGTCACCTGATGGTAAGTGATCACCGCCGCCCACGACCCCGTGCAACACCAGAGGAGCTACAGGTGCGTTGCCGGAAGACAAGGTGGGCTACTTAACGCTGGTTTTAAACGCCGGGGGTATTAATGATCCGGTCGAGTCTGCCCATGCATGTTACCATCGCTGGCGACGTGACTCTACCACACGTACTTTAGTCGCCTCTTACGACACCACCAGTACCAGGATGATCCTATTCTAGGCCGGGATCACACGCCTTGATAATGATATAAAAAAAAATAATAAAATCTGATATGAAACCACTCGCTGCCGTCAACTGGGCCGGTACGGAGTTACTGGTATGAACCTACCCCCTTGTCGACGGCATATTTAAGATGTAGCAGCCGATGCTTGCCACTCATCATGGCGATCGAATGATAATAATGTTATATATCTCGCCTGTACTTACCGTATGAGCCCACCAGAGAGTTCAGACTTCTGCGAATGCGCCGCGAAAGCACCAGCAGTGATGACGTCATGGAAACCCGTTTTGTTCAGCGTATCATTGTAAACCCACATCCGTTGTAAATGCAAGTTAATTGGGGCAAATTCTAAACTAGAATCATCTGTGAATTTATTAAGAAAAATTATTGTCATAATTATATTTTTTATATTAATTGTGACAATCTAATGCTATTTTCAATGCTTAAGATTTAAGTCAGGTCAGATAGTAATGTTTAATATAGAATACGTTATGTAATTACAGTTAACGAGGAGAAAGCTGAGCCTTGCATTTGTGTGTGTCTCTAAAAGTAAACTCAACAGCGAACATTGCATCCTCATAATTTTCACTTACGTCTGGTGTGTCTATTGAGTTCATAATGAATCGTTCCTTTATATCATCAAGAACAGAGTTATGTTCTTGATTTTTTTTTCTTTTTTTACTTATTGCTCAATGAATACTAACTTTATCTTTTACTTAATAAATCAAACACAAAAATAAAATAGTAAGAATTAAGTGTGTGATGCTGCTATCGGTACAAGAGGCTGGTTGTAAAGAACAATTTAAACTGGTTTAGGCTGCACACGCTTAACACCCGATGACACAAGTGATTATATATGAACCCTTGCAAGTCACAGCAAACCTCAGCTTAGACCTCGTAGACCGAACACTAACTTGGTTAACTTAAAAATCGATAAAGGAGTTATTAGTTAAAGTAAAATTTTAATAAAAGAACTGATAAATATAACATGAAAATTACCTTTTTTGCTGCTGGCTTTAAAATATGCATGTTCGGCTTGATGCAAACACCTTTTAGAATGGCTATAATGTTTTAAAAGCGATATATGCGTACTAGCCAGTTCTAGCTGTCGAGCTTGCCAATGACCATTTAAATCACCAACAGACAACAACTCTTCTAAAAGTTCCTTATCTCTTTGAATGTATATTTCTCTGAGGGCCAACAAAAAAAATCTATAGTTCTATAATACTATACACCATCTTACTAATATTATAAATGTGAAAGTTTGTGAGGATGGATGTTTGTTCCGCTTACAAGCAAAAACTCCTGAACGGATTTGGGTGAAACTTTACAGCAACATAGTATATATACAAGAATAACACATAGGCTACAATGTCAAGATTTTATATACGTAATTTCACTATAATTTAACAAAAAATGTAAGATAGAGACAGTATATCTACATATAGACCATAAAAAATAAAACACATTTATGTATGAAGTACATTACAAAAATCTATTATCAAAAATACTTACAAAAGTTGCATTGGCATTTGGTAACACAATTTAGGTTCAGCCATTATTTCATGAACTGTTATATCACCACCCAGGCCCGAGTGGAACCTGTATGTAACTTGATGACTATTGACGAAATTCTGTTTCAACAGACTTCCGTATGACGGAAATTTTAATTTGAGGCCTAGTCTAGGAGGCAGAGACTGTGAACGACGGTGGCATAACACCTTTTGTGGAATATCAATACAGTTTCTATCGTTTGTGTGACTAGGGCTCGTTCCTATGTAGGAAGGTTCCAGGCTCCAACCATTCACGGTCACAAAACCGACAGTTTTATTTTCACGCGTAACAAGAGCTACGCGCAATCTTTGGGCTTCCTGTTCGAATGAAAAAAATATTACTGAGTTTAAATATTACTATGAGGCCAGTCGTGGCGCAGCGGCATGAAGTGTGACTGTAAAACCGACTGTTGTGGGTTCGATCCCCACTCGAGGAGATGAAATATTTACTTAAATTTATATTTCCATTTCTTCGCTCTGGCGTCGAGGTAAAGCGCAGCGTTGAGTTCTGCCACTCAACACGCAATGCCTCCAGAATTCCGCAGAAAGTGTGGAACGGAGTGTCTTACACTAGGATCCCTCTGCCTACCCTGCCGTGTGCGGGATACAGCGTGAAGCTAAAAAAAAAAATTACTATAATAGTAACAAGTGGCATAACCTCAAAACCTTATAAGTGCATTGATTTACTTTAAATATTAATTTTTAATATAAAATATGATTAAAATTAGAGGATATTCTTGGCGCAGGGGCACAAGTGTGTAACTATACACGCGACTACTTGTGGGTTCGACCCCACTCGAGGAAATGAAATATTTATTTAAATTTATATTTGCATTTCTTCGCTTTGTGAAGCTAAAAAAATAATGAATAAGTTCTGTGTAAAGCTTTGAGCGTAACAGTATTTAAATATGTGCATCCATCTGTCTTTCATTAGTACAAGCGCCTATAGCTACTGCAATAATAAAAATATTGCTGAAATTCTATATAATAAACATGTCTCTTATAAAAAAGTGTACTATGGCTAAAATATATATTATTATAAAGTAGGTAGATAGGTAGGTATATTGTGATATAACTTACAACCAGAACACTCACCTGTATAGTACTTAACTGCATCGAAGTAAATCCCATTGGCACTGCAGTTTCAGAGAACTTTTCTCTGACATCATACACAACTATGCTGACTGTAGCATTTCTTGCTAAACCATCACTTGCCCGAAATAATATTGTCTTAGAAAATGAAGGATTACTGCAACTCTAGAAATAATATATTTTATAAATCATAAAAGTATTGTTGTATTTTATTAGTTTTCCTTTTAATTATACTATACTTACTTCCACAATCTCTGTAGTTCCATACTTAATGCAAAGTCCTTTAGAGTACTTTACATAAATAACTATAAGTGGTGAAGGAGGGCGGCCATATGCATCACACAATAAGTTATCACATGAAAGAGCCAACTCACATAATGGTACTTCATTCATATCTGTAAACATAAAAACACATAATTATGTATAATCAATACAATAAATAAACATCCAATAATCTAGTATACTGCAATTATAATTTGAATTTTTAAATTAGGTCTACAATTTGCACAGAACATACATATTTTTTAGAACTGTAACAGTCCATCCGTAGTATGTTTCCAACCAAACTGGAATTTTAAAATAATTTAATATATGATTATCAATTTCTTACCCAGCACTATTCCCTTTTGTAATCTATAAGTCGATATATCAGTTGTTGCCCTTATTCGGTTAAGTCTTTCCTTAAGTTCAACAATTTGTGTACTAATAGCATCAAATGGTGCCATCTCTATGGCCTTTAACCAAAGACTTCGCTCGGCTTCATGAAATGCTGCCATTCTGTAGCACACACCATTGTCCCACACTAAAGCAAATAATTAGTTAGAAATTTTACAAATTTTAAATAACAAGAAAATTTAGATAATAATTAGTTTGATATTTTATAATTAAAAATTTTATAAAAGTTGTAAATAATTATACCTATATGAAAAGGCCAGTATCCATTTTCATCCTGATTCTGGACCTTAATTTGGTGCTGACCTAAGATTATAACACCAACAGGCTCATGCCAAGGATCAGGTCCTTTTAGATAAAACAGAAGATTGCCTCTAAGTCGAAACCAACGTATACAACAACCTAAAAAAATTGCTTGTTTAGCATTTCTATTATTATTATATCCTATATCCTATATTTAGGATATTATGACACTTTTCACATCGTGCTTGTCTCCAGCACGCAAATAAGGGAGATGCGTCAAAAGAACGATATGGCTTTATATATGGCTTTGTATAACTATTTTGGAATTATTTACCTTCAGATCGGCGAAAAAATCCGTCTTGTTTTTCTTTCAGCACCATTACGCCTTCACGATCGAAATTGTGAGGGGTTTGAGAAGCTAATGCGGCTAGCTCTTGTTTATTAAATCTCATTTTTAAAATTACTAGATTACATTTGTTTTGCAACGATAAACAACACCCTTTTAAATGTCAGTTACATATTAATATATTTTTATGGTTTAGTTTTAGTAATATAAAAAGAATTCGTAACATTACATGACTTTTGCTACAATATAATCGACTATGCCATTATGTATAGATATAATTAAAATGTAACTATTATGATAAATTAATATTTGTTAAAAGAAAATATATTACATAGTACTTATCGAAATCACATATTTTCAGAAGCAAAGCAAAGGCTTNATTTTTTTCAATGTAGACGCTAAAGTGTTAGCCCTGCATTGTATTATTGCGGTACTTTATTAAGGGCAAAAAAATAGGTACACCAGTATATTATTTAAGGTAATATCTATGTAACTATGTATCAGTAATAAGCTTCTAGTTCCACATCCCTTGCAAATTTTCTTTATATGATTACAAGACAAAGAGTAGGGCTTAAGAAGAAGATAATTTAACTTAATAAAATTTAATGCTTAATTTCGAAGTTTTGCTTTACATACAGTACGTATTAGGTACATAAGGTCCTTCTTTAGCTTATAATAGGCCGTTTATACGTTTGTGATGGATCGGCAAACACCCACAAGCTCCAAGCCTTCACAAACGTTTGGTTTCCATTTATACGCTTGTAAGCGTGCCAGTATGTTCCTAGCATGCAAGCATGACGTAGATGTTGCAGTTATTTCAGCTTTTGCGTTGGTATTGACGTATTTATATATTATAAAAAAAACAAAACAAACTATATTTTCGGCAGAAAAACAGTCAATTGCAGTTTAATATTAGTTAAAAAAGTATGAAAGAAGTAATACTTTTATATTACTGCGTTCAATATGAAATAAATTGAAATATATTTATGATTTTAATTTGTTATTTATTCTAAATTAACAATCAATTAATATTCCAAAAATAATGTTTCATCATTATGTTTTCGCTTATTTACCATCTTTATAAATGTTTTTTTATTTTTATTACTTGGCTTATATTAAAATAAATTAGTAAGTAGTGCAATTTCCTATTATTTAATTGTTTTAATCATTAAAACATCACACAGCAAAACACATTCGTTCATCACGAACTCATGAATGAGACTGAATATGCGCCAATTTGTAAACACGTTACTAGCGCTTCCCGGAATTTCCCTTTGATTTGTGTTCAAAAACCGATATTGGTCGGGATCGGTGACAAGCTCTTGCAAGCCATCAGAAATCTTGAAGCTATGACAAACGGCGTATTTACACGTTGGTGTTTGTAGATATTCGGTAAACCTTCGCAAACGTATAAGCGGCTTATAAGCTTTATTAACATTTGTAAATCTCAATCGAAAATTTTGGTAACTTCTAAAACAAATCTTTTTATATATCTCAAACATCAAGTTCAAATATTTACAAAAAAAATAAAATATATTCAATTACTAGGGATTTTTTCATAATAAAGGTACTAAACTAAGTCCTTGTGTGTAGGACTGCACGAATAGTACATTTTGGTCACGTGACCCAAGTTCTAAATCGACCACAGACAAACTGTCTTTTCTATCCACGCCCGGCGGTAGCGGCTCATGTCCTCTGTTGAATTCTGATTTAGTATAAAATTTAATGTTAATAACGAAATCATGGACACCAGAAAGCTGACGGAAATATTGCGCGCTACAATTGATCCAAATCAGAGACAGCAAGCGGAAGAGCAACTCGCTCAGGTAAATTGCATATTGTCATCCACATGCTCGACAAATTTACAATGCGACCAATTTGCACAGTTCAATAATGACTATGTAATATCATTGTATTAATGTTTTCATAATTTTCTAGGATAAAAAGTTACCGTGCTGGTCTACTTCTCAAATACCTGTTTTCATATTTTAGAGTAAAAATAATATTTGTTTTATTGTGCTTTACACATAACCTGGAAAAGTCTTTATTTGATATACTTTATATTTGATATTTTATGAATATGTAGTAAAAACAAAAACTAACCGCACGCAAACTTTCCATATTTATAACAACTTTATATTAATATTTACAAAGAATCTATAAATAGAATAACTATTCATACCATAAAGGAAATGAATTGTATCTTCAAATAAATTTGACTTAAATGAACCTAATACTGAATTATTTTAATTAATTTCAGATCCATAAAATTATTGGATTTGCTCCTTCATTACTTCAGAGTGTTATGTTACATGATGTTTCCATACCAATAAGACAAGCTGGTGTAGTTTATCTAAAAAACTTGGTTACATCAGGATGGCAAGAAAAAGAGGCAGAGGATGGAGAACCAATACCTTTTAGTATTCATGAACAAGATCGTGCAATGATCAGGGATATGATTGTGGATGCTATTATTCAGGCACCTGATATTATAAGAGTACAACTGTGTGTTTGTCTCAAAACTATTATAAAAAATGATTTTCCAGCAAGGTGGACACAAATTGTTGACAAAATACATATATACTTGCAAAATCATGAACCAAATAGTTGGATGGGAGCTCTCCTTTGCCTATATCAGTTAATCAAAAGTTATGAGTACCATGCTGCTGAAAAACGAGTTCCCCTTATTGAAGCGATGAACTTGTTGTTACCTATGATGTACAACCTCATTGTAAATCTCCAAGCTGATCAGTCTGTTGAATCTGTCCTTATACAGAAACAAATACTCAAATGTTTTTATGGCTTAATAAAGGTAAAAAATATTGTATAAAAAGCATACATACTATCTAGTATATAGCAAGGTAACCTAGGAAAACCTAGTGTTCAGATACTGTGTTCCCAATTTTTGATACATTACATATTAAGTGGTGGAACTCAATGCCAAACTTTATCTTCACAGCAAGTAAATGAAAATTATTCATCAAATATGAATTATTCCCTTGAATATGAATTTAATCCATATCTGTTTACTATTTCCCACACACTGTTGCTGCACCACAATGGCTCTTTGTACAGTATAAGATAATTGTAAATCATTTCAATTCACAGTACTTTTTACCCCTGGACTTGATCACTAAAGATATATTTACAAAATGGATGGAGGTACTGAGATTGGTTATGGAGCAACCTGTACCAGATCATACATTAGAAGTGGATGAAGATGAGCGCATGGAACTACCTTGGTGGAAATGCAAAAAATGGGCAGTGCACACCCTATACCGTTTATTTGAAAGGTATTTTTTTTAGCTTCACTGTACCACACTGATCTTACTTACTTATGAAATTTGTGTACTAACTAAAAATATCTTACCACATTTTATAATAAAATAATCTTGTGCATATTATATAATGCAATTTTGCATTTAATTGTAGGTATGGAAGCCCAGTAAATGCAAGAGATGAATATGTTCAATTTGCCGAGTGGTACTTATCTACATTCACTGGAGGTATCTTGGAAGTACTGTTGAGAGTGCTGGATCAATATAGAAACAAAGTATATGTATCACCTAGAGTGTTGCAACAAACCATTAGCTACATTGACCAGTGGTATGTTTAAATTCATTAATGTGAGCGCACATTTTACTTTAATATTGAATCAATAAAATGAAAACTTTTTTATACAAAAACAAACAAAAAAAATTAATACAAATCACTGAAGAGATTTCAGGTGATTATTAACTTGTATGAATATAACAATAACGACTGTTGAGTTCAGCAGAACTGCCGTCCAATAATAATTCAAAACCTAAAACGTTATACACTTTTTGGAGCCATATTAGCAAAAATTTAAAACTTGCTTAGGTGCTCTACATGATTGTTTTATATATCAATGAAATATCTACTTTTTTTTCTGTTTAGTGTCAGCCATGCACACTCCTGGAAGTTGCTGAAACCACATATGTTTGCAATTGTACAAGATGTCCTTTTCCCACTTATGTCTTATTCTGAGGCCGATGAAGAATTATGGTTTACCGATCCCCACGAATATATTCGTATTAAATTTGGTTAGTAGCAAAAATATATTTTATTTCTATTTTCAATTCTTTTCTATGTACATGTAAATATATAATATTACTTTTCTTTTTAGATATATTTGAAGACTTTGTGTCACCTGTAACAGCAGCACAGACCTTACTTGTCTCCTGTTGTAAAAAACGAAAAGATATGCTAGAGCGTACAATGCACCTTTGCATGCAAATTTTAACAAGCCAAAGTGGGGAGTATGGGCCTCGGCAAAGAGATGGAGCGTTGCACATGGTGGGAACTTTAAATGACATCCTTATAAAGAAAAAATTCTACAAAGAAGAAATAGATTCTCTTCTCAGTCAATATGTTTTCCCACAATTTCACAACCAACTGGGCTATATGAGAGCCAGAGCCTGCTGGGTTCTGCATTGCTTTGCTAGTGTGCGCTTTAAGAGTGAACCCCTATTGATTGAAGCAGTCCGTCTTACAGTTAATGCTCTTCTCACTGATACAGAATTGCCAGTTAAAGTAGAAGCAGCAATTGCTTTGCAAATGCTACTAACATCCCAGGAGAAAGTTCATAAACTTTTAGAACCACAAGTCAAACCAGTTACCACAGAACTGCTTCAAGTAATACGTGAAACTGAAAATGATAATATTGCAAATGTATTGCAAAAAATTGTACCTTTGTATACAGAACAGTTAATGCCCATGGCATATGAAATAACAGATCACTTAGCGACAACATTTAGCAAAGTAATAGAGACCGACTCTGGAACAGACGAAAAGGCCATTACTGCCATGGGTCTCCTCAACACCATGCAGACAGTGCTAAATGTCATGGAGGACAATCCTGAAATAATGGCGCAACTCGAAAAGACTGTTTTGCGTGTTGTGGGACATATTTTGCATCACAATATCATAGGTATAGGGATATAATTACCTAAATATTAATATCAATACATTTACAGTATTGATATTTATATTATATCTGTAACACAATATAAATAATAAACTAAAATAATTTCAGAATACTATGAAGAAGCGATGACTTTATTATGTAATTTAACTGCCAAAACAATATCAGAAGACATGTGGAAAGTTCTAGAAATGTTGTACCAGGTGTTCGAAAAGGAAGGCTTTGACTACTTCACAGATATGATGCCAGTTCTTCACAATTACATAACAGTAGACACCAATGCATTCCTGTCTAATGAAAATCACATTTTAGCAATGTTTAATATGGCCAAAGTGGTAAGCTTTATTTGTTTATAATTTTTTTTTTGTCAAAATGTGCATAGCGAAGTTTTCATCATCTACTAAACAAATAAATAATTCCAATTTTTTACAATCTTAGTTAAAAATATAAAAATATATATATTTATATTTTCCATTTATAAAACTGAATATGCAAGGCGAAAAATTCTAGAGAGCGCAACATCACTATCGTTTATGCTTTATGCATGCATATTAGAAATGTTGATCTTTCACACTGGCATTGTGCTTAATGCCCCAGAGATAACCAGGACACTTATATCTGAATTAATAATTTTCAACAATTATTTATACCACATAAATCAACCTTTAACCCTACTATCGATTCCGAACTTTAACAATATTTTAATAAAATATTTAATTAATAATTAACTATAATATATTTTTTATATTTCACAAAAATATTTTTTATTTCATTATCATACAATGTATAAAACAAGTGCAAAGCATAGATGCCTAGCGAATGTCAAGAAATTGGTTATATTATTAGTTTAATGCATCTATATCATATGTCTATAGACACAGACTATATAAACACAATTAGAAATAAATCCTTGGGTAACTAACATACTTGAAATAAATACAAATTTGTATGTTTTTTCACAAACTTAATCGCCCAGTCAATACCAATTGATAGTCTAAGAAAATATTTCTTAGCAAAATATTAATATAAAACATATACTTTTTAATGTTATTTCTACGAAATTTCTTAGTTTAAGTTAGTGTGCAAAAATTTCAGAATAAAATTAATTTTGTGAATATTTGTATTTGCTTACCCTGGTAAATGTGAGAAATCCGTAAAGATATAAAAAAAATGTAATAACATGTACACAATATCGAGTTAATTGCGATGTTGTACTTTGGACTTCAAGAAAAAAAAAATCTATGCTGCTATATAAAAATTTACCAGCATATTAATAGAAAAAAATTGTAGTTTGCAACTTCCAAAGTAAAATTCCTCAAGGAACTTGTTTACCACATTTTCATTTATATTCTGTATTATTCACTCTGTAATGGAAGTTTAGATAGATTATTATGTATTTATAATTCAGACACTACTTTTCTTAAATCATATCAGTTAGAATACTGATATTAAATATCAACTATTTTAAACAAATATTAGTGGTAGAGTGTCTTAATACTAGGCCCCCTCTGCCTACTCTGTTACATGGGGGATGCAGGATAAAGCTGGAAAAAAAAACTAAATACATTTTATAATTAATAAGCTATGCATTAAGATGCTGCCGGTGAAATATCTTATGATAATGTTGTATATTGTAATCAATAGCTGGCGTTCTCTTTGATTCAGTTTTTATTTTGATATATTTTAGAGTTTATAATTCAACTTAATTTTATATATAAATACTTTTAAATACTAATAGCAGTTTTTATTCTTGACTAGGTGCTTAATTCTGATGCAGAAGATGAGTCCGAGGTATATGCAGCGAAGCTTCTTGAAGTTATAGTGTTACAGTGTTCAGGCAAAATAGATAATTGTCTACCCTCATTTGTTGAATTAGTTCTTAGTAGATTAACCAGAAAAGTTAAAACATCAGAACTTAGGACTATGTTGTTACAGGTAAAAGATTTTGATTATTTAATAAATAAATTAATTATAATTAACAAAAAATTTTTGAATATATGAAAATGGAAACAGTATATGTTTTAGGGTTTCGTACCTCAAATGGTAAAAACGGAACCCTTAAGACTATCTCGTAATTATTTATATCAAACTGAAATTAATATCAAATATTTAGATCTATAGGTAGATCTATAAAATTAAGCTTCTAAGTCAACGCAATCAAAAGATACGAGCATATATGCATCACATTTGTTGCATTTTGTATGAAATTAGCCAAGTAATCAAAACCTATAGGAGTTCCCATAAGTCAGTAGTTATGAAATTCGATACAAAGTGAAAACTTACAATACAATTTATAAGTATTTCATAGAACTAAATTATAACTAATTTATATTTGTAGTTCCATTACAAACAAAATGAGCCCATACAAGTTGTACTTTCCATTAACCTACAATCCTGAAATTGGTATGGGTGTCACGGGCGAGTCCAACTTGCACTTAATCGGTTTCTTTATTAGCAGTCTTAATTATTTTTATTTTTTATCTATAGGTATTAATTGCAGTCTTATATTGCAACCCTCACCTTTTATTCACAATTCTCGACAAACTACAAGAGTCTGTACCCAATGCATCAATTACACAACATTTTATTAAACAATGGATACATGATACCGATTGCTTTATGGGGTAAGGACATGATTATTTAAAAAAAATACTATAATCTATTTCTTTTTATTTTATATTTTAATAATTTACTTAATATTTACATAAATGATTGACATAAAAAATGTATTTTGCTTTAGACTGCACGATAGAAAATTATGCGTACTGGGTATCTGCACTCTGTTGGAGATGGGTCCTCAAAGACCGAACTTAGAAGAAATACTACCTAAACTCCTGCCTTCATGTCTGGTCTTGTTCGATGGATTGAAACGAGCATACGAAGCGAGAGCCGAAGCTGACGAAGACACGTCATCAGAAGAAGATTCGGGCGATGAAGATGAAGGTAAGTCAAAGGTAGTACAAGTCACTTTGCTGAAGTCGCTGTTATATGGAGAAAACACGTAAGATATATAGACTTTATGTAGAATACAAAAAAAAATCAGCTTCATGCTGTTTCCCGCACACTGCAAGGTAGAGGGAACCTAGTGTTAATACACTCCGTTCTCCACTTTCTGCTGAATTCTGGAGGCATTGCGTGTTGAGTGGCAGAACTCACCGCCGCGCTTGTCCTCGACGCCAGAGTGAAGAAATGGAAATATAAATTTAAATTTAATTTCATGTAGAATACAACTTTTACTTATTAACAAAATGAGCGGTTTTTACCGTAGCTATTATTGGTTATTGAACAACCACGACGTGAAAGTGGTGGTTAGCATTTTTCAACCAGAAATGGCTTCTTTTTGTATTTTAACTAAATTATATATTTACAGAGGTGCTCTCTAGTGACGATGACGATATTGACCAGATGAATAATGAATATCTAGAAAACCTGGCAAGACTGGCGACTAAAAATAGTGCCCAACAAGGTATTAATCTAAGCGCAAAAATTGAAGAATACGAAAGTGATGAAGTGAGTTAAAATTTTATTTATACAAAATTAATTTTTGTAATATAATTTTCATAATTTTCTTATACATTTATAATGTTATATTATTACATTTAAATGTTTTAATATATAATAACAAAATTTATGTAACGCGTGTAGGATGATGATGATTTTGAACCAGACGAGACTGCCATCGAATGTTACACAACACCACTCGATGAAAAGGATTGCCCAGTCGACGAATACATTAAATTTAAAAACACGTTGTCAGGTAAGTGTCCTGAATCAGTAGCTTTATATATATTCGATTATATTGACATATACTTACTAATTACAATTTTTTTGTATTTTTTTAGCTTTATCGAGTAGCGAGCCAGGACTGTATCACGCATTGACCAGTGTGCTGTCAGAGGAGCAACAAAAGCAATTGAATGCCGTGTTTATATTAGCAGACCAACGGAAAGCGCAACAAGATAGTAAACGGATTGAACAAAGCGGCGGTATGTTTATTATATAACGATTATATCAGCCGTTCCTTGCGCAAATTTACTAATTTCAGTTTTTGGAGAAAAAATAATAATTTCAGTGTAAATGCACTTGGTATAGCTATATAGATTATTGTCAAATTTTGAACCTATTCCAAACAATTAAGATTAACTAACACCAACAAACGAAATTCTGTTTTTGACCAGAGAAAAATAAATAATTTATTTCAGAGTACATTTTGATAACTCCATGCTTCTAATACAAATTGTTGCAATGATACAATCAATTCAAGTGAATTTACAGAATAAAAGTTATAACAAGTTGGCCACCCCCAGTTTAATTGCCATAGAATAAAATATTTGTGAAGTGAAATTAGTCATTATTAAGAATAAAGCTTAATTTTGTATATTTTAAGGCCCACTCATTACTCTACTTAACTAACTAGATATTTTCAATCTCTTCTACCTTCATTGCGCGGGTTGTATCGATATTTGAATTATTAAATTCAATTTTTTAGTAGTTAATATTATTCCATTATAATGTTGGTGATTGAGACTCATAAAAATTCGGATTTGCAAAATATTCACGAATTAATCTCCAATAATTATATAAAATAATAAATGTATTATGTTATGGAAAAATTATAATAAAAATAACCAACATAATTAATAACTTTGTGTAGTGAACAGCCCATATAGTAAAAATGTATATTGTTTGTAATTTCATGTAACAAGTGCAATTTTAAAAAGTTATGTTGGTGTTTCTTTCATAATAAATGTGATAAGGCTTCTTTTTTTTCTTTAAGCACGCTGTATCCTGCATATAGCGAGATAGGCAAAAAGACGCTAGTATTAAGACACTGTATTCTCCATGCACCGCTCAATTTTCGAGACGTATCGTGTGGGGGTACTAAACGCCGCGATTTGTCTATCTACCAGAGTAGGAAATCGAAAATTATTTATTCCCCAATTAAAAACACAATCCGACTATATTATATTTATTACTTATATGTAATTGTGTATTGTTGCAGGTTATTCATTCACTGTTCCTGCACAAGTACCTACGACCTTTAAATTTGGTTCATAATTGTTTTCTTATCAATGAAATATATTATTTACATAAATTTGTGAAAATCTATTAAAATTTAGAAAATGAATTGATAATTAATTCTGTTAATGAATTCAATTTTTGTAAAAGCTCTCGAAACAGAACATTTGTTTTATTGTACAATCATTGAGTCTCTTTTTGTATGGCCCAAGAGCATATTTTAACGTTATAGCTTTTAGTTTATAGACGTGTTTGTATTTTATAAAAATGCAACTGATTCTAACTATACATGCAGCTGCTTTAGTTATCATTAAATATTTTCTACAACAATTCTATTATGTCTTCTTTAATTAAAAACATAAAACATATTTTTCTTAACTTGTTATGTTTTGTCCTTTAACAAATATATTTAAAGCAACCAAAACATATAACTTGCAATTTTTTTTCTCACAGTGCATATAATTGTTAACTAATGACTATTACTATGGCTTTAGCATAATTATATAATTTATTAGTATTCAAAAGTATAGCAAAATTAAGGAAATGTTTATAGGTAAAAATATGACACCTCTGAACCTGTTTGTAGAATATATTGAGATGTAATGTGGAATTATATTTTCCTAATACCTTAATTCTAAAGATGGTTAAATCATGTCACCAATTTTAATAAGTCACATATTGGTAAAAAAATTATGCCTTTGATTTGTACTAATGTTATCTTATGTGATAGTGTAATAATGGCTATTAAGGATTTATAATATATAAAAACGAGGCAACATAAAATGTTGAATATTCTTTATATGTATATTTATATTAAACTGTTTTTTTTTTCATACATATATTGACAGTATAACATCAAACTGTTAGACTAGAAATATACATGAAAAATTAGCTTGTAAACTTGTGTTAAGATTGCTAATGTAAGTAAGTATGTATATTTATGCAAGTCCAATATTTTTAAAATTTGCATTTCTCATGTACGACAAACGTATTGGTACTTGTTTACAATGATAAAAAAATCTTATATTTTGCTTTATAATACAAGTATCAAAGTCAATTTACATAGCACATTCAATTTCCTAACACAGGTAAATGAATACTAAAAAATATATGCACTTATCCCTTACCAAGCAGTAATATTAAAATCATAATAACTTAATATCCAAGTAAAATATTAATAAGTAGAAATTACACCAAATGGTGATGCTATTATTGGTGGTAACCATTTCATGGGCGTTCAGTTAGATGTGTCATGTCATCATCATTTTATTTAGATGATTGGTAAGCTTTTATATTTATTATTGTTAAACAAATGAAATTGAATTTTGGATAATAATAACAATATTCACTTTTGTGTGACTAATCTATCAATAGCCATTATGAGAAATTCTATAATTATGCATGTTGAACATCTATTATAATATTTAGCTATATTTATTCATTTTTAGATAACTGAGTTGAAAATTATTAAGTTTAAAGAATTTATTTTTCAATATTAAAAATATTTTTGTTCTTCATTACCATTGTTGATACTCTAAAGGTATTTTTGTTTAAAGAGAAAATAAATTGTTTAGATACGATAATATCAAACTATAAAACATATTAAAAATATTTGCTGCTATTCTTTTTTTTTATAGAAAATGTTTGGGACTAATTAACTTACTTTTTTAAGACACCTATATGTGACTGACGGAAGAAGTGCGTAAATTTATTTATTTTCTTTAACAATGAAATTGGTAAATTTTGTTTTACGACATTTAGATCAAAATTATTTCTACATTTATTTCAATATTAAATAATTGACATCAGTATACATAATTTACTTAGTTATAGCCACAACTTTTTCCTGTTATCACTTATACTTTCAGTTATGTTTCTTAATCGCTATTGAAATTGCGTTTAATATGTTCATATTTTGATCCAGTGATACAATGATATGACAGTAGTTAAATTGAATTAGCGTCTCACTGCAACTTATTATTGAACCTGTTCTATGTACGTATCTTTAGAATTTGATATATGTATGTGTATTCATATATAAAGAATGTTTTGAAATAAATATTCTATCAAACTGCTGGATTTAGTGAAATTTACATTTTACCAACACAAATTAACAAAGTGAAAACTCATTTACAAGAATTAAATAAAACGACATTTTAATGATCATATAGTTATAGTTTATAACAGCACTACATTCAAAAGAAAATCATAATTGTCTGTTTGTAAATGTGATGGGTTTTTGGGTTCAATGCCCAACCGCGGAAATGATGATATTTAAATTATTTTCATTTTTACCACTTAGTAGACAAAACACGGCGTTGTGTTTCACAATTGAGCGGAAATCACACTATTCGACCGCTTGCCATACGAGGAAAAATATGAACCTGTCGTTTTTCATTACATTGCAGCAAATAGTAACCAAAACGTTATATGAAGTTATAATCGTTAGTTCGTGTTTATTTTCTTAATTTTTATTTTAATACTGTAGTCTTTATTAATGGACTGTGCGATGCAAAGGAGAATAATGTCTTCCCATGTGGCGTTGCAGAGATCATGCGGTTTTTTGATGATTCTTACGTCAATCGATTCGTAATAAAGTGTACAACAGAGTCGTGGCCGTAATGAAGTGAGGTTTTTGAACTTTTGTGCATTATTCACTTGAAAAAAAATATAAGTAAGAAAAAAAACTAAAATTCAGCTAACTTCAGGGCGGCCACGACATGTTGATCGTACTGTACTTCTATATTTTAGTATTTATTATGCGGAAAGTAGCCTACTGCTAAGTGGTATTACCGCGGACTGCGAATGCAAAGGTCGGGTTCCAATTCCCACGATATTAACTCCCTGAATGATTATGTCAATTTTTCATTTTATAATTATTTTAAAAAAACGAATGAATCGTTACTAAAAGTGCTAAATAGAAAATTATAATTTAAAAATATTAAAACCCGATTGCGCATAAAAAACTAAAATGAAAAAAAATTGCGAAATAAAGATTTTAGTCCAAACTAATACTGAATAATTACACATAAACAATTTTTTTTGCAATAGAGAATGATTACCGTTTGGCCCATTGTTCAAATTAAATCTTCCCAAGGAAGGGTTTAATTGGACCTCGGTTTTGAGTGACGGAACGTAAGTGCACGCTCTATCTCAACGGAGGACGCAGTCGTCCTGCTGCACCATTGCTTTATCTTCCTTAATATTTCTTGTTGTTAATTTATAATTAGTTTCTATTAATAGTTGAGGCCGGTCGTGGCGCAGCGGCACGAGGTGTGACTGCAAAACCGACTGGTTGTGGGTTCGATCCCCACTCGAGGAGATGAAATATTTACTTAAATTTATATTTCCATTTCTTCGCTCTGGTGTCGAGGTTAAGCGCGGCGTTGAGTTCTGCCACTCAACACGCAATGCCTCCAGAATTCGGCAGAAAGTGGGGAACGGAGTGTCTTAACACTAGGTTCCCTCTGCCTACCCTGCTGTGTGCGGGATACAGCGTGAAGCTGATTTTTATTTATTAATATTTGTAAGTCTTAAATTTGATATTTAACAGGAAACTAGCGTTATCAAAATATATATTGTATTTTTTCTAATAATAAGAATTTTCTCTACTTTATATATTTTCTCTACTTTTTCGGTTTATTTTGATTATTTAGGCCTATATTTTCTTCCCAATCCTATTGAAAACTGAAAATAATTATATAATATATTTAATAAATATTTGTATAGTTCAAGCGGGCGAAGCCGCGTCCGGGTCCGCTAGTATTTATATAATTTGATAGTTTTAGTTTGTCATAAAATTGATAAAAATTTATTATTTTGTAATTAAATTGAAAACATTCAATATAAGTTACTGTCTAATGACATTTTATCTTATTATATGATAAAGGTGGACAAAAATTTTGACCCAATTCATAAATTTTACCACAACTTTATATATTGACAACTCATACTATATTTTCAATATATTGATCAAATGTATAACATAAAATCTTAAGGTTAAATCCTTAAATCTTACGAAGTGAAAAATTAAAAGATGCAACAACAAAATTATACAAATATGGTTTATTTAAAACAGTAAATTAAAAAAAAACCATCACCATATCGTATCTATACCATTTCCTGTTTAATAAAGGAAAAGTGAACATATAGAACAAGCAAATACATGATATTATTACAGGATTCCATATTATATATAACAAATATCTGGTATCCGACTAGATACTAGATAATTGTTCAATACCTGTTAACCAATTATGTCAAACGTGTTACTTTAATCACAACATGAATGTGGGAGATATTTATATCTATTTCAAGCTCTACCAATATCTTTAATATGTAATGTAGATAAAAAATATGGTATTAAATTAGTAACATTTTTTAACATCTTCATACTGTATCCTGCACACTGCAGTGTAGGCAGAGGGAATCTAGTGTTAAGACACTCCGTTCCCCACTTTCTGCCGAATCTGGAGGCATTGCATGATGAGTGGCAGAACTCAACACCATGCTTGTCCTCGACACCAGAGCGAACATAACAATTAGTAACATCATTTAAAAATATTGAAAACAAGGACAACAACAGGATTCGCATTATAAATCAATATAATTGCAATTTTAATATTTAACAAATATGAGATTCATTGTTATATAAATATGAAAAACATTAACCAAAAACAAGTTAGTATTAAAAAGGACTGCTACATTGATAATTTAAGTGACTTAAATATTCATAAAATACCAACACCAACAAGACATAGGGATTATATAAAACATTTTTTTTAAATAATAAGAATATTAAAGTTCTCAATATCCATAATAAAACATCTTTTTAAAGATGTAAAGTATTCTACTACATTAAATTATAATATAATACATACAAAGTATTCTAGTAATCATAACTGAATCATTTAAAAATAAATAAAAATAATTACTTTTGAAACAAAATGATTAGATATGTAAGATATTACACATCTATATATCTAAGTAGTTATAAGGTTAATTAATCCTGTTATATATCTGCCTTTGAGGAGAAAAACAGTAACTATATAGTATCTATACTAGGCCATTACCACTGAATAAAGCATAAACAATAAACACCCTGAATTTTAATAATATTTGTAACAATTCTTAGTTGTAATTCTACAAAGTATAGTTATATTAAATTTAATTACATAAAATTTGACTCATTAAATTGCTATTCTCCTGAGATAATCATGTCGATATCTTCTTTTGTCTTGGAGCTGGCCTACTTTTGAAGATATATCACATTCTCTACATAAGCCACAAAAGTTACTAGTTATGATGTGAAAAGGACTTCGATAGTATAGTTGAGGATCTTTCAAATTTCTATTATATTTATGACATCTTATATGTAAAATTAATTCAAGCAACGTAAGCATTACACAAATCAGACTGGGGAAAAACATCAGAGTAGGTATAAATAAAAATAATCTAGGGCTTGTAGTATTTGCTCCATCTAAAATTTTTGCTTTCAAGTCCTGGAATTTTTTTGTCTTGCTCATATAACCATCAGGAAATTTTGCAATTTTTTTGTTTTTTCGTAACTTCTTTCCTGCGTATATTGAAGGAATTTTATGTATCACTGTTGGCTCTCCTGTTTCTTCATTAATATTGTAGGTAATAATTTCACCGGTCTCGGTATCACAACAAAATCTTTTTAATTTTGCCATTGAACTTTTAATTATCTACTTTATTTTCCTCAAAATGATGCAAACCTTCAACAGCATGCACGAAATCTGCAACCGTAATCCGTATAAGAGTTTATGACTGTCATAAAAAGCGGAAATAAGATATTTGCACTAGAAAACAATTATATAATCGTGAAACACACCAGTTTTACAGTGGTTTTACAAAATTGTTATTTTACAAACAATATATAAATCACAAACATATAACTCCATGGATGATGGAATACGATGTCGCCATCTTATAATGAAAATGTCAGATGAATCGATTTTATTAACGATGACATCGATTCTTAGTCATGAACAAAATTGTACTTGGATAAAAAAAACGGTCAAGTGTGACTTAGGCTCCCTGCCGAGGATTCCGTACGAAGTACAACTTATAGAACTAAATTTCACGGGCGTATGCACACATTTTGTACGAAATGAACTACAATTATAGGATTGTGATGATATTTTAGTATGAAATTTAACTATAAATTTGATATTGTGTTAAATTAATAAATATTTTACTTTGTTAAATTTTATTTCCTACAAAACGTAGCAGTAACTATGCATAATTGCTCGTGTCTATTGATTGCGTACACTTTGAAGCTTGATTTTAATACTTGTGCATGACCATTCCAACTTGATTTCATTTTTTTCTGTTCGGCTATTATACAACGTGAAAGTTAACGTGAAAGTTCAAATTGCTAAAGATAGACTTATATAATTTAAAAATTTCTTACCAGTCAATAACTTTTTCAATAAGACAATTGTGGGTTTATCTACCTATTTTGCTAGATACCGTACGGTACCTTTAAGTCTATAGTATCATAGACAATATATTATCGATGTAATAATATTGTCTATTCTATGGGCATTGGGCTACTCTATTCCCTAGATATGGAGGTTTGATCGGTAATGTCACGTTGAATTAAAAACTAATTACATCGTTTTTAATTACTTAAAATCAATATATTTACCGTCGGTCACTAGATATATGTATCAATTAGATGCTCCTTAATATAATAAATACATAATATAGTCTTAGTGCCAATGTAATGATATATTAGACAACACCCAACTAATATTTCGGTAAATTTTGCTTCATAATATCTTCAGAGTAATGTTTGGTAAAAAATGCAATATTGATTACGAGGCGCTAACTGCCCAAGAGAGAATAAAATAAATGAATTTAAAAAATATGTTTAATGTCTTAGAGGACGTTGAGGGATGTGGTATTATGATCATTTTTGTTTTGTGATATGAAATATATGCTATTTGTAGGATACGATAATGTAATAATATATTATTCATAGAATGGTCCATCGCTTGATCCATCTCCAAAGTTAAAGAAATGTTCTATAATTCTGTATAGTAGATTTTTTTTTAACTTATGATACCAGGTTTAAATGGAAACATTTGTGCAGTTGCAATACACAATACAAGCTTGCGTTTTTAAGGTTACAAATTGGTTTTTGTTTTTATATAATAGGGTAGGCTTACATTTTCTAACTCATTCTTGTGTTATAAATTATATCATATTCAGTATACTTGTTTATTATTGTGTTTTAATACATTATATAGAACAAATATAAAAAATAACAGTTTTACTTTCCATAATCAGTTTGTAAGGGATTCTTGAAATAATAAACAAAAAAAATATTATTGCTAAAAAAGTAAATACATAGAAAAAAGTGGTATTTTTCAATTTAGATAGTTATTATAAAGCCTGATTTGTATATCTTACACATTTGTTTGCCTACTATACATATCAATACTTTATTATACTTTTATGTCAATGTGCTACTTTGACCATAATCATATATAAACTGAAATCTAAGTTGTAAATTTTTTTATATTTCACTAAAATGAATTGGTTTTTTAAACCTCATTAATTCACATATCAGGATTACAAGGGAAAGGTGATCATAAGTAATTTGTATCTGACTACTTATGATGGAGAATGTTTATACAAGAACATATTATTATATGTTTGTAATATTGTTTATACATTGTGTTTTCAGATATTGCTGTAAATTGTGATCATAGAAGACATGGGAAAAGAGTAAGTTGTACATCTAATAATTCTATGTTCACATATTAAACTTGGGTTACTGATACAAAAAAAAATTGCACAACATACCATTTTATAAGTAGCATAATAAACAATCCTCAAAATATTGTTTATTTGACTGTAATCAAATATTTATATGCGGCTGTTGCAAAACAGTGGTCCACCGTCGTACTGTAAACATGGTTTGACTCTCACTTTGGAAAATCATTTTTTTTTCTTTACTTTGGTAACAAGATAAAGCTTGGCATTTTGTTCTGAACCTCAATATACAATGTCTCAAAGACTGTGTGGTACATGGGAATTGGAGTGCCTTTAAAATAAGTTTCCTTTGCCTAGTCTACTACAATATAATATATAGGATAACAGAGTAAGTTAATACTTTATAGTTGTATAAAAAAAAATGTTATTTTATATCTTATGTATATTTGTTATTCTGTTTTTAATCTGATTATTTTAAAAAATATGAATCACGAAGTGATTTTGCTTCTTGAAGGCCATATATTTGCTCACATTATTAATTTTATAAAGTAGTCTATTTTTGTATATATGTATATAAACTTTTTCTTATATTGACTTTACCATTGTCAGTTGTGATACAACCATTCAGATACTGAATAGAAAGTACTTGTCATTTATATAAAATCTAAATATGTAAATGTCGTGTTCTTTATATACCTTCAAATATTAACATCATGAGCTATATAAATTACTCTTTAGATTTATCCATAGAGCTTACCCAAAACAATACAAAAAACCGGTATGTTATAGTGACAATATAAATTCGTAATGATGTTGAGTTGTATTTTATTTGTTTACAATGTTACAGAATTATACAATGTTTTATAAGCAAAAGCAAGAAAGGAGAGAATTTTAAACAAAACATTGTGAGTATGCTTTGTGTTTATTTTTTTGTTTCAGTAAGACACATGATTTAGAGAAATCTTTAAATGGAGACAGTCAAGATGACGAGAGTAAGAAAAAGAAAAGAAGTAAAAAACATAAGAAGCATAAAAAATCTACGTGGGAGGAGCATGAGGAAAAAACAAACAAGAAAAGAAAAAAAGCTAAAAAAGAAAAATATAAAAGCCCAAAACAAGAAAGTGAAACTTCATTGTCTGATGTAGAGGAACTAATTAAGAAATCGAGGCGATGTAAAACCACCGCTAAAACGTCCTCGTCGTTAGATACTCCTTTAATTGATACTTTAAAGGTGACTAATCCTAAGAATGGAAGCGATCATCTTATAGAATCGCGTAGCAGTAGTCGTAACACGCACACAAGACAAGTGGATACACTGGAAATAGTATCGTCCAATTCTGAAGCAGAAAATTACCAAGATGATTGTGCCAGTCCTGAGATAACCATCATCGAAGACGACCTGAATCTTGAGGATTTAATGAAACAAAAGGAGCTAATACAAGCTCGCTTGGTTGCGTATGATTCAGAGAATAGCGAAGATGATTATGCTGTAAAGCTTTCGAAGGAGGACATTCACTGTGTAGGTAGTGAAATGAGGAGCCCGAGTTACAGGAAAGAAAAACGAGATTATGATAATGAACACAAAAGAAGTAGTAGACATAAATTAGGCAAGGAACGATCTTCAGAGAAAGAAAAACATAAGTCCAAACGTCATGAAGAAGATTTAAGAGTGACTATTAACCGAGAAAGTAAAAAAGAGTTTGATAAAAAAATTGAAGAAAAAGAATATCGGGAACGCAAGGAACGCGAACGACGTAAAGCTGAATCTGACAGAGATAAAGAACGGGAGCGGGAAAAGGAAAGGGAACGCGAACGAGAAAAAGACAGAGATAAAATAAGAGAACGGAACAAGGAGAGAGAACGTGAAAGAGACAGGGAGCGGGACAGAGAGAGAGAACGTGACAGAGACAAGGATCGATTGAAACGAGACAGGGACCGCGAGCGAGATAGAGACAGGGAGCACCGCACCTCCGAATTGAGACGTCGAGACAGGGATCACGGCAGGCGATCGAGGGATCGCTCCTCAATCGCACGACGCGACAGGCGGCACTCTGACCGCGAACGTAGGTCACGCGACCGCAGCAAGGACAGGCACGCGGCTCGCTCCAGGGATAAAAACCATAAATCTGACGAAAAAGATAAAAGAAAGGTGCGTCCTTATAAACTGTGTCTATTACGATACGATATATATTACGATATTTGGTTAAATAGGCATGATGACAGATATCTTTATATATGATATTAAATTTAATTTTTAATTATAATATTTTTCTCAACATTATAGAACAGTTTCTAAAAATCTGTTATCATGCCTTTCTTGTATATGTGTGGAGGCTGTTACTGAAGTATCGTTATTATGTCTTTAAACTTCGCTATGTATTGTATAAATATTACATTACCTTATTGCCAATAATGCTTAAGGCGGTAAAGATGATTTTAGTTTCTTGACTTCATCTATCATATGCCGTGAGTGTGAGACATATATATAAAGAACACATATACATAAAGATAATGAAAGTAAATTATATATCTACTTTTTTTCTATAGAATTCAACCCAAGAGGCACAGTCTCAAGAAGTTGCTAGTTCTAGTGATGAAGAACTTGATATATCTATTAACACAGACGACGAGGAGGAAACGGAAGAACAAATAATTGAAAAAAGACGAAAGCAAAGAGAGCAACTTTTAAAGGTAAATATTTTGTTTCTGTTTTATTACAACGTATTTGCGTATGTTTTTTTTTTGTATTTGATAACTAAAGTATATTTTATACTGGTGGTGAAATGGTTTTGTACAATGTCAAATACATGAAACGTTAACTATATTTATAAACAATAGGTATTTTTCTTATGAAATAAATAGGACATAAAAAAATCGAAACTAGTAAATTTTAATATATTATGTAAATTCAGATATCGACATTGAGGCCAGTCGTGACGCAGGGATACATGCGTGTAACCGTAAACACGAAAGCTTGTGGGTTTAATTCCCACTTGAGGAAATGAAATATTAAATATTTTCATTTTCTTCGCTCTAGTGTCTAAGCAAAGCTCGACGTTGAGTTCCGCCATTCAATACACAGTGTCTCCAGAATTCGGCGGAAATGAGGAGCGGTGTGTCTTAACATTAGGCTCCCTCAGCCTGACCTGCTACATGCGGGATACAGCGTGAAGTTGAAAAAAAAGATACTGACATATATTATTAATCTTATTTCACCACTGACGTATTATTAATATTAAAGTAAGTGAAAGGTGAAATTTATTTCTCAATTATTGTAGTTTTTTTTTATATGCTAAGAAATAAATATATTATAGATAGGGGAGAGGGGGGCACATTCGAACGATTTTTAAACTGTGTGTCATATCTAAAAATTCTACAGTTTTTAACTTTTTTACTATTTCACAATGCTTAGTCCAACTATTGTGCCACACAATCGTAGCATCATATGTAGAAAAATATATAAGTTAAAGGTGCAATATCAACTTTAGTAGCAGTAGTCAAATGTTCAAAGCTGCCCCCCTTCCGGGGTAGCTTTGAACATATATGGGGCAGTTTTGAACTATCATCGAATTCAATGAAATTAAAAGGCTTATCAAACTTTTAAGTAACTTTATTAATAAACTTAACATTAGAAACGATGGAGATCAAATATCAGTACCATGTTAACTTAAAAAAATAATATACCATGTTTAATATTGCGATTGTACTAGTACTAGTGTTAAATAACTTTAATATTATTAGTAGACTTTAAAAAACGAACAAACAAAAAAGTAGCTTTGGCTTCCTAGAAGTAATTAACATTATGGGATCAATTATAGAATAAATCTAATATTTTGAAAATAAAACATAATATTTTTTAAATAAACAGCTTACTACCCTAATTTGAACTTAGAAAAATTAAATTTAAAGGAAAACATGGATGTAGTACGTGACGTAA
>JAAIXJ010001876.1:58386-69994 GCA_013403705.1 Heliconius hermathena | reverse complement strand
ACACAGATGTGTATAAGAGACTGATATATGAAACATTCTAACTAAAAGAGGAAAAAATAAAACCATATACCTTGAATTGGATCCCTGCGATCCTTACGCGTTTATTTAAAAATGCATAAAATTTTACTCAAAATCAAACACTCCTCGTAACTCAACAACTGGTTCTTATATATCAGCGGTGACAAGTGACACGTGTGCAGATTAGTGCTGCCACTACTCAAAAAAAATCTACCAAAATTTCTTTTTAAAATAGCTCTGTTAACACATATTTTCAAAGGTGCCCCTGTTCTAAGCTACCCCCTCTCCCCTACTAATTAAATCAATAGACTACTTAAATGTTATATTAAAATGAACCTATGTAGGTAGTTAGGTACATTATTGGTAATATAATATATATTGATATTACCATAGACAACAATTGTAATATTTTTACTGTATATTATATTATTATTGTATATTTACAATATTTTATTTATTATAAGACTTAATTTAATTATTATATAATATAAATATAGATACTTAAATATTTGTTTTAAGGTTCTGTGCCTTAAACTTGATATTGTAAGCTCATCTTGGCCACCCCTTATTGTGTGTATGTGTTTAATTCGATGTAAAAGTAAATCATCTCAGTTAAAATTAAAAATGTTAAACTACATACTTACTACAGAAATAACCATAGTAGCAACGAGATCAACGAACACTATGGGTAAGCGATGAACTATCGAGAGAGGAAATCTGTTTTTTATGCATTTGATATAAATAAAGAGGTCACTTTACAGAGGCTAGGGTGTAATAACAGAGCTCACGCGGAGACTAATGACACCAACGCCGCCACAAACGTAAGGAATACTGACCCTAAAGCGGCCGAAGTTGAAGTCGTCAAAACCCAAACGCACAAGTCGGACCATGATGTCGATACGAAGTCAGATAAATTCACGGGACTGGTGAAGAATGTGGAAATTGAGTCCAAAGCAAAGCTGGATAAGTCCCTCAGGGGCAGCGAATGGGATATGTTTGCAGATCAGGACAACTTCGATAATGTAGATGTGAGTTATACATATTTTTTATGATGTCTTTGAGGCCGTCGTGGCACAGTGGCACATTTGGTTGTGGATTCAATTATCGCTGGGGGAAAACCAATTAATTTCATTTGTTCGTTTTGGTAAGTCCCTATGTCTGCCCTGCCACATGCGGCATGCAGCGGGAAGGTAAAAGATCTTGCTATACTGCTGTTCATGTAGTGCACAATATATAAAAGTAACATTTTAGGATGCCAGTTGATCAAAGTAATATTATTTGTTAAGTTTGTTGTGCGACGTTTATCTTTTATAACATGTGTCTGCTTGCGATTTGGTTTATGTAATAATCAGAGCTGGATTTAGATAGACTTTTGTAAAAATGAAACTATCAACTTTCTACTAATCTCCCTATCATTCGCCTTAAATAGATTTAAGATTCACATAAAATATTTTTATGTAATTCCGAGATTATATTTATAATATAACTATTAAAAAGAGCTGCGAAAGCTGCTCTAGTTAACACACAAATCTTTTGTCTTATTTTTTTTTCGTTATAATACAATCTAATTTCAATTCACATGTAATGCCGCATTTTGTTAAAGAAAAAAATCTTTCGGTTTTCTGATATTTTTTATTAAATACAATTCACAGACACCAACCGCTGGTAAGCAAAGAAGTAAAAATGCTAACGAAAATCCATCACTAACTGACAATTGGGACGACGCTGAAGGATACTATAGGTGTGTATTAATATTTAAATTTAAAACATGGATTGTTATGTAAAAGACAAAACGTTGCTTACTATTAGAAAATATAAGCTCTATAGATGTTTTGATTGCAACTTGATTTTCTTGTGAATTGACTTGTGAGTGACTTTAAATATGATTTTTTTTTAAATAAACTTGATATGTGTTCATGTTGTATTTGATGTTCGAGCACAGAGTACGAATAGGGGAGACGTTAGACAATCGGTACTCAGTGTACGGCTACACCGGCCAGGGCGTGTTCTCCAACGTGGTGCGCGCGCGAGACCAGGCCCGCGGGAACACCGACGTAGCCGTCAAGATCATAAGGAACAATGAGATCATGTAAGTGTTGCCGTTTCCGTAGGGAACTTTGTGATAAGTCAATCTGTTCTCTACTTTTCGAGACATTGCGTGTTAAGTGGCGAAATTCAATAAACGCTTGAATCTTGTTAAGAAAGCAAGAAATTAAAAATAATTAATTTCATCATTCAATGAAACTGAGTTGGAATCGCCACAATAGTCGCGTTTATAGTCAGGCGTGACACCATGTGTCTGCGCCACGACGATCTCTTATCTTACAAGTTACCTTTTCATCATCATTGTCCTACTTACCAAGGTGTCTACCTAAATATCGTGGTAAATAAACATTTATTGAATTATCTGAAGATATTGGATGATTTCACACATTTTTTTTGTTTAATATATAGGCATAAAACGGGTTTGAGAGAATTGGAAGTTCTAAAACGATTAAACGATGCCGATTCGGAGGACAAATTCCATTGCCTACGACTCTTCCGCCACTTTTTCCATAAACGCCATCTTTGCATGGTTTTGGAACCACTTTCTATGAATTTGAGGGAGGTTCTCAAAAAGTATGGAAAAAACAGTGGTATCCACGTGAAAGCCGTTAGAAGCTATACTCAGCAAATGCTATTGGCATTGAAATTATTGAAAAAGACTGGAATCCTGCATGCTGGTGAGTTGGATTTGAACTTGTTTAAGTTAGTCACACTAGCTTATTAATATATTAACATGCGTTGAGTTCGAATTCTTAAAGAATTGTTGCCTTTTTTGTTGTTAAAACCTCAGAAGACATATTTGTAAAGCTTTAATACCTAATGATTAATATTAAAAAGAATGATCATAAAATACTATTTTCCTATTATTCTGTTAACTATATAATATAAGATATATGTGAGAACATATACGAATAGTGATTTCCTTATGGGAGAATGTATACGCTCCCATATATCTCAAAATATTGAAATATATAAGAAATACATGTAATCATATGTTAGAATGATATTTGTTTATACACAATGATTATACAATTTTTCACATTTTCATCTTCAACGAATGTGTTTGTATGTTTATTTAGTTATCATTGGTTTGTTTTTTAAATGTTGTATAAAGATTTTAGACATAGTAGTATATAGAAACGGAGTACCAAAATCGGTCAGTTCGTAGAAGGTTTAGTTTAAATAGGAAATTTGTTTCATATATATATGCATATCATTTGCTTTATATATTCTTATATGTTTTTGAAGTAAATATTCATTTTTATTCAATTATCTACTTGCAGATATAAAACCAGATAATATACTAGTGAACGACAGTAAATTGATGTTGAAACTTTGTGACTTTGGCGCTGCTTCCCACATCTCAGACAATGAAATAACTCCCTACCTGGTCTCCAGGTTCTATCGAGCCCCCGAGATAATACTAGGTGTCCCTTATGACTATGGCATAGACATGTGGTCCACTGCTTGTACTATATACGAACTGTCCACTGGAAAAATCATGTTCAGCGGCAAGTCAAATAATGAAATGCTGAAATATTTCATGGACCTAAAAGGGAAGATACCAAATAAAATTGTTAAAAAGGGCCATTTCAAAGAGCAGCACTTCGACGGCAACTGCAACTTTTTGTACCACGAGCTAGATAAAATTACGGAGAGGGTAAATTGTTAAATATACACATATTTGTAATTGTTGTAAATCCGTTTAAGTCAAAATATATATAACATATTATATTACTTTGATAAATTAAGAAATTTATTAAATTGACATAATATTTTATATGTAAATTTTACATCCACATACATTATATACCAAACTGTATAAAATTATGTAATTAATTTCTTTACTGAACATCAAATGTCACTGCTGAATATTTAAAAAAAAATAACCATTTCAACATTAAAACATAATTTACAATAGGGTAAATTCTATCAACATAATGTAACTGTATTCTTAATAGTTACAATACATTTTTGATTCACTCCAAATTAAAATATCCATATAAGTATTTTTATTACTTTCCATTTAATAAAATATTTAGATTTGTTTTTCTAATTACAGGAAAAAATTGTGATAATGTCGAGCATAAAAGCGACACGTGACTTGCAAACAGAACTGGCACCACCACACCACCGGCTACCAGCCCCCGAGGCCAAAAAGATCACGCAACTTAAAGACTTGCTGGAGAGAATGCTTATGTTAGATCCGGCGAAAAGAGCCTCCGTCAACCACTGCCTGGCCCACCCCTTCATACAAGAGAAAATATAAATATATATATATAACATAGTATCTCAAAGTGACTTCTTTTGTATATCACCTCATTTGGTGCAAAATTGAAGTATTTGCACTTTTTCAAACATTGATGGAGACGCAATTAAAGTTTGTAAATAGTCTATTCATATAAATTGACATATTTTTGTCTTATTTTTCAGTTCCACGTTGTACCCTGCATGTAGCAGGGTAGGCGGAGTGGATCTAGTGTTAAGACACTGTATTCTACATCTTCCTATTTTTGAGATATAGCGTGTTGAATGGCGGAATTTTATATCGCGCTTTGTCTTCTTACCAGAGTGGAACAATAAAGATAATTTATTCCGATATGTGGAAATCGAACCCACAACCGTCGCGTTTTAACAAACTGTGCCGCTGCGTCACGACGGTAACATTAAACCACTAACTCGGTTTTTAAAAAAGTGCAATCACGTCATTATTGTACTAAATGAGTTACGTATATATGAACTATCCGAAATTTATGTGTGCTGCAATATAATTTTGTCAACTGTAAAGTAACTGATAAGTAAATATATGATATTTTTAATTTGGATTTCGTTGAATGAAGTGCTGGGTCACCCCAATGAATGTGAAATACTTTGTTTATGACAAAATGTGTTGTTTAAAGTGAATCTAGTAGTAAATTTCTAATCATATCAGATATGTCGTCGTAACTTTTGTAATCATACATTTTGAAATGAATTTTAATATCTTATATTTTGATTGTTTTTTTTATTGTTACATATTATATCATCTTTATTTTTGCTAATTTAATTAAACACAGCTAGCAGTGCATCATGCTGCGATTGACTTTCTCATGTACTAATCAAATATTTTCAATATTATTCCTTAATCATTTGTACATAGGACATAACAAATTTAGAATGAATTTTAAGAATATATCAACAATTGAAGCGCCTTTGTGGCGCAGCGAGGAGATGGCTGATTGCAAACTCTATGGTTGTGGATTCTATCCCCACTTAGAGCAATTTTTTTCTGTTCTGAAAATACAAACTATGGCGTTGGGTCCCGCCATACTCGAATTCTAGCAGAAACTGTAAAATGCAGTCTCGATACTATTAAATAGGTTTTCCTGACCTTGCTATATGCGATATATATGTATATTATAACTAAAGTATATAAAAAATTGAAGACATTAAGTAAAAATAGTATAAAGTTAGATACTATCACTATTGAATGTTATATTATAAGATCAACAGTATTTTCAAATGATTGTATGTACACTATATGAGATGATCATCATTCACTCCAGATACACTTGTATGTAATTATTCTACCATGTAGTTGTCAAGTTTGAAATTAACGAATTTGTAAAATAGTCGAAGATTTGTGATCCGAACGCGGATCTGTATAAAGCGAGGGTGTTACAGTGAAATAAATTTGAAGTGAATATTCAAAGGAAAAGCTGAAAAGCTCAATGAGTGCGCTCACTAATACTGTACGGGCGCGATGTTCGCTTTATTCTATATTTAAGAAGTAAACGATATAAGGGGTGGAAGTATTAGCGCTCCTTTTACGGGAATATAGGGTAAAATATTTTAAACCCATACCTAAAAAAAATGATTAAGATAGCTCAACAATTTAGATATAGGATACCTACGACTCGATTTCGGAATGAGGGGTATACGGCGGTTTCCAATTGATAGCGTAAATGGCGCGTGTTTATTTTGTTTGAAAAATTCGTTTTTGGATTTTTTTAAAATTGTATTAGGCTTTTATAGAGTAGTTAAAACTGTGGTTTCATTTAAAGTGGTACTGACACTTCCACCCTGTAGAGTGGGACAAGCAGTCTTAGCTTATTTTGGTTTCATTAGTACAGACTGCAAGCAATGTGTATTTTTTTTATTTATATATTAACAAAATTATTGACATACTGAAAAAATCTGTAAACTGTATATAATTGTTACAGTTGTGATCCCAGCACTCAATGTTTCTTTGGTCGGATTTGTGTAAAGTGATTGACTTATTTGTCGATGGTACTCCATTATAAAAATATTTTTTCTCAATTCAACTAGGACTACTACTACTAGTGTCAATGTTGAAAATAAATTATTTAGATATGTCTTGGTGTGTTTTTTTTAAATAATTTAATACCTTTTTGCAAGTTAAATAAAACATGTTTTACTTGGTTATATTTTACGGATGGTACTTTTTACTTTTATTCATGTATCTAATTATTAAAATAATTTCTATCTCTATACATAATAAGACAGTAAAAATATTTTGTCTGTACATTTAGTAATTTTGACTGAAATGGATAGAGGGACACTTAAAAAGAATAATAGAAAGCAAAAATATTTTTTTTGAATTTCTTGTCTGTCTGTCTGTCTGTCGATATGTATGTCCACATTTTTCTCTGAAAGTACTGAACCGATTTACTTAAAAGTTTCACCAATTGCTTTGTTTTAACTCAACTTAACTACTAAAGTTTGGTTCATCAAAATCGGTTCATTAAAAAAAAGTTATCGTCATTTGAATGAACTCAAGGCATTAGTTTGCCTGCGAATGTTATATAGCAATCGCGCTGGTAAGATTCCTGGCTAAAGAATGACATTCGAAACGTCTTGGTTATATGACTGTTGATAAAAATATATATTTTTGAAGCACTATTATACAATATTTTATACAATAAAGTAAACAAAATTGAATTGTTAGTGGAGATTACCTTCATAAATCATAACAGTTAAGTTTAAATCGTAATTAATTCAACACAGAGATAAAGAACGATTTGATCTTCAAAGAGATATCAAGCAAATACATAGATTTTTTGGTTCGTTCGTTCGTTTGAAATAAATCTATATAAAAATGCCTAAAAACATCCTTTCTACGTGTACTCTGTAATAACTACATATTTACCAATTGTACATTTAGCTAATAATATGTGTAACTAATTTAAAAACTGTACAGGAGTTAATATGCAAACATTACAGTTATTTTACAAAGAATATTATGAATCCTTACCCAAATCAATAATTTAACATTTAAGGCTGTTTCTGAAGCAGTACATTAAATTATTAAGTGACATCAGCACATTTAACAGAGCTTTAAAAAACATAACATAGGTAAAAAGAACGTAATGTTACAAAAATATATACATATAATAAATAATTAGCTTTATGTATATTTTATGAATATCAAATAACAACATTGGTCATATTTTTTAGTTCGAAACAATCAAAAATTCTTATAGAAATCACGATAATGTCGTAAAAAATCATATTAGAATATTACAGATTAAAGTAATAAAAAAAAACATATTAGAAGTCATTATAATTGTCAATCAATTCTGCTTTTTAAATCAATAATCATATATTTTAAGCGGGCGAAGCCGTGGGCGGGCCGTTAGTAAGAAATATAATAATATCATGACTTTGTCTAATCAGACCATATATGTAGTACCATTATGTAGTTAATTATTTTAATTTCCACCTTCAATTCAGGTCAGTTCTGATGAATAGATAAAGCTCGGTGTTGAGTTCTACAACTCCATGTCGGTGAATATCTGTGAGCTTGAATTACAATTAGTGAAATACTCTAATTACTGTCGCCAAAGCAGTCATTTCACAGAGCAGGATGACTTTGACTTTAAGGCTTCATACAGCGTAGCTGGATAGGCAGGGGAAGTGTTAATAGTGTTATAGAACCTAAAACGGCTTTTTTAAATTTTTAAACACGAATTACAGAAACGGCTTAACCTATTTAAATTTGTGATTCTAGTATTTGTAATGTAATTCTAGTATTTGTGTTGTTTTTATCAGGTAAGAAAAAAATGTATCTACAAAAAATAAATACACATATAATAAATAGTAGTAAGTTACTATAATAAATACTATACTATAAATGAATATGATGGAAGGAAAACTAAAAATGCATTTATTATAAAAATTTATTCCATGATACCAACCGATACAAACAAATAACGTAAAACCCTTATAACAATCATTTACGTGAATTCTATTGAAAATAATAATTTGAAAGCGGTTCCAGACATACCTCTAAAATAAACACAAGACAATTTAATACTAGATGCTTCAACTATTTTGTACTAAAAATAAATACTTAAACGATCGATAAGTACACAACAGTCTACATGAGTGCACCCAGTCTGTCATATAAAAAAAATACTTTTCATAGTAAAAATAAATAAATAAAAGTATTACAACGAATTGGGAATTATTTCAAAATCAAATGTAATAAAAGAGAATTGACGTGGACGTTCAAATAAAAAGATAAATTATAATGACAAACTGCGTGCTATCTTATCATAAATCCGAAGAGAAACCCTAAATACAATAATACTGCACGACGCGAGTGTTCGCGTTAAGTTCTGTTATATTTAAAACGTTTTTGAATATAGAAAGGAACTTATTTTATCATAAATTTTAATTTAATTAATGCCGAATACAGCAAGTTTCACATATTTTTAATCATATCAATATATTTATGTTAGTTTCAATTTCGATTCATTCGAAAACACATAATTTATTGTTTCAAAGTCAACTTGCTAAAGCATTGATAGCATATTTTTTAAAATACGTAAAAAAATATGAAAAGCTTTAGTACTTCGCCAAATAGATGTGTAATAAAACAAGCACAGCTACAACATGTTACTTCACTGGATAGCAACCTTTACAATTAAAAGGCACGTATCGATTGTACTATATATAAAAAAACGTCGTCCAGCGACCGCAAGGCGAAAGAAATACTACATCTTAATGCCAGACGTGACAAAGTTTGTTAAATAAAAAAAATCACGAATCACTAGACATTTTTCCTTCGCTCACATGCAAAATTTTGTAGAAATTTGACTAAAGCCTTCACACATATATGGCAGTGTGTGGAATAATAATAAGTATATAATTAAATTATTAGTTATGCAAAGGATGCCAAAATCAAAAATGTGCATGAAAGTTATGTATAAAAATGACTTACATATTATTATATATACGTCAAATATTTATACAAAATACAATATTATTGCTATATTTAATATGAATTCTATACATTAATTAATGTGTATCACTGACAATACATTTAGATTATGTTAAGAATAAATGGACACTAACATCTTTATAATCTAATATATCTAGAATATTGTTAAATCTCGATGTACAATTAGAATAAACAAGTGTCAAGTGATATGTGAAGTATTTTAATTTTTATTGGAATTTACCAAAAAAAATTTCACAAAAGTTTGTTGATTAATTGTCAATTGCAATTATGTATGAAAATGCCACAAAATATAAAATACGATCGATGAATCTTACCAGGCCGATCAGAAGTTAACTGCAGATTGCTGCACAAATTTTATTTTAGGACTTTTATTACTGAACAATGTGCAAAACATCAGAAAACCTTACTTCAGGGCGGCCATGACTCGTCAACCGTACTATAATAGCAAGACTTATTTGTCACAGAATATAGGTCATAACTCACTTCACAATAGCGTTCACTGGTATCGGCCAACCACTTACATTACAATAAAACAAAAACAATATGCTAATGTCCATTTTTGTTGTTTTCTAACTATTTATTAAATGGAGTTTAAAATATCGAAAGTCTATGAACATCACTAAACATGTCATATCTTAAAACTTACTTTCAATTATTTTGTATATTCTTTGTTATACAATAATAATGACCGAGACATTAATTCACCTTAATAAATAAATATCGGGTGTCCCAATTAAATACTGTTCGTGTATAAAAGTAAAATAAAAAAAAAGAAGACAACACATAATCAGTTAAATAAAATAATAAATTGTAATTCTAATGTGACATAATAAAAAAAAAGGTTTTTGTTTCTACGGCAATTATCAATAACCTTTTCTAATTATTTCTAATAGCATAAAAACAACAAATCCCCAAATGTAAAAATAAAAAAATATATACATTTAAATTTTCGAACAGAAACTAAACTTGGACATATCTTGGATATTTTTGGGCAGTTTTTTTCTAGAAGACTTGTAATTTTTTTATTTAAGATGCCTTTGTAAAGTTGTGAGGCATATAAAATACAATCGCAATGCAGAATTAAATTTAATTTCAAACATATATTGAAAGTCAAATATTAATTTAGGTAGCTATAAAGACTGATGAGTGTGATAGCAATTAAGCATGTTACCTTTTAAAGTTTTATATATAATCTCATAGCATATTCATTTTGTAGAGATTTAAAAAAAAAGTCTGGTAAAGTATTTAAAATGCTTTAAAAGTATTTTAAGTACTTGTGACAAGTGCAGTGCGCGAGGCTTAAGCTGGACTGTACAATTTGTTTGAGTGTCTCTAAAAGACAAGCCCGCACCATAAATTCTTCTACATCGGACATAGCATCCTCGTGTTTTCTCTCTCGTCTGATGTGTTCTTTGAATTATTAATAACGAATGTTTCCATTGTATCAACAAGAAAAGATGCTGCTATCAGTAGAGGTTGTTGTGATAGATTGATTATAAACCTTTTCTTTTTTTTTTTCGAACTTGAGGTTAATGCTGTTAGCCCTATTGGCCTTTACAGCGACACCGGGTGGGTAGGGAAGAGGGTACTCTGTCCCAGAAGAAATGCAAGCACTACCTGGCTGCTTGAGAGGGGTCGACGACTGTAAGGGCGCCCCCTGCGGGGCTCTGATTATAAACCAGTGTAGGCCCGTTTATAAACCAGTGTAGACCGTTTTATCAGCACCAGTACCTGTATCAGTTCAGGCCAAGCAAAAGACGCGCCGCGCTTGACGTCCGACGTCATACCTACACTATATATCAACACACACTACAGACATGTGGTGAATCGCTTTAAAAATGCTTTAATTATACATTTAAGTAGTATACACATGGGAAAAATAATATAAGAATTAATATGTTTATTTATAGTATAGTTTTCAATATTCAACTGGTGAAATTATTAATTATTAATGTTCTGTGCATTACATACAAGTCATATAATATATGTAATAAAATCAGAATAGCATCTTTTGAATATTGGTAAAAATAAAAAATAAAGTTAATAAAAATAATAAAATAAAATATAGTAAACTGGGTCGATGGTGTTTTTATACTATTTGTATGGATATAACCAAATAACAATGCCAATTAGAAAATTAAGAAAATATTAAAACAATATTTGTTGTTTTTTGTTAAATAATTTTTTGACAGTGTTCATTATTAGTTATAATATTTTATTCAAAGTCCTCTCAATTTAATAGTTTCGAGTGAGTTCAAATTATATATATATATATATATATATATATATATACTTTAT
>JAAIXJ010001876.1:38232-58312 GCA_013403705.1 Heliconius hermathena | reverse complement strand
CGATCTTATATATTCAAAATGTTAAAGTTATTATTTATAAAATTACCAATAGTCACCAATTTTAGAAAAATGGATTGACAATTCTTAATACTTGCTTGTGTTACTAAACGATTTAAATACGTCAATATTATCTATATTTGAAGCATGAATACTTGGCATTACCTATCAAAGAAACATCTTCATTTTATAACTATGGATTGATTTTGATACTTGATATATTGAATACATGGATAGTCCTCATTTACCTCCATATTATAGCCACATTAGGGTCATCCTCAATTATTTGTTCAAGAGTGGTCATGTCCACCCTAGCGAGACAACATATTTCATCAGTGCTGTGTCTTCCGGTGAAGAGCCGCCGGAGGCCGAGCAGTGTGTCCATGCGAGGGTTAAACCCGTTCGGCCGCGTTTGATTACGAATAAACACTGGATATCTGAAATAAAATGGCGTATCTGCTTAATTTTATGTTTTACTCTGACATTTGGGCCTTAAAACTACTTATATGTAAATGATTCGCAAGCATAAGAAAATGCTATTTCGCTGTTGCAGCCAGTGTTGTCAGGTTTTGTAGTAATTCGCTTTGTTATGATATTATTAATGGTTTCGCATATGCTTTTTTAATTAAACATAATAAATAATGAATTGGTTGAAATAAAATTAGCAAAACCCAAAAAATATATGCACATTTAATTAAATTATCTATTGAGATAGTCATAGCGCAGCGGCACAGCGTCAAACTAACTTACACGTGACTGTTGTGGGTTTGATTCCCACGGGTAAAATGATTCATCAATGCACGCCATAGAGCTCAGCTATTCAACAAACAATGTCTCTATAATTAGAACTAAATTTCTCTCAGCACTAAATTTCAATTATCTATTCTATTATATCGTAGAGGCCAGTTAGGTACAAAGTGTCACTGTAAAATCGACTGGTTGTGGGTTCGATCCCCACTCGAGGAAATGAAATATTTATTTATATTTTTATTTCTTGGCTCTGGTGTCGAGGCAAAGCGCGGCGTTGAGTTTCGCCACTCAACACGCAATGCCTCTAGAACTCGGCGGAAAGTGGGGAACGCAGTGTCTTAACACTAGGTTCCCTCTGTCTACCCTGCTGTGTGCTAGATACAGCGTGAATCTGATTTGATTTTGAATTTTAATGTTTATTGTATTATATGCAGGATACAGCGTGAAGCAAAAAAAAAGGAAAGTACCTTTTCAAACATTTGACAAGGCCATGTATCTGTGCGAAGACGACCAGCCGTCGCACGTCGAACGGCGCGCCGGCCGTCGGGAAATACCTCTCGCAGACCGCGCGCAGCGTGGTGCCTTGCTGGAGGGAGCAGAGCACACCGACCACATCTGATAGTACCGGCTGTGAACAGCAAAACTATTATGCTATGTTTTTAAAGTGTTATTCTACTTTAAAACAGAATATTTCTTTTAGGAAAAATATTGATTTGAATGATATACAACAATAACGTCTATTTTTACATAGAAAGGTCAAAGGACGTAACACCTTATACAATTTTTTCACCTTCATGCTGTATCCCGCATGTAGCAGGGTAGGCAGAGGGAACCTGCTGCATTCCTCCACTTTCTACCGCTCGAGGCTTTATTTATTGAGTGGCGGAACTCAACGGCGTACTTTGCCCAAAATATGAAATATTCAATTTTCCCGAATGGTAATCAAGCTCACAATCGTCACGTCTACAGTCACACACTTGTGTCACTGCGCCACGACGGCTTCCATACAATAGATCTTAAAAATATTATTAAATGTATACACACCTTCTCCTTATCCTCACAGCCTTTATTGATGAAGGCGAGACATGATTTTTGCATTTCGTGATCGCTAAATAACCTGCTGAGACTGGGCGTGGCGCGGTACATGTTGCTGAACTTCAGCACCGGTATTAATGTTACCTTTGAAATTTATGAAAAAAAAAATACCATTACATTATTATATTTAGCTTCACGATATATCCTACTTATACTCTGCAGTAAGCTGAGGGAACCTTATGTTCAAGACACTCCGACCAAATTTTGAGACATTTTGTGTATTTTAAAATTTAATAGAATTTTAGCAATTGTGGTGTAGCAGCACAGCACAGCGTCTCAATGTAGACAGGGGACTATGAATCGGAAAAACTAATTATATTTATTTCAGTGGGGGAAGTAAGACACTTCCCTAGTTAAGAAACTGGGTCTCTTATGTCTGTGCTGTCATATGTGGAATACAGTGTGAGCCTAAAAAATATTGATCAGATATTGGTACTGTTATTATATTTAATATGTTATATAATACAAGTTATAAATTTTCCTCTTCTGTGTTGTAATTTTTTAATTATAGACATACTTTTTGTTAAGAAAAAAAAATCTTATATATTTTGCAACGTTGCCTTAAGAATGCATTAAACATACCACTCCATAATACACCAAGTTTTGTATACAAGACTTGACAAGGGTTTTTTCCACATTAGTGTCGGCTGCTATTTTTGACACATGATTGTATCCATTTATATGTGGTAGAAGCTGAAAAGGTTATAAAACGTTAATACAAGTGCCTACTGTACTATAAAATTAAAAAAAAAAAAAACAATTTATTTAATTTACTATTTTCTTTATTTTTATAGACTCAAGACTTTCTGTACCACAATTTTAATTCGTTTTTCTAATTTACAAAATTTTGTGTGAATAAATTGACTTTTGTACTAATCACATAATAAAAAAAAGGATAGTCGTGGCCATCCTACAATTAGCTGTAGATGTCACTTTTCTTACTTTTGATTATTGTCGTCTTGAATGATCAATGTGCAAATGTTCAAAAAACCTAATTTTAGAGCATATTTTAAAAAAAATCACCTGTCGTGTCGTGAGATCCCAGTCCGCATCCATGTCCACTTCGAACGGTTCTTCGTCCTCTACGTCGAGGTGTTCTTGGCTCTGAAGCTCAGCGCCCTCCTGCGGGACGGTCCTGGGCGGCCGGCCCGGCCGAGGCAACCCTACTGACGCTACTAGTACAGGTACATCGAAGTCGTGTACGGGGGAAGGATCTTTACGAACCTCAAGCACTTTTAGATGCATTACGGTGTCACCTTCTGGCAATAATTAATAAAAAACAACATTGAACATTGGAATTGTTTTAATATAGCATTTGTTTTTTTAAATTCACTCTCTATCCCGCATATGTTAGGGTATGCGGAGGGAATCTAGCGTTGTAACACTCCTGCTTTTTCAGTTTACCCGCGCACCGCAGAATTTTCCCAGACTTTGCATGTTGAAGCAGAACTTAACATAGCATTTTGTCTTGATTCTAGGAAATTAAAATAATTCCGCTGCCGCTGTCCTACGACAGCCTCAACCTATTTACAATAACTAGCCTAATTACTTATTGCACTTTTTTGCTTTTTTATATACATGAATAAAAATTAATAAAAATATCGTTTTTTTAATACAACTTATACATATTATAAGAAATAAACTAAATATATTTTAATAATATTTTTGTTACTATATAATACACGTTATTAATAACTAAAAACTAATAAAACCCAGTAGTTTTAATTTTGCCTGTTAGTGGAAAGAATAGTTTTCATTTTCTTGTTCTGGTAACAACGCAAAGAACGTTGAAATCCACCACTATACACGCAATAATACGTAAATTGGGCGGTTCTTGGGGAACGAAGTCTCTGCTGGTTCTGGATACAGAGTGAAGATAAAAAATTATAAAAAGAAATAATTTAAGATTAGTCTTATTAAACTAGAAAATTGAATAGAAACATACCAACTAAAGTAGCTTTTCTATATGTATTAAGATCATGTAACAAATGGGCGAGGAGTGTTGGCAGCTTAGTTGATCCACTTGACACAAAGCGGGTTTCTTCTTCCATGATTGTCTAAATTAATTATAATTAGATACAATTTATTTAATGCTGTTAAGGGGCCATCGCAGCGTAGTGGGTAAACATCTCACTATAAACGCGATGGTGGGTCCCAGTAGGGAGAACGTTCATTTCATCACTGTGGTAAAACGTAACGTTAAGTTCCGCAACTCGAGAAGCATAGTCTCGAAAAAAAGACAAAAAAAAACGGTAAAAAGTGTCAAGTTCCTTTGTTGCTTTAGTGTACGCCGCATATATCAAAATAGACAAAGAAAATCTGTCAAATAGCATATTTAGTAGTAAGATCAACAGTACTGTTTTCTTATCAGAGCAGGTAAAAAAAATAAATTCTCCAATTCATCCGGATCCACAACCATCGTATTTCCAGTTTAATTTAGCGTAGCCCAAGTGCGCGACAATAGCCATTAAAATTAATAAACCATAACTTTATAATATAAATTAATAAAAATATTACCAAATGTTCACCAAGTTTCTTGACCACAGGTTCATATTGCACAGTCTTGGACCAGCTATCACAGACAAAGCATAAATTGAACAAATACATATTCCTTTCATATCTTGAGTTATCAATTCTGATTGGGTAGCCTATTATTTTGTGTCCAAGGGCATTTCTACAAATGTAAATATTTTTTTCTAAATTTATATCATAATTATATATATAAATGCTTGCCTGCAAATTAATGAATGCAGTTAGTTTAGTTAGTTTTAAACAACTAATAAGGCACTCATCCACACTTACAGGATCATCTTCCATCATAAAATAGGATCTCTAGAGAGATCGCTTTGCAAAATATGTTTTTATGCCAATGTCTTTCACTCTTGACTAACAGCTTAATGCCCAGATGAGGCAATTGCAGGTTATTTGGTTTTAACTCTTTTTACAAAATAGATTTAGTTTGTCTGTGCCTTATCTGTTCTTTAATTTTTATTTTTGTCTCATTTTCTTAACTTTTTTTAAATGCATTTCTGAGATAATGCAAAACTTTTGATTAGTAGATTAGTAAGTGAGACTGGCTGGAATGACTTATATAGTAATGATTAGATTTCACTTAGGTAAGTTGTTTTTGTAATCATTTATTATATTTAATGGCAACTAATTAAAGGTTTAACTGTGACCACATGAATGTTAATGATTTTTTCTAACTAAAATTTTAAAGAAAACAAAGTAAATATGACTTACATTGTCATTGTACATTTTTGTATTTGAGGTTTTGGAATGATATAAGCACTTATAGCATCAAAAAGTTCCTTAGACACATAATCTTCTGGAAACTAGAATAAACATTTATAAACAGTTAATATCAGAAAATAACCACTCATTTGTAAGTGAAACTTTCAAAGGGTCTAGTCATCTTTATGAAATAAGCTGAATGTCTATCCATAAACTTATAATTATGTATTTTTTTATTTTATGGGATATTATAAATTGTAAAAACATCATCTACCAGTTACAAATAGTTATTTAAAATAAAATTGTTCAACAGATTTTACACAGAAATAATTGTTACAGAGATCTCCTTTTAAGCAAGTAATGCCTGTATTAGGAGATCCCGCTCTTCCAATACAATATCTAAGATATCTGTTTTAATATTTAACACAATAAACATTTTACAATTAAAACAAGTTTTTTTATTATACATACATTTGGTTGAACGTGTATATGTGTATATGTTTGTATGTGTGAGTGTGTATTGTTTTGTGGGTGCTTGTATGTCATTGGACTTGGCATAGGAGAGTTTCAGTGTCATGATAAGTAAGTGTCTTGATCCAGTCCGTGAGGATCTTTTTGCAATTGTGTTTATTTTTAGGGTAGATGTAAATGTGTTTATTTATCTCATTATATAATTGAGCAGTTTGTTTGAGGAATTGCACAGAGGCAAATCTAGTTTTAGTTATCGGAATTTTAATTATATTGTATTTTTTTCTTTTTTCTTCTATAATATCATCATAATAAACAGAATTATGAGTTTTTAATATAATCTGAGTTATGTATATTTTCCTAACAGAGAGCAATGAACTGAATTTATATAATTGTTCAGTGGGGAATCTGACTTTTTTGAAGTACATGCACTTGACACTTGATTAGAGCTTGTTGTGCTCTTTCTAATTCAAGAAACTTTGATCTTTTAGTTTTATATAGTTTTTACATTGATTAAAGTGAATTTTTTGTATAATATTTTGTTTATTTTCTTGTTTCTCAACATATGTCATGTTTAATAACATTTCAATCTTTTTAAAACATTGTTAGGCTCAGTTTTTACACCGTTTCACTATATACAAAAAGGTAAAAGGTTGAAACTTTATAAGATTGTATGTATGATAACAGGAATATCTCTATACAAGTTTGTCATGCGCATGTTGCGCTTGCATTAAGCACTGACTCAAGATAGTTTTTATTATTTTGAGACATGTTTTATTATTTGATTTTTTGTAACTTATAGCATAGTGTGCTAATTGGTACATAATATGTATATATATTGGTAGGTGTCATGGAGTAGTGACCCTCAAAAAAATATTTTTTTACTTATAATATCCTAAAAATCCAAAAAAATATGATAACAATAAGCTTATAGGATAGCCACATTTAGATTAAATTTCACAAAGATATATTTTCTATAGATAAAAAAAAACTTTAGGATTAAGTGTTGTTTCCCCCATATTGTAAGGGTAGGAGACTAAATATTTGGTATGTAGCTATTTCAGATAGAAATCTATACTGGTGCAGCTTTCCCAAGTTTATTCAGATAGACCTTTGAATTTTATATTTCATTTACACTTTTATAAATCACAATAATCATATAAAAAATAGAAGTTAAAATATATATATATTTTACTATAAGTTCATCAATCAGCTTAAACTGCCATATATGTTCAATTACCAATTATTGCTAAACAATATAGTTAATAACCCCACTTTACCTATATGGTAAAGTGGGGTTTTTTTTCTGAACAACTTCTATTGAATATATATAGTCATATAGTTTGAATTAAGTTTTTAAAATATTTATAAACTACAAAATTACAAGAAAAGCTCACCTGACATGAAATCTTAGGTCCTGCGACTGGATGAAATTCCCCTAGAAATATACATCGAATGGGACCTTCACGTCCACATCCCTCGTAATACCGTGTTTCCATAATTTTTGAGGACATCAATATTAGATTTGTATTTACACTGTTGTCATATTCACTCAATATCGAATCGATATAGATTTGCATTAAACAAAATTATGGAAGCATTTTATAAAACTAACTAAAAATGTATTAGGAGGAAATATTTTTAGTGTTCCATAACAAGTAATGGCAAATAGAAACTAACAAGAATCGCATGACATAGTACTGTGATGTGCATTTCCAAGAAATTAAAAAAACCCCGTCGCAGTCGTGTCGTCACAAATGTCATCTGTCAATGTTCAAATGTTATTTCTCAAGTATAGAGTACAGAACAGCCATAAACAAAGAAATGGTTTGAAATACTTAAACTAAAGGACTAATTTAAAAAGAGTTCAATAAAACTAGCGGTTTCCCTTGATCTTATCTTAAAATTAATCTATGTGCTATACTAACTACTTATATATATGATTTACCAAGAGGTTGGTAAATATGACTTGCATTGTACTATGTATTGTTTAAATATGACTTACTTGTATAATTATATATTGCTTACATTACAAGATCAACTGACGTCACAGCAGAGCCACATACCGTCCAGCAATCAAATTCACACGACAGTAAAATTAAAATGCATTTTTGTGACACATCAGTTGAATAAAAATATTATATACATAGAAAAAGAGTACGAATTCCGTTATTCATCACACATAGACTTGATGATTGAGTAGAATGTGGGGAATGGAAAGTCTTTAACACTTAGTACTTTAGTTCTCTTTGCCTACCCAGCTATGCGGGAAAAAGCGTGAATCTTTTTTATTCTGTCATCTTTTGATAAGGCAGGTGTTGATTATTATATTTTAACTGGACTACTATGATTCTTCTTCATTCTTCAAATATCTGAGTTTGATTCAGTCGTATTATGTTTTGGCTCGTTATTGAGTTCTTAATTTCAATCAAATGTAAACAATTGAGTGAAATAACCTAACAATCCTGTTTACAGCAATACTTATTCCATAAAAGGATCTCGAATATCATGACTATTTTTATTTTGTTGCACATAAAATAAGTTTAACTTTGACTCTTAAAAAATATATCGATTTGAATACTCCTGCGTAAACAGCATAAATTATATATTAATTTATTTGGACAAGGATCCATATCATGATAGCACGGCGTGATTAATTTTTGTTCGCATCCATATTTCAATTTAACTTAATTTGTAACATAACTACAATAATTTAAATGTAATTATTGGAATTTCTAAGTATATAAATATAATAAATATATTGTTTTACTTCCATCCATCCATCCATCAGCCTTTCCAAGTCCACTGCTGGACATAGGCCTCCCCTAATGCTCGCCACTCCGCCCGGTCCTGCGCCCTCTGAATCCAGCGGATTCCCGCTGTTGTTTTACTTACAATGAATAAACTTATTTTAAGATTTTCTAAATGCAATTTGTATAATTATATATATTATTATTAATTTCGTAAAATCAGTTAAACTATATGACTATGACTCTTCACAAACTATGAAGAGAGATTGTAACAAAAATCTTTTTTATTAAGTGAATATAATATTCTGACTGAAATACCCGCTTTTTGTTTATAATAAGAATAACCGTAACTAAGAGGGTAAATTGAAAAGCTTAGATACTATTAGTGACTTTATTTATGATTTAATGTATTCGATGAAACACGCTGCTGCGTGTCTAAAGTGTTGTTGTGCAATGTGTTCATACTTCAATTTAGTGCACTTTTGAAACTATAAAGATGGGAGCGAAAATTGGGACTATAAATATTCACGTAAGGCGACAGCTCTGAGTTCTAAATTAACATAGTAGACTTTGCAGTGTTTTAATACTAATATGTGTTGAGAATGGATGCTTCATATATTGTGTAAAATATATATTAATAATAATATTACTAATTCGAGATATAAGTAATTGTTTACGTATGCTGATGCACCGTTGTGGCACAGATGGGAAGCGTACCTTACTGTAGACGCAAAGTTGGTAGGTTCCGTTCCATCCCTATATATAAGTGATGATTAGATATATTCAAGTTATACTCATCTTCCTCGTCCGGGAAAAAGAGAGTGATGCCTAGGTTTTCATCACAAAATACAATTTATCGACATTTGGTAAAAATAGGAAATGGAAATGGGAAGAATTTTAATGCCATTTCCTATTTTTACACCTACTCTGATTTAATTTATTAGTGAGGTATACTTTAAGGTTATTATAAAATTTTATTTTGTTTTTACTTAGACGGAGAAAAATAATTCACCAAATTTGTTTTTATTTTATTGGATTTTGAAAATTTACTTTTACGATAGTAAGTTTTGAAATACCTACTTGCTTAATATTGATTATTAAAAATGTAATCTTTATTAATCCTTATTAAATATCAGACAGCCGTCACCCTAGTTATACTAAATAGTATCAGCTGAACGTCCTATATAGGTGTCGCTCCAATAGCCTTAATTTTAGCGGATAATTAAATAAGCAAAACAGACGACAACGGCCTCGAATTGAGCATAATCGAAAATTTGTTTACGTTTTAATTAATTACAGCCTACAATATTTACAATCTAATTAGAAGGTACTTACACATTTTTCATGAAATTTTGTATATGTATAAATGAGTCACTATTTTAAAATAATCTGTAAAATGACGAAAGTAAACAATATTCATAGTATTATTATGATTCTTAAAAAAATCTATATTAGTTTTATATATATGAATAAGTAGTAGACTATTTGTTAAGTATTCTAACGTGATATATTAATTTTCGAAATTGTTTAGCAATACGTCTAATTGATATTTTGTCTAGTGAAACATTATTCTGACCAAAACTTCTATCAACTTTAAATGAAAATCAACAATTTATTTTTAATAAAACAAGAATATAAATTATGATTAACAAAACTACAAAAGAAAATATGAATCTTTACTTCCAAAAGGAAGTACTTATTTTAATGTTTGTTGACGTATAGTTCGTCTCGGTGCTCCCAGCTCGGTATCGACTCGCCACAGTTCGCTTTGGGGTAGGCGTAACACATTGACCTAGAAGGCAGGTGACAGATTCCGTCCGTGAACCGGGAAGTGCTCTCAAGGTTAACGTTGCGCATGCGAAGTACGAACTTAGAAAAATGATGTGACGTTGTAAGAACGTCAATTTGTATTTCGCTTTTGTACTACTTACTGACTTTGACTTCACTTAATCGTTGTGATCGGGAATTAGTAATGATTTAGTTTTTTTTAACAATGAAAGTGAGAAAATTGTTTTTATTTTAAATACTAATAAGTAATATTGCTTAGTGGATTTATATTTTTGTTTTCTCGCTCTGGTAACAAGGAAACGCGTATCGTTGAGTTCCGCCACTCAACGCGTATTGCCTCCAAAATTCGATGAAAAGTGGGGAACGGAAGTGTCTTAATGGAATCTGAGTGTCGTGACACTAAGGTCTCGTGTTCCCTCTGCTTTTCCTACCCTGCGGGATATAGCATGAAGGACATTTTATTACACTATTTTACTTATATAATAATATCATGTTACATCATTTTCTCTCAGGAACGCTAATGAAAAAAGCAAAAGTTAGCGTTCAATATAACGCTTTCGTCCCACCAACGTTATCGTGTAGAGTTTCTGCCCTAGGCTTTTCTGATTTCAATCCGAAAAGTCTGCTTCTAAATGTCATAAACAATTTCTCTTCCGTGTAAAATGAAAAGTGCAGCTCATTCTCTTATTTCGTCTCCATCACCGGCCGAGGCATCACCGCCATGGGGCCCTATAAAGATTTGAGTGAACAGTGATATAAAAACAATTACTATGAGTTGCTCGGTGCTGGTGGAGGCGACATCATCTAACATAGAGGATGATCTCTACACGTAAGTTTTTATCCTCGTTCACATATTCCTAGAAAGTATTTAATTGAAGAGTTTGATCGATTAGTTATACTCATCCATCCATACGTCCTTCATACAATTATTAATTTGCTATGAATCGATTCAAGGTCACTGCCAAGTGCGCTGTTTTACGTCCTTGGTGCTGTTTAATAGGCACGTATAATATCTAAATAAAAAGATGGTAAGCTTTAGTTAACCTTAGTGCAACAACAGTTTTTATATACATTAAATGGTAAAAGTTTTATGTTTCATATTACAAATGTTATCCACGCTTTATTACACAAAACTAAGTAGATAGGTAAATTTAAATTACATTATTTAACAAAATATTACAGTAATTTCACGAATCTAAAAGAGATAGATGTACCTATGATGTATATTTGTTTAATGTACGACAGTGTTTACGAGTCTGATTAAATTATTCAATCCTCCTTTTTAATTAAGATATATATAATTATGTAAATGTATAAATACCTAGAATAGTACCATGGGATACATTCAGGAAAAAATATATACATTTTGCATATTTAATATTTTTAAAGATATCAAATTATAATACAGTACATATATTCTTATTTAATATCCTAACTATTTAGGCGGAAGTAACTATTTCATAGATTCGTCGTTGTTATAATAGTCGCCTATACAGATATCGGAACTGCTCATGGGGTACACCAGTACCTTTGAGTACTTTTAAAGTATGTTTTCTTATAGTAATTGTTCTTTTTAAGTCAGTTACGTATTTTTAATAATTTCATTATTAACGTTTATTAAGTTAATGCTACTTTCTATTTATTTCTTATTTTATAGTCTTAGATTTCAGTAACAATGGTTATTCGTTGGAAGTGTCAACGGTGAATAAATATTCGTTGCTTAAGAGTAGGCAGAAGAATGTGATGAAGGTGTTCTATCCTGGATTGCGAAAAAAATTGTGGTGTAGTTTGCTGAAGTATAATTTGAAAAAGAAAATGTGATAGCCCATCTCCGAACATATTAAGAAGAGCAGATGTTTTACTTCTGAAGGAATTGTGGAATATATAAAGCTTTTATGAGTAATAAGCACTTTAGAAATATGTGTTGTAGACACGTAATATGTGTTCATTAATAGTAATGATCGAGAACCGTTTTTTTTTATAGTTTCACGTTGTTTATCTCGCCTGCTATGCAGGTTTCATATAGGAAACCTGCGGAACTAAAATTAGTCCAGTTGTAGCTGCACCACAACTGGACTAATTTTAGAAATCAAAAAAAGGAAAATAACCGGTCGTAGCTCAAACAATTTCAAATATAACTAGACTGGAGAACAATGCTACTATTGTAGTATAGTTTTTCACCAGTATAAAATATTCAGGTTGGAGTGAAGCTGTTTATAATGTATTCGTATTCACTTTTCAATTTCCCTTTGTGCGACGTTCAATATTTTGTTTAAATATGTCATGTGCTCGACACGACCACTCTCCGGATTTATTTCGCATGAATAAGTTGTTGCCCGCGGCTCGCTCCAAACATACGTATTTCAGTATGGAATAAAAACGTATTTTTTGAAAAATATTACGCATCATAATATGCAGGGGCCGAGGTATGGTTATAAATAAATAATACAATTTAATAGACAAATTGAAATCTAAGAGACAATATTTTTATCAATGATATTTTGAAAACCACACCCGTCTGTCTATAAAAATGTGAAGCCGGTATGTTGCACTTTAAGTTAATATAAGAGCGAGAAGTTTAAACAACACACAATATATCTATAATATCAGAACATAGTGTCATCTGAATAAGATGGTCATCCCAAGTATTTATAGAAAAAAAAACAAAGGAAATCCTATAACTGACTTAGACGGCGGATTTGTACTCAATTCAAATTAAAGAAAAAAAAAGAAATCAAATTTCATAGGAAAAACTTTTATTGTTGATGTTCATTCTGGTCTGTTTATGTAAGGAATAAAATTTCTTCCACCAGGTTATAACTACACGTTCAATGCAGAACCTATAGGATGACGATTACTTTTCTCATTTTTTTTATGATGGTTCTTACTCCTATTTCGAGCAATCATTTTCGTAAGCTCAAGTAGCTATAAAATAATATAATGGTAACTGTGTGTAGCACTTTTTAAATCAACGTTGTAGATGTCGTGACGGATTATAGTAAGTTCATGAATCTAAAAGAGATAGTTATTTATATATTTGCTTAATATACGACAGTGTCTATGAGTTTGATTAATTAGATTAGAATTAGAAAAGTAAAATTATTGAACCAAAAAAAATTATTGAAATTATTCAACAAAACAGTTTTCGCTATCGGGCTCTTACAAGATACGCTTAACATTTAGTATTTGTTTCATTACAATCGGTTTATAAATAAAAAAATATGTTAATTTAACGTATGTTCAGCTTCACACCTATATCCTGCTCACAGCAAGGTAGACAGGGGGAACCTAGTGTTAAGACACTCCGTTCCCCATTTTCTGCCGATTTCTGGAGGCATTGCGTGTTGAGTGGCAGAACTCAACGCCGCGCTCTGTATTGATACAAGAACGTGGAAATATTAATAAATAATAATTAATTCCCCCAGTGGGAATCAAACGGGCATCAGTCGCGTTTACAGTCGTACTCTAGTATCCCTGCGCTACCACGGTTTCAGCTTATTAGTAGAGAAAAAGACACGAAACAAATTCTTACATCCAACAAATATCTAGCAAATTAGGGGATGATAAATTTTCGGATTTTATTATGCCTTATTCTTTGAGATAAAAGATAATGCGAAATAAAATAGAATTTTCTACATTTCCATCTGTTTTGCAAATATTTACGTCAATTATCAGAATTACTTCTCCGTAAGTAAACAAAAATAGAAATTATAATGTTTCTTCATTTCACCCCCACTGTATGTTTAGCGATATTCATTGGTTCAGCAGCAGATATTTGAACATTTGTGATTTTTTTGGAAAAATAGGGTTCATGAAAAAATTGGCTAATACAGCCCGGTTGAGTCTGCGCTCGTGATTTCTTCTCTCAATATAGCTCAATAGTAGGACTTTTGTATCATATACTAATTTAAAGCTATCGGCTTATAAATCTTGAAAATAAATTCAAAACAAAATTCGTTTTTAATAAGCAAAATTTTATCAAAAAGTTAAAAGGCCTGTAGGGAAAAAAAATTACAAATTCTCTAATATATGCTGAACCACAAAAAATTGCTGAACATGCATGTCGGTGAAATAGATAGGTACTGAAGTCCCATAGACAACCGTTGATCCGTCGATTGCTCAAAGTTCCAGTGCCTTAATAAACATAGTATATTGCAATATGAAATCTGCATATATATGTATGTTGTTATAAAGGTACCAATAATGTGTTAATAAATAATTGCCAAGAAACATTCCAGATATATGGGAAAAATTTAATAATACATCAGTTCGAAGCTATACTACTTCATTTAATCATTCGCAGGAATGAATTATCACTGATACCTGTTTATGAAATTAATCTACTTTCTCGATGGGAAAACATAGCGATGCATAAATTTATAACGAAGAACGAATTAACGCGTTGCCATAGGCACGAGGTGTGGCTGTAAAACCGACTGGTTGTGGGTTCGATCCCCACTCGAGGAGATGACATATTTACTTAAATTTATATTTCCATTTCTTGGTTCTGGTGTCGAGATTAATCGCGGCGTTTAGTTCTGCCAAACAACACGCAATGCCTCTAGAATTCGGCAGAAAGTGGGGAACAAAGTGTCTTAACACTAGGTTCTCTCTGTCTACCCTGCCGCACACAAGTGCGGGATACAACATGAAGCTGTTAAAAAATATATGATATATAATAGTATATTGTCAAACATATGGTAGTGTGTTTTATATTTATTTTATTAATTTAATATTATTTTCTATGCATAATTTTATCAAAATATGAAGATTCCGCACTTCTTCTCCTATATATAGCTGTATCAAATCAATTAGGGTTCCAAAGTTTATACTTCACGTATTAGTATACGAGTAATTATAGATAACGTACGTGGAAGTGTTTTATCTATGTAGTTAGATCCATTTAACGAATCGCTTATTTTATAAGTAAATATATAAAATATTGATTAACAGAAAAATATTAACTATGTCTCAGTTAGGGTTTAGGGCACATCACTAATTATAGAGATCAAAATATTTTTTTAAAACCATACGCTGTACATCAAATACTTTTTCATTGATATATTGTATTTTGTTACCGACGAATTTGTGAATATAATTCGAGTCGGACAGTATATCGACAGTATAATGCATAAGTGATTTTTCGTCAATTTGCTTTGCAATTCAAATTATGAATCCTGTCGCAGCTCCGGGGAGTAAAGAAACTTTATAAAAACCGTCGCGTCCTTGAAGGTATAGACAATAACCTACTGGCCGTGTTCTTCAATATTTGGGCACGGATTCGGTGCGTAGGTGGTTAAATAAATAATTTTACGTATTTACACATTCACAAAATGGAAGTACCAACTTAACTGAAATCATTTTTTTTACAGTATGTATAGATATAATTGAATAAATGCTGTTTTTTTATCAGCTTCACGTTGTATCCCGCACACAGCAGGGTAGGTAAAGGGAACCTAGTCTTAAGACACTCCGTTCCCCACTTTCTGCCGAATTCTAGAGGCATTGCGTGTTGAGTGGCAGAACTCAACGCCGCGCTTAACCTCGACACCAGAGCGAAGAAATGGAATTATAAATTTAAGTAAATATTTCATCTCCTCTATAAATACTGTTTTTAAAACTAGAATTTCACATTAGTGTTTAAAATAATTATAAAATATATCTAATATATAGCATTACTGAACACATAATAATATAAATAAACAATAGTACTCAACTATTTAAATATTAAATACTGCAATACTGGTCTGTCTGTGCTGAGATTGTGAGTCAGTAAGGATTTAATTATAATAAATGATAGTCGTCCACCAACTGACTGACTGAATGATCTAATTTTAGGCTTTGTAGGTCGACCCCATTTCCCTGACGTGTCACTTCCAAACGGGGTGCTATACCACGCTATAATATAATAACGCCGCTACGGCTTTAAACGCTACCATGTTGACTGTGTGATGCAAATAGACTATATTAAATTTTATGTTCAGATTCAATCTTTTTTACAGTGTTTTTGTATAATCTGTTTTTATTGGCTGTTATTTTTTTTTCTTTTTTATCTCTATTATTTCTAAAGACTCAAGATAATTGTATATCTTCTTTGTTGAAGCTTGAATGGAAATGAAATCGAATGAAAATGTACCTGAAAAAGTACTAATTTATTTTTCATATTTAAAGATGAAAAGTTTTCAGTAATTAGTTCATAAAACATATTATATTTTTGAATCAACCCACAATAATTAAGTTTCATTACATATTAGTCATAGGCTTGGCTCAAGTAAGTTTTTTTAAAATAAATTTAAGCAATTAATATTTTAATTTTTTTTTAAAAAGCAGGCTATTTTTGTATATTTTACTTTTATTTCTTTTTAATATTTGACTTTGACTTTCATTTTACTCAAAACAATACACATTCAGATTCATCTTTGTAATACTTTCTTTTATAACTTTGTTACAAATAGCCAAATGGAGTAGTAGAAGATGCTACTAAATTCATTTACTATATGTGTACACGTCACGTATATCATGTATAGCTTAGCATCATGCCTATAGGAATACGATTGCTCCTTTTAACAAAGATTTAAATACAAAAATTTTCTCTTATTCTTATTATACTTTATGAAAATACTTAGAAAGTTTATTTAAAGGTTTATCAAAATATTATTTCTATTTTTAACCGACTTCTGTAAGAAAAGGAGGTTATCAATTTGACTGTATTTTTTATTTTTTTTTATTTTTTATGTTTGTTACCTCAGAACTTTTGACTGGGTGAACTGATTTTGATGATTTTTTTTTATTTGAAAGCTAGTGCTTCCCGTGTGGTTCCATTTTTTTGGTTCATTTCTGACGATGGTATCTATGAAAAAATTCTCTTAAATTTGCATTAGGTAAGTGCGCGACAAATTGACGAATAACTCAATATCACGCTAACTGATCCCGATGATTCTTTGTTTATTGGAAAGGATACACTAAGGATAGTTTGGTAAAAAATAGGTTAGGTTCTGACCCCCCATGGTCGGAACCTAACCAATCCGGTCATCCGGTTGAAATTAAACAAGTTTATAGTTTTTTTGCTAAAGAATATTAATATCTGTAATAGTTATCAGGAAAAACTTTGTTAAAATTGGTATCAGAAGTGAGATTTCTCATCGTTGCATTTTTTTTCAACCAACTTCAAAAAAGAGGATGTTCTCATTTTCAACCGACGTCAAAAAAGGGGTAGATTCCCAATTCGTCCGAATATTTTTTATGTATGTTCTTGTCAATATGCCAAAATGTTAGCATGCACCATAATACCTAATTAAGTTTGAAGTTTTATAAAGGAAAACCACTAATTTGAGTAGAGTCCTTTTAAGGTTTACCCATCACTTAAAAACGTAAAATAAATTATTTTGTTAAACAAAAATATATGAAGTCGGTGTCAAGTTAATGCTGCAACAGCCTTACTACAATGTCGAATTACCAAGCCTGTTTGTTTTTGTCACTGATTTCAAAATTGTAAAATCTTTTTTTAATTATTCTTGTTTAACAATATCAAAGTACGTTTTACATTATGTAAAATTGTTTTTTACTTTTTAGTTCGTTGTTTGAAGTCAGTTTTTCTTTTTGTTAAAAATTAATTTATTAATTAAATTAATAAAATTTGTTAATAAATAAAAATATTAACTTAGTATCTTATATTTATGTCACTCACAATAAAGTAATTTTAAAACTCTTTTATTGTTTATTACAGGTTTAAAGATGACCCAGAGTCTCCACTGTCCGGAAACTCACCAGGTAAGGTGATAATTATAATAAATAATATTAATTTTTCAGCTAATAAATATTATTACCTTTCCACTTTTTTGCATTATATGTCTTTTAGAATTTTATGATTAATTTGCATATTGTCGTCAAAAAGCGTGTCTATCTCCACCTTGTCGGCAGGCAACGCACCTGTAGCTCCTGTGGTGTTGTACGGGGTCGTGGGCGGCGGTGATCACTTACCAGATGACCCGTACGATCGTTTGCCTTGTCTTTTTTCATAAAAAAAAAAATTTCGGAAATTGTTTACAAAATAATGTCAACAATTTCACTATATCCAAAATACATAGACAAGTATATTACAATTTTAGTTCGTCCTGAAGATCCGGACAATAAAAAAGGAAAGATTAAGGAGAATTTTTAAAATGATTAAAACGTACAAATGAGAGCATCTGGAGTACCTATAGTGTTTTAATACGTTTTATTTAGTTAATTATTTTTTTTAAACTAATCAAAGGGTCATTTTTTTTACTAATCAAAAGGTCTTTCCAGTTTATTTTTCACGTTCTTACTTATTATAATATTGAATTTGGCTGTAATTTTTAAGCGTATGTTTTTATGAGTCAAATTCTAGAAATTTAAAGTTATTTTAATATTAAAAAGTAGAACGTAAAAATAAAAGAATTTATTACTATAGTCCTATTTGATACATAAATCAGCTTCACGCTGTATCCCGCACACAGCAGGGCAGAGGGAACTAGTGTTCTCCACTTTTCGCCAAATTCTGAAGGCATTGCGTGTTGAGTGGCGGAGCTTTGCCTTGACACCAGAACGAATTTAAATAAATATTTCATTTCCTCGAGTGGGGATCGAACCCACAACCAGTCGCGTTTACAGTCACACTTTGTGCCTCTGCGCCACGACCGGCCTCCTATTTGATATTATACATATGTATTTAAATTTTAAATTATAGAGAAATTCAAAATCGCAAGCGTGTGATTTTGCAATAATATGTACATATATGTACGAGTTCATTCACCACTACAAGAGAAAAACTAGCCGACTCCTGTTAAGGTACGCTGAGCTTTATAGCAATAGCGCACCTGGCATAATAATGGTACACGAAACAAATTGTTATATAATATTTTTAATTCAATATTACTAACAATATATATATAAAAAATATGTTTGTCTGTATGTCCTTTATAGAATTGTAAACTATGCCTTTGATCATGTGACGATCTTTACCAAAGTTGTTGTATACGAGCAAACGAAGGTTTCAGAGGTTTTTTTCAACCATTCAACCATTATTTTTTTTCGAAATGAACAAGACTAATAAAACGACTCAAAATCAATTGAATATTTGTGAAATAGATTTCATTCAAATAAATTTTAGTTAGTGACGTAGTTACGCGCGCAGGCTACAGCTAGTTAGCAATAAAATGACCTGGTTGGGCTGTAGTTAACTGTATGTCATCGTTATAAGGTTCTCCTCTTTTGAGCTTAAAAAAAATTAAACTAGCTTCACGCATTATCCCTAGCGGGGTAGTCAGAGAGAACGGAGCCAAACGGTGCGGAATTTTGAGCGATTTGAAACAACAACAATATCGCACCTTTAGAATTATAGTGACCTAATCAAAAAACCATGATTTTAGTTTTTGTCAGAAATTGACCTAAAATGTCGCTGTACACAGCAGGGTAGGCAGAGAGAACTTAGAATTAAGACACTTGGGTGAACCAAGTGTCTTAACTCCAAGTGTCCAAGTCCAAGTCCAAGTGTCTCACATAAGTGGGGAACAAGGTCAATTCCTGACACAAACAAAAGTCATGGTTTTTTTGAACGGGTTTTGAAGCTAGTTAAAAAATATTTTTAATTCAATATTATTCAACAATAAAAATAACCTGATTGGGAGTAGTGTTGTATGTGACAGGGTTAAGGTCCTCATTTGTTCTGTTTCCAAATATATGGAAGTGGAATGGAATGGACGTTAATATGTATACATAAGATGCATAATGTAAGATAGATATTACGAATATATTTTTTTAAAAGAAGTATAATTTTTTTTTATCAGCTTCACCCTGTATCCCGCACATAGCAGGGTAGGCAGAGGGAACCTAGTGTTAAGACACTTCGTTCCCCACTTTCTGCCGAATTCTGGAGGCATTGCGTGTTGAGTGGCAGAACTCAACGCCGCGCTTAACCTCGACACCAGAGCGAAGAAATGGAAATATAAATTTAAGTAAATATTTCATCTCCTCGA
>JAAIXJ010001876.1:0-37803 GCA_013403705.1 Heliconius hermathena | reverse complement strand
CCATACAAGCATAGCTTACGTATCGCGAGCGTACTGCGAGACGGCATCAGCCACGACATAGTTAATGTCGCTATAACAGTTCGCATAAGCCCATCACGTCAGCTTCCGCGACGTCAAGCAACATTCAATATCATAATATTGGTCAAAGATCACTTGGATCCACAATATGTGTCGCCCCTACATATATATTGCCTTTATAATCCTAAAAGATCGTGCCATTATAGGCTTCCAGTTATTATATTATATTTATAATACATTTGGTACGAGTCTTTATGTGCATCATATTTATTAGTACCGTAGTACTTAAGAGTTCGACTCGCGACGGTCGCGACACTCGGGACGACAATACACGAACTCGTCTCGATTAATATGGTATTAAAATATATAGTTTGTATTATTCATAATTAACTATGTTATTTATGTGTATTGCCATGCATATTTTATTTTATTTATTTATTTATTTTTAACTTATATCCAAGGTACATACTGTTACAGTACCTCTATCTGATTTTCTGACTTTGAGTTTTCTTTCGAGCAAGAAAATGTTACAGTTTGTTCAAGAAGAAAATGAAGGAAGGTTTGTCAGTTGCAAAGTATGTATGAGAGCTTATTCAATTTGAATCTTTGATTCTATTAAATTATAAATCCATTTGGTCTAACAGTTTAGCATTGCTAATTCAAATGTAGGTCGCGGTCCCAATTACGCTAGTCAAAGGACGAGGCAAGTCTCTGTCTCTCTTTATTTTCTGGATAAGCTTTAAATATTTTACTGCGAAGATTAAGTTTGTGACAGTTCTTTTAACTTTATACATAATTTTATATTTTTTAATAGATAATATTTAACGACGAAGCTTCCGCATTAAAAAATACTTGCTTGTATACGTACTCAGTCCCAATTTAAGAGAAAAGCGATAAACAATTCAAAAAACTAACAACTTTGAGACCGTCGTGGCGCAGGGGCACAAGGGTCCGATGGTTGCGGATTCGATTCTCAGTCGGGGGAATAAAATATATAAAATATTTTCATTATTTCGTTCTGCAGACGAGGCAAGGCGCGGTGTTGAGTTCCGCCGCTCAACAAGCAATACCTCTAGAAAGCGGAAGTAATCTATTAAAATAGTATTTTCTACAATTTAGTTTTTATTTAAGTTTTTACATATATAAAAAAAATAGATATATGTGTAAGTATAGATTTGAAATCGATATAACTATTTAAAATTAGTTATTTTTTAATTTTTACTTTTACTTAAAAAATATTATTTTTTATTATTAGAAAACTATTAAAAGAATAGATTACAACATCAGCCTGTTATTCTTGTCCTTGTTAGATTTTATTTTTGTTGAATTTTGAATCGGTTAAAAATTTAAGTTATCGATGTTAATTTTAATATTTTCATTGGCGCTCCAAAGTACATAATTTAGCCTCGACACATTGTCCTTCAGTTAATTTATTAACCTTATCTTTAATATGTAAGGAATTATGCCTACAGTCATTGATTTTATTGACCATTAGACATTTATAGGTCTCTATAATATTTTAAAGATTATCACTTAACTATTAATCGTTGAGGAGTTCTATGTCCTAGTATCGTCATCAGCTTATATTGTCATTAGACGATGATTAAAAGAATGAAATATATGATAACTATACGAAATAAATTCGAGGGTTTCCCTCGATTTCCATGGGATTCGGTCATCAGATCCTAACTTTGTGGTAATGGGACGAATAGAAAAATACGCTCTTACAAATAAAAAAAGATTATTCCGTCCACAAATTACGTAGAAATAGACCATTAGAATATCTCCTTTTTGAAAAAAGAAATCGGTTAAAAAAAAGTAAAGCTTTTTTTTTCAAAAAAGAGAAGGTTCTATAATCTTCTTCATAAGCGACCTCCTTGTGGGGTCTCTCTACCCATTCAAGAGCGGAGTGGAAGTGCGGGCTACCATTAAAATATTTCCTCATCCTAGATGATCGATGGTTATTCAGGTCGCACTTCGTTCAAGTTGTGCCGAAGCTGGTGAACACTGCCGGAGTCCTCGGCAGGCTGCTGCCGAATATAGGAGAGCCAGCATGATATTCAATTGATATTAAGTCCATACATTATTATCCTTATTATATATCTGAACAGATTTTACTTTTTGGTATATTTTTTAATATAGTTTCTTTAAATACCTATATCAACCAGTATACTAGTAGTTCTTGAGATTAATATTAGTGTAGATTAAGAACAATGTATCGCGGACATTAACTTAAGCTTTTAAAGATACATATCCATCGTTATTTTACACGTATGTAGGTAAGTTTAAAAAAGCAAGAATTCTTTATGTAACATTTTTTTATATTAACAATTTCAAGCTTTTCCCCGCAAAGTAGGGGTATGCGTAGGGTTTGATCGATTTTATTTCCCATGAAATGATGGGTCCCTTAGAGATCAGTACGAAATAAAAATGTTAAATAAATTATAATTTAATAATAAATTAATTCTCCCAAGTGGAAATCGAACCCACAATCGTCGGGTTTACAGTCGCGCTTGTGTCCCTGCGACACGACGGCTTCTGATTATATTGTATTTATTAAATAATTAAAAATATTGTAATAAATAATACTTCAATTTGAAAAATAATGTGACTCGAACCTGAACTATTCGGTTCAAACGTACCAAGATGCCACGACCTTCTAGTAGTCAACCGTACAACAGGTGACACTGTATTGAAATTTTTACCTAGCTTTATCCGAGAGTGTTACCTATTATGTGACAAAAACGTATTTATGTGACAAAAAACAACTTTCCGCAGCTTTCCGCATAGCGGAATTAGGAAGAGAAGACCTTGTGCCAGTAAATAATGTTAAAGCTCACAAATTTCTAAGTGAGCTTATACGTATATAGTTTATCGGGTAAGAACGATCATGTCTCCACCGTTACCTTAGTGTTAACAACCTTGTCCTTTTTTAAATAAATTAAATATAAATAAAAAGAAATATATGTGACGGTTTTCTACCTACATATTATACACAAAAAATCTCGTAATTTATTTATAAAAAAAAACATTCACATTAATAACTGTCGTACGTAAAGTGATTATGTTACATAAAAAAAAATATTTCACGAGGAAAGTGCCGAAGTGAGCCACCTCCAGTACTAATTTTGAGTTTAATCTTTGTTATCAGGAGATCTTATGAGACAGCCGAGCCTATCCACTAATGGCACAACTTTGCAAAACCTTCAAACTCACACTACAAACAACTTTAAACTTAAAATAAAAACATTAAATTTCATTTTCAATTGGCATTTATTCGCAACACGTTTGATTAGATGCTAACACTCATTTCAATCTAAATCAATTGATTTTGTGTCCTATTGGAACGATATAAGGTTATGTTTTAAATGCTCGCCTTTTTCTAACAGCAATGCCGGGTTCGCTGACCTGAGCAAAGGTTTCCTTCCTGCGCAAACGCCATGAGACTGGTGCACTTTACATGACACATCTACAGGTAGGCCCGTACTGTCTCTTATTAGGTACTGGTAAATATATTTTAGTACCTAATAATAGAAAGAAAGCGATTGTGATTGAATTAATCTTAAAGATTTGAGTATTTTTTGTTGTTTATTTTTTTGTTGTTAAAGCTAATAGATCCGAATAAAATAGATTTAATAACTAATGAACTGTTATGACATTTTTCTCAAATTTACAATATATTTTACGTATTATAAAGTCGTACTCCACCTAAGAATTATTAAACAAAACAGATGAGATGGTAATTATGATTGAATTTTAAACCAAAAAGTTAAAAAAATAATTGAAATCAATAAAATTATAATGATTATTGTAGATAGAATGAAACAGTATACTCATACAGATTTTTCTGTGTCTTCAATGAAGGATTTATATAATTTCATAAAACTTAATTCACTATGATTTATATATTATTTACTACTTATTATGCGACTGACATTGTAGGTGTATACGCAAATCGGAGTATAGTATATATAGTGCACTCGCGTCGCCCGCTAATTGCGGATATAATCCTTCCTGAGCCGGTTTTCAGACATCATCTTATGTAATATATTATGCATTTAAATATTGAAGAGCCATCGAATAACTTTTTTTTTACCATTCAAAAGTTATTATCGAGTACGGAGATACCTCACTTAAACGGTCTTAAAATAATATTTATTTTAATATATTCTTGATTTATACTAAGTCTCGTTAGAAAACTAAACAAAACCTATAACGCTTACTCTTGTACAGCTGCTTAAATACTCAATTCTAGATTCCGTCATCAATGATTTGAAAAATCACTTTTTCAAATCTGTTCTGGTTGTTTTATTAATACATGTAATAAAATTAACTTTATAACGTAATAAACTTTCTACAGTATTTAAACGTAAAGTATATTTTAAAGCTTAGAAGGTGTGGCTACGTGTTTACCTGTAAGTAAACAAAAAAGAATAGTTTGAAACAAAATTGTATAGGACTCATTAATTAAATTAAGTTTTGTTATTGGAACTTTCACATGATTATAAAATGTCATTAAATGACGATGGTTAGACGTAAATAACATAAAGAATAAAAGTTAAAATAAAAGCATACGCATTGAAAAAAAAAACTGTATATTTCGGTGCGCCTGCGCCGCTCCCGCGTCACCGACACCAACTCTTATAAGAATTACAAATTGTAGCTTGAAATTCAATAAGTGTTTTGAAGGTTTCACCCCGACGTCAGCTATAAACATACACCGTTATATTAAAGCTATTTACTTATACGTAAATAAATATGATTGCAAAGCTTACACTGATTTAATTATAATATAATATAATTTCAATTAAATGTTAATTGTGGATTAGAATATTTGTAATCTCTGAGGGTCATCGTTTGAGATGTTGGTACATATAATACCTATTTTTCATACACCCAAGGCTGAAAAGTTAGATTAAATTAATTGAGGATACTTAAATTGTAAAACTATCCTAATGTTTTTTTCTATTCTAAAGGATTTAGATGCTAAATTTGAAATGACGGAGCTATTATACTTTTTGCATTTTTACCAAAAAAAAGGCAAAAAAATTAACATTTTTGGTTTTTTACCTTTAGGCGTGTATCTACTGGTCCTTGTTTAACACTGCAACTGCACAATCAATATTCTTATTTGAATGTACATTTATTAAGATAGTGGGCTATTTACGTTCACGTATCGCGCTCTGTAAGAATATCGCATTATACTGCGGGCTTTATTTCAATGTGTTAAAAACGGAAAGACTAAATGTTTTATTTTTATTTCCTTAGTTAATTAATAAAAAAAAGAAAAAAGTACATAAAACGAGGCATTAGCATATGTAATTTCTGACATTTACATTTTATATTTCCAATAATAAATATAAAGAACATAACCTCATCTTGTCTAGTTACATATTATATAATAAATGTTATAAAAACAGTTATATTATAATAAAATAAAAGCTTCTGTACACATACTTCGCAATACCATCGAGTCAAGAGCAATTTTATAAGTAAAAAAGTCCGAAGCAGCGCGTGGGCAAGCAAAAGTATTGGAGTGGAGCTTAGCGGCCAGTGCGCGTTGTATCGCTGGCCGGTGTGGTTGTGCGACATGCTCGGAATATGGACGTGTATAGCCTGTCCGCTTCGTGCGTACGCGCACCACCCCTGAGTATCGACGAGTTCTCGATATACTTCGATAAGGAACATCAGCTTAAGCAAGGTGTGTTGTGCTTTTCTTGTATAGACGTGCTCAGTGACGTTTGGATCTGTTTTCATTTTTTTTTCATATTTAACTTTATTTTGTTTTTTTTTAGGACGCGATGTTGTTATATGTATTAGTTATATAAACTTACAGTTAATTATGCAAGCTTTGAATTATTATTTATTACGCTCTATTTGTTAATAAGTTGTATGAATAGTAGTGATGTATTTCTGTTATATGTAATGAAGTGAAGCATTTGTTAAATGAAATGATAAATATAATTTTTTTTGGAATAATTTATGTATTGAGGCTTAACGTAGTTAAGCAGAACTAGCTTTAAGTAAGCAAACAATAGGAACTATAGAAATAAAAATATTTTAATAGAAATAACAACAGTAAGTATAATAATATTATTTTTTATCAAAAATAACACAATGCCGCAGAATACTTTTAAATGAAAATATGTTTGAAAATAATGATGTACCTTAGTAATATTGATCTCTTCTAACCCCTGACCTCTCATAGTTAACCGAGTTCAATGGTCATGCTTTGTATCATCTGTGGCTTCCGGTGCAGCACTGTTACTAGTCATTAAGCTCGACATCGACCAAAAACAATAAGAACAAGATTTTAAAATATTTCATTTGGCTCTAAATTTAAATTTGGTGTTTTTATTATCAAATTAACAACTTAACGCTATAACGATAGCCATTTCCTGTATATATATATGTATATATATATATATATANTTCAAATTTAAAATATATATATTCAAATTCAAATCTAAAAGCAAAAGTATTGTTCCATCGATATTACAATTTAAAAGCATGTACCGAGTGTAAGAAAGTCTTGTTAGAATTTTAAAACCACATAAAAAGGCCAATGTCAGTTTAATATACAGTTAGATCATCAAGTGTCCCCACAAGTCCAGTTTCGTAAATTTACATGTCTCCAAAAAGCAATGCCCGAATGTCCGTCCGTTTTGCCAAAACCTCACGGTATTTCTAATACTTTGCGCTCTGAGAATTGATTATGTATTTTTGTTTCCGCATTCGTACTGGGATATGGACGCGTGCTCTATCCATATTCTATTGTGGATTGTCACCATCGAAAATATTATTCTTATCGGGTATTAACAAATGAATTATATTAATATGAACTTTTTTATTTTATGAATTTATTATAAAAATGTTATGTATGAAAACTATTGAAACTATGAAACCAATTAACTTTAAGCAATATAATTAAATATATATGTTGCTTAAAATTAACTTAAGATTATTCGTAATTTTCGAGATAAATAATTAGTGAATACTCATTCCGTTTCCTATATTTCTCTCATTTACAACTATTTAAAGAAGAAAGTATTATAAACTATCCTCGGCTTAGTCCCAAAAGAGCTACGTTGGCGTCCAAAAGTGTATTAATATATACCTAATAATTTTATTTTTTCTGGTATTACTCTTTCATTTGTAAACTATTTGTAATATGGCGTATTCTGTGGTGTAATTAAAAGAATACCTATTGACACACATCGTTCATTCGTGTACAGTTCCTCCTTTCATGTAAAATTTTAATATGCAACTATTAAATAATATATTTTGTGTTACTTACAGTGCTTAAGTCTAAAAAAATACTAAATACAAAGATGAAACATTAGTGTTTTATATAACGAGTGTTGAAGACATAGCCACTGTCAAAGAAAATAGTATCATGCCGCGCCTTTTCTGACACTTTATTCATTAGACCTACACATCTTCTGCTTAAGATATATTTTTCTTATTTTATATAGTCTTTATTTAAAATATTGAAAAGTAAGAAAGAAGTATTGTAGTTTTGTGGAAAGTTTCATACGTCTGCTATGTACCTTTATGTATTATAATTATTTTTTTCCATATCATAAATATATGATATGAGTTAAAATATACTTTCTTAAATATTTCAATTTATTTATTTAAATTTATATTTCCCTTTTTTCGCTCTGGTGTCGAGGCAAAGTGCGGCGTTGAGATCTGCCACTCAACACGCAATGCCTCCAGAATTCGGCACAAAGTGGGGAACTGAGTGTCTTAACACTAGGTTCCCTCTATCTACCCTGCTGTGTACAGCGTGAAGCTGAAAAAAAAAATTAAATTAAGGTTATCCGTTATGTAAGCATGAATGTCACTAAACACACCCCGAATATCAAAATTGGAATCAAAATTAAATTCTGCTAATTTTAAAATGATCATTTGTGTTACTGTGAAATTGTTACTGTTTTGTTTTTATTATCGCCTTTAAATAACAAAGACAGTCGTGGCGCAGGAGCAAGTATGTAAACGCGAAAAAAGTGACCATAAACGCGATTGGTTGTGGGTACGATCCCCAGTCGAAGAAATGAAATATTTAATATTTTCAATCCTTTGCTCTGGTGTCAAGGCAAAGCTCGGTGTTGAGTTCCGCCACTCAACACGTAATGCCTCTGGAATTCAGCGGAAAGTGGAGAACAGAGTGTCTTAACACTAGTTTCCCTCTGCCTACCCTACTGTGTGCGAGACGTAGCGTGTAGTGGATTTTTATAAACAACAAAATGAGAAGTATGTATATATCAGTTGTCATTATTAAATTAGCTACTAATAAATACTATACTTTGTAACAAAATAAAAAATAGAAAAAAAACGTTAAAAAGTTACTGGCTACCGGAATCAACAGGTTAAATTTATAAGTAGTGTGGCATATTTAATAGTATATATATAATGTTAAAATTCTGAAATCTGGTGAATATTTTGAATAATTTATAACTGAATTCCTGAATTTCCTGTGGGTTTTGATCACATCGCTGTCTAGATCTACAGATATTATTTAATTGAAAACTCAACAGCATCTCGGAAATCTTACCTTACAAATAGAGATAGAGCCAGCGTCCAATTAGTGCTTAAACGCAACTAATTAAATCCTGATCAACAAAGCTCCTCTTGTAGTTTGTATGAGAAGCTTCATATTAATTTTCTTAGTAATCATATTATATTACCTTCCACTTTGTGTAATCACAAATATCTTTTACTGTTTAGAGTTATCTTAGATAGGTAGCTTTCTATATTCCTCAAATAGACTAATCGTGGCGCAGGGGCACAAAGTGTGACTGTAAATACGTCTGGTTGTAGGTTCGATCTCCACTCGGGGAAGTAAAATATTTATTTAAATTTAAATATTTATTTAAATTTAAAGTGGGGAATGGAGTGTTGAAACTAATTTCTATTTCCCAAATATAACGTTGATATATAGGGCTATAATGTTAACGTTAACAATAAGATGGGATATATGTAATTAGAACCACAAAAACAGATAAATAAGATTTATTTTAAAAAGAAATGTAAGCAATTTTAAAATGTTTGAAATGTAGGTACTACTATTGATGTAACATGTAATAACATAATATATGGATTAAATCTATCATAACCTTTAGATTATCAAAGGCAAATCTTAGGTGGGAATGTATATTATACATATAACGATCCAACGTGATAGATATGTTTTGACTCTATATAGTATCATAATAGTTCATGAAAACACAATTATACTCTGCTAAACAAAGGGAGAGTTAAAACTGCAATGAGATAGAGATTATATTTTTTTTACGTTCATGTAAAAAAATGGCATCCCGTAGACAGAGGGAATCCAGTGATAAGACCGTTCTCCATTTTCTACAGAATTGTAGAGACATTGAGAGTGGCGGAACACTACGCCCCGCTTTTCCTCTAATCCAGAGCGAAGAAATGAAAATACTAAATATTTAATTTCTTCGAGTGGAAATCTAACCCACAGCCTGTGGAGTTTACAATCACAGGACAGTGACGACTGACCTCAGAGATTACATTTGAAATAATTATAAGTTAATGTTTTATTTAGAATTTAGAGGCCAGTCGTGGTTCAGTGGCACAAAGTGTGACTGTAAAACCGACTGGTTGTGGGTTCGATCCCCACTCGAGGAGATGAAATATTTACTTAAATTTATATTTCCATTTCTTCTCTCTGGTGTCGAGGCAAAGCGCGGCGTTGAGTCCTGCCACTCAACACGCAATGCCTCCAGAATTCGGCAGAAAGTGGGGAACGGAGTGTCTTAACACTAGATTCCCTCTGCCTACCCTGCTGTGTGCGGGATACAGCGTGAAGCTGATTTATTTAAAGTTTTATTTTAGGTATAATAAAAAAAATCTACTAAATTGTATATACAGTTCTGTAATTTTGTTTGATGCATGTAGCATTCAGATGCCCTGATTAAAAGAAACACGCATCATGGTGGTTTCCGTTCCCAATCCTTTTGTTTGTTTTTGCTCTGCATGTTCCCTTAATTACGAAGAAATCTTAAAAGATGAAAAGTATGAACGTAACAATAATCCACGCCGGAAGAATTAAATTTAAGTAAGAGAGCGAAGATTTTGGCGGGAATAAAATTTAGCGATGTTCAGCTTAATTTCGATATTTTCAAAATTTTTTTAGCTCTTTTTCTATTCTTTGTATGAAAAGATAAACATAGACAAAATTTAGTTCTTTGTTAACTGAAATAGTATTTTGTAAATATATTTATTATAACAAACAATCGTATTACTATGCAAAAGTAAGTTTTTTTTGCTCGATTTTAAATTCAGATGTCTTTTTTATTTTTTATAAAGGCCGGGTTTTTAAAATAGGCCGGTCGTGGCGCAGAGGCACAAAGTTTGACTGTAGAATCGACTGGTTGTGGGTTCGATCCCCACTCGAGGAAGTGAAATATTTATTTACATTTATATTGTAGCACGCAATGCCTCCAGGATTCGGCGAAAAGTGGGGAACGGAGTGTCTTAACACGAGGTTCCCTCTGCCTACCCTGCTGTGTGCGGGATACAGCCTGAAGCTGATTTATTTTATTTATTTATAAATATAGGGTATTTATTGGGATAGGACTTATTTAACTTAAGGTAATGTAATATTCCATGATGATAAAGACTTTGATTTAAGCATGGATGGTTTCCATAAGTGCATAAGTGCATTTTTCGGAGTCATATAAAGAGGGTTATTAAATCTTGTCTTACGAGTTACCTTTACTTTTATAATTTATGGTGCCATTTTGTTTATCTTCACGAATTTTATTAAATTCTTAGAGCGAACTAAACTCTGAGTCACAATTTGTTTCGTAAAACCGGGAAAATGATAATAGTTTTATTTTTATATATAGAGACAGAGAGAGAGATTGGTACAACGTCACTATATTTACATCATGGATCTATCAAAATAGGAAATTCCAATTAAATATACATAAAACCGCAAAAATTAGGAAGAAAAATAAAAATAAATAACTAAACAAACTCATTGACCCGTTCGAGAGTGAATCCGTGATCACGCGGCTGGACCTAGGTTCAATAACCGCGTTATGCAAGCCCCGCGATAAGACTCGCTGTAAGCTAACTTTCACATTAACTTAGGTTAGGGACTAGTTTGTCATTATTGTATCTAAAGAATTATATATTGGATACTTATATATTGGAATTATAAATTAAATATTATTTTGAATCGCTACTTTAGAAAAATAAGTAATACGAGTAATCAAATCAGCTTCACGCTGTATCCCGCACCCAGCAGGGTAGGCAGAGGGAACCTAGTGTTGAGATACTCCGTTCCCCACTTTCTGCCGGATTCTGGAGGCATTGCATGTTGAGTGGCAGAACTCAACGCCGCGCTTTGCCTCGACAACAGAGCGAAGAAATGGAAATATAAATTTAAGTAAATATTTCATCTCCTTCAGCGGGGATCGAACCCAAAACCCAGTCTATTTTACAGTCACACTTTGTGCCGCTGCCCACGACTGACCTCTAGTACGAGTATTTTAACAAATGTCATTCTATCCTTTGAGGCCAGTCGTGGCGCAGCGGCACGAGGTGTGACTGTAAAACCGACTGGTTGTGGGTTCGATCCCCACTCGAGGAGATGAAATATTTACTTAAATTTATATTTTCATTTCTTCGCTCTGGTGTCGAGGTTGAGCGCGGCGTTGAGTTCTGCCACTCAGCACGCAATGCCTCCAAAATTCGGCAGAAAGTGGGGAACGGAGTGTCTTAACACTAGGTTCCCTCTGCCTACCCTGCTGTGTGCGGGATACAGCGTGAAGCTGATGAAAATATAAATATAAATAAATATATCAATCCCTCGAGTGGGGATAGAACCGACAACCAATCGATTTTACAGTCACACTACTGGCCTCAGTATAGTAGCATAACATGTAATTTCTATTAACGCAATAAATCAGTCGACTATCAGTAAAATATCAAAACTATCACTTCCAAGTACGAAAGTTATTAATAGTTACTGCCCTTATCCGGAGACATCCCAGGGATAGCTGGGTATAGCTATCCTGGCTCACTGCAACATATAGGAACACAATACGTCTACAATGCATTGTGTTTTGACAGTGCAATATGTGTATACTGTAGCTTAAGACGAACTTAGAAAGGATCGACATAACCACAGTTATAAAGTATTCGTACTGGAATTTCTATTCTTCGAAACAAACATAAATAACTTATGAGGTACAAAATGCCTGCAAAATGCTTTCTATAATTCAGACGTGTTGAAATTGAAAATTGATTTGTTTCGCTGATTTATTAATTTTATTCAATATATTTTCGTTTAAACATTTTCAGATTTTACTGATTTTATTGATTTTTAGATATTCGAAAAAATCCCGTCTAACTTAAATGTAGCTTACATAGACGATTCATTGTGAACAATTGAAGTAATAAAATTTTATACTAGAAGAACAAAAAATTCTTGGTTACTAATCGCTGTCTGTACATGAAAGATATATATGAGAAAATCTATTAGGCCATTTGACATTTATAAATGTAAAAGAATCCAAATTAATAATTTTTATTATTTATGTTCGTTTGTCGATGTGTTTGTGCACGCTATTATTAAATAAAATGTTAAAAACAATAACCAATATCGTCATATTTTAAGCAAATTTATTAATTTTATTATGGAATAAAATAGTTTATGAAGGTCGAAGTAAATTTATTTAACAATAAAAGGCAGTAAAGGACTTGTCATCAAAATATTTAAAAAAGAAAGTACTTCACATATTAATTTATAATAACTTTAATATAATAGTAGTCGTATCATTGTTTCTCACTTTGCCGTTGTCAATACTTTAGGTAATCCATGAAAAGGCGTTTTCGTAAGCCATACTTTTCGTTGATCTTAATTTATATTTTTTAAATCTATAAAAATTGGTAAGCTACATATTTTCTAATCACTGTATTTATTAATAATAAACAAAGAACAAGATAAAATACTTATTTAGAAAACGTAACGTAAAATTTTTGTACGTGTTCTAAATAAGTATTTTTCTTTCCTAAGTGTAGAATAACACTTTAAAAATTAAAATGTTGAAGAACTAGGTATCTTCAAATTTGTATGTTTAACAATTTCACACAGAAGTAAAGGTTTTTGACATTCAGCATTTATTAACTATTTTTGCTACGGAGATTTCATGTAAAGATATATTATATTATATATGTATTTGGGGCTATCGTGACGCAGGATCATAAGGGTGAGACTAACGCGGCAGTTGTGGGTTCGATACCCACTCGAGGGAATGAATTATTATTTATTAATATTATCAATTCTTCGTTCCGACACCGAGGCAAACTCCTCAGCATTTTTTTTATATATGTATTAATAATGGTCATAATGGTACCTATATACTGTGTACATATAGTACAACGTATTGCATTCCCTCACATCTTGATTTCTATAGCAATAAATGCAATATATTGGATATATTACATTTTCGCACAGCATAAAAGCCTTTGGAGAAATAGACTTTTATTGTGCCCCGATACACTAGGATTTTTGTCGACGCGATTTTCCGCGAATATTGAAGCTTATAAAAATATGTACGTCATCTAGATATGACCCCATATATTTATAACAGAAAAATAATATTGTGTAATAATAATAATATTATTATAACATGCTTCCTAAAAATGTCAAGGACATTTCTCACAAGCAAACAAAGCATAAAAACATTTTTTGATTACAAAGTTAAAGAGAAAAAAAAGGTTTTGTTAAATAAGTCCAGTAAAATAATATTTTTATAACTTTATTTAGAGCTCTCTGCTCTAAATAGCGGCATAAGGCGGCATAAAGTTCGGCAAAGAAAATCCAGTGTTAGCAGTGTTAGCAGTGCGTTCTATATTTGCTGAATCTTATCAAATCGTACCGAAAAATATTGATCATTAATATAATGTTTTTTTTTTACTTTTTATTAATTATATTTTTTTTTACTTCATGCTGTACCCCGCACGTTGAATGGCGGAACTCAACGGCGCGCTTTGCTCGTTACCACAGCGAAGAAATGAAAATATTAAATATTTTATTACCTCGAATGGGAATCGAACCTACAAGCTATCACGTTTACATACGCTAGTGCCCCGACTGGCCTCAAAATTTGGCCCTTAAAAATAATAAATTATAATGAAAACTTATTTAAGAACAAATGAATAGTTACTAATTATTGATTCTTTGTCCATTACTTATATGTATATAATAAACTATACCATTGAGGCCATTCGTGGCGCAGGGGCACAAAGTGTGACTGTAAAACCGACTGGTTGTGGGTTCGGTCCCCACTCAAGGAGATGAAATATTTACTTAAATTTATATTTCCATTTCTTCGCTCTGGTGTCGAGGACAAGCGCGGCGTTGAGTTCTGCCACTCAACACGCAATGCCTCCATAATTCGGCAAAAAGTGGGGAATGGAGTGTCTTAACACTAGGTTCCCTCTGCCTACCCTGCAGTGTGCGGGATACAGCGTGAAGCTGATAAACTATACGTATAAGTAATACGAGAAAAAGTTTAAGAAAAAATTAAATCGTACTGATACTCTAAATTATTATTAATTAAGATATTAATTTAAACGTGAACATCTCGTCTCGTCAAACGGTAAGACTCGACGGTGGTTTCGTATCTAATAACGAACTTAATACTAATAATATTAGCTACAATATTTAATATTTGGAAGCAGACTTTGATAATAAAGCTCTGCGAGCTTTCAACGGTTATTGTATAGGTAAGAAAGTTTAATTGAAGTAGTTTGGGCTCTTAGTGCACAGGATTTTTTATTTAGAATATGTGTAATTGGTCTTTATAAATATTATATATATTTATATAAGCATTTTTTTTATTGGGGTACAGAATTTGAGACCTGGAACGTGTGATGATGAACCATAATAATCTAGATATTTTCTATAATCATATATATTAGAGATCTGAAATATTCAATGAAGAAATATAAGTTCATATAAATTATAAGAAATAATAAAATGCAGGTTTAACAAAGAAAAGTTTAATATGACGGGCAATTTTATTTTTATCATTGAAAAATTGGGTTGTCGTCGCACATCATTTCACTGTATTTGCAGTTGGTTGTGAATTCAGTTTCCACTTCCAGGAAAATAATGACTTTTAAGTTACGCTCCCGTGTGTTGAGTTGCAACTCAACAACCAGTGACTCAAATTGGTCTGGAAAGCGAAAAACGGAGTGTCTTGACACTACGTTTTCTTGCAACATCTGAAATATATGGAGTTGCAGGTGGGTATATATATATATATATATATATATATNTGGATCTTCTTCAAGCAATGCCTCCAATTCTTTGTCTTCAAATTTTGTCGGTGCTCCAGAACGCTCTTTGTCTTCAAGGTCAAAATCATTACTTTTGAAGCGCCTAAACCAGTCTCTGCACGTTGTATTCGACAAAGCATTGTCACCATATGTCTCAACGAGAATTCTGTGTGCTTCTGCTGCAGATTTTTTCTGAATAAAGCAGTGCAATAAAATTCCCCGCAAAAACACTTTATTTGGCACAAAAGTACACATTTTCACAAAGGGAAAATAAATATGTAGTTGACACTGTAGTAAACACTATTCTACTATAATTTGAGGTTACATATAGTAAGTACTACTTTGGTGATTCGTTACTGTACGAAATTCCATGCACAGAGTGCCGCAACGCCATCTTTCAAAAAGAGAGCTTATTTTCGAGAACTTATTCAAGAACTTATTCCTAATAGATTATAACCAAAAAATAATTCATTTAAAAATTTAACTGATCACATATGAAGTCATATGTACCTGCGTATTTTATTACAATAATAAAAAAAAATCTAATTAGTAAATCAGCTTCACGCCGTGTCCCGCACACAGCAGGGTAGGCAGTGGAAACCTAGTGTTAAGACACTCCGTTCCCCACTTTCCGTCGGATTCTGGATGCATTGCGCGTCAAGTGGCGAAACTCAATGCCGCGCTTTGCCTCGACTCGCGGAGTGAAGAAATGAAAATATAAATTTAAATAAATATTTCATTTCTCTGAATGGGATCGAACCCACAACCAGTCGATTTCGCAGTCACACCTTGTGCTTTTGCGCCACGACTGTCCTAATTAGTAAACTGGGAACAAAATTTATTTATATGATATAAAATATGTTCACATTGTCAATCGATGCCTGTCTAAATACAGCCTGCGGCTTTCCACTAATAAGCTATATGCGTATGTCAGTTGCAGTGATGGGATTGATATTGCGGTGATAATTAATATACGTAGCACAACGTGCATGTCATATACAAAAATTATTTTGTTGCCAATTTGCTTCGTTGTATGTTAAGAAATAAAATAGGTAAAAGATATTCTGATACTTTGTAGAAAACATATAAAGAAAGTAGCCGATATAAATTTCCTAAATAGTATCTATATTTTAACATTTTTAAAGTGTTATTCCACACTTAGCAAAGAAAAATAATTATTTAGAAAACGTATCACAATTTGATATTATATTTATTATTATTTAAGTGTTATTTTTCTTTCCTAATTGTGGAATAACAGTTTAAAAATGTTAAAAATATTGAATAAATAGGACGATAATTCTTAGTAATTATCTTTGGGTAGCGGAAATTTGTAAAAATCTCCCTACAGAGATGCTAATAACATAAATAAGTTGTAACAAGCGTAAAAAAATTTCGACGTAGCTTGAAGAGAACGTATGGCTTAGCGGTGAGAGCGCCTATTCAGTTTTCAGGAGGCGCGGGTTAGAGTCCCGCTACTTTCAAATTTTTATACGATTTCTAAATAAGTATAGTATCTTTTTTTCTAACTGTGGAATAATAATTTTAAAGATGTAAAAACTAGTATAATATATTCTAATACGTTAAGTGTCATCGAAGCACATCACTATTTAACTGCAATTTCTTAACTCTCAATTATTATTAACAACTGAGCTTACTCGTCCTATCTATATATAGGTATGTCATATATATACATATGTATGTCAAATTTCTATATATTAATACATTTAAGCTCTTTCAGTTTGTTCATTTGTAAAGGATTCAGTTTCTAGTACATTCTAGTATAATTTAATTAACGTTATTATTATATTTTTTTGATAAGTTGTTTTTAGGCGCAATGTAAATAGTAAATACAAATTTTGAAATAAAAAATAGTATTTATGTTTACATAAGCAATGTGACTTTGAACAGTATTGTCTAAGGTCGATTTGTTAGTGTTTATCTTATATAAAATTTAAAAAATCAGCTTCACGCTGTATCCTGCACACAGCAGGGTAGGCAGAGGGAACCTAGTGTTAAGACACTCCGTTCCCCACTTTCCGCCGAATTCTGGAGGCATTGCGTGCTGAGTGGCGGAACTAAAAGCCGCGCTTTGCCTCGACACCAGAGCGAAGAAATGAAAATATAAATGTAAATAAATATTTCACTTCCTCGAGTGGGGATCGAACCCACAACCAATCGATTTTACAGTCACACTTTGCGCCTCTGCGTCACGACCGCCGGCCGGTTATATATAATTAGTTTTATTAATATATTTTGTAATGTTAGTTTCTTTTCACCTGTCTAACATAGAGTGTTATTCTATAGAAAATTTTAAAATTTTATATAAAAATAAATAATAATTACATAGGTAGGTAATATTTAATATCGTGGAATTTTTGACATTTCTTATTACATTCATGCATACTCCTTAGTTTAATTTTATTAATTTAATTACAAATCACTTCCCAAAAGCCATTTCTACAAGTCATTGTAGAGAGGGGATGTCTTTTATTAAATATTTTAATTATTATTTAAATGTTATTGGGAATAGGGATTATTTTTATTTACTTATAATAAGAGATGTATAAAAAGATTTCATCGAGCACCGTTGAAACTCGTATACATACATATATACAGTACACTAAAGTTTATTATGGCTATTGTTTAATAATTAACAAATATGTGTAGAAATAAAAAGGCCGGTTGTGGCGCAGCGGCACAAAGTGTGACTGTAAAACCGAGTGGTTGTGGGTTCGATCCCCACTCGAGGAGATGAAATATTTACTTAAATTTATATTTCCATTTCTTCGCTCTTGTGTCGAGGCTAAGCGCGGCGTCGAATCCTGCCACTCAACACCCAATGCCTCCAGAATTCGGCAGAAAGTGGGAAACGGAGTGTCTTAACACTAGGTTTCCTCTGCCTACCCTGGTGCCCTGCTGTGTGCGGGATACAGCGTGAAGCTGATTTTTTTATGTATAAAAAGTTAATTCTTTGTACATATTTATATTTTTACAGTAACCCTAAATTTATTATATTAAATATTTTGATATGATATTATATTAGGTAACTGATGTTCCGTTTTTGTCCCGGTTTATACCTAGCAATGCCTACGTTGTTTTACCAATAATTGAGTTGACCGGTAAACTAAGTTTCAACCGTAGCGCACATCTAGCCCGACAGTGCATATAGTCTACAATCTAAATCTATTTTAACCTGATGGACGACAAATTGATTTTATAATATTATTTTAATAACAAATAATATTGTTTTGATTCTATTTTTCAAGGTATAAGGAAAGGAAAATATTTAGAAACGTCTAAGAGACGCAGATTCGAGTTCTACTTTCAAATTTTTTTACGCACGTTAATTATTTTTCTTTTGTTCTAAGTAAATAATAGTTTAATTTTTTTTATTTTTTTTTAAATATAGGGTTCAGGTTAGTTAATACATTTAATATATTTTAATATAATTGGAAAATATATTTTTCACTACCACTAAGTGTATAAACCTAAAAAATGTTATAGATATTTAAATATTTTAGTTTAAAGCATATTTAAATTACATTGTGCGATTTCGCAACAAGCTCCTCAGGACGACAAATTTATAAAAATGCAATGTGTAACTACGTAATGTAAATTCAAGTATGTAGTTCCTTTTTTGTTTGATTCGCACTTGAGGAAATGAATTATTTAATTATGTATTTTATATAATATAAAGCCTCCAAAATTTGTGGAAAGTGGCGAGCGGAGTGTCTTAATACTAGAGTCCCTCTGCCTACCCTGCTAAATGCGGTATGCAGCGTGAAAATAAAAGAAAATAAGAATGTATACTTAGATGAAATGTATGACCACAAACTTTTTAAAAGCAAATGTAATGTTTACGTTTATAAATTTAAAAAAAACATTATTTACGAATTGATCGATATCATTTCAAGTGAGAGTAAGCACATGTGGAATATGTAGGAGCAGGTATCTAATGTGTTAATGTATAAAAATGTTTTACAATAGAATTAAAATCCGATTGGCTGAATTATGTTGTAGGATGTGTTATTTTGGGGCTGTAAAGCAATGTGATGGGGCGGTATTTAATCTTTTTTGATCAATGTAAAAAATAAACAGAAGAATATATGAATAAAAATATACTATAAGGTTTCCAATATAAAATTTTGGAGCTGAAACTTGTACAATACCATTTCAGGTCATTTTATTAATTACATGTAAGCCTTATCTGTATATAGTTGTTTACAGATAAGACTTACATGGTTAAAAAATTAGTTCGATATCTCCACGCGATCTTTAGATTAATAAATGATCTTGACAGACGGACAACAAAGTGATCTTTTAAGGGGCCTGTGCTTTTTATTGGAGGTATGGAATCCTAAAAATACCAAATTTATTTTTTAATACTGACAAAACTTTATCAATAACTGAAATATTAACTATTATATGCAAACAAATCAACTTCATTGAAATTATATTAAATATTAGTGGGCGCGCGCAGCTTCGCCCGCGTATTTGCACCATTAGGAGTGAACTCTAAAAATTACCACGAAACACGTGTTCAATAAAATATTTTTAATAGTCTGTTTTTTAATTTAAATTTTTATAAAAATCGGTGGGAATTTAAAGATTTTTCCATACAAACTTTCAACCCCTTATTTGAACCCTTAGGGGGTGAAATTTAAAAAACCATGAAACACGTGTTCAATGAAATATTTTTAAAAGTCTGAATTTCAAATTTTATGAAAATCGGTGCCGATTTAAAAAAAAATCCATACAAACTTTCAACCCCTATTCCATCCCTTTAGGGTTAAAATTTTTCAAAATCCCTTCTTAGTGGATGTCCAGACTATGAAAATAAACATCTGTCCAAATTTCACGTTTATACGCACAGCGGTTACGGCTTTGCATGCGTCTTAGATTAATCTCTCTCTCCTTAGATTAATTTCAAACTAGTTAGGCTTAAGTATCTCAAAAGAAGAAAAGTAATCCTTATAGGATTACTTTGTTGTTCGTTCATTTTTCTCAAGATCTTAGAGGTATCAAGCTGAAATTTATATTAAATATCCCGGTTTAGTCTCTTGGAGCACAGAAAAAAAATAGCTTTCTAAGTTAGAACAATAAAAAGATACGAGCGTTTACGCTTCGTTTTTCCCTAAAACCTATAAGGTACTACCCGTGGACCTACAATTTTGAAATTTAGCAACAAATGATAAGTTACAATACAAATAAGGAAAAAAAAACTGAAATATATAAAATTTAAATTTAAGAAAAAAAAAACATATATTTGTACTTCAATTCATACAAAACGAGTGCACACGACCGCAAAAATAAGCTTGTCTTGAAGGTTGTCATGTGAATGTTGAGGCTCCTCGATAACACAAATCTAGTGAGAAGACAAAAGCTTCTTTCCAATTTACAAGTTTAAGTTGGTTACTGTTAAAATAGTAGCAATTATCTGTTTTTTAAAATCACATAAATAAGACTTATTTAAAACACACTAAAATCAAATAAGGACCTAATTTAAAAATAATCGTTTTAGTATGTATTAAGTGAAACTTTAAGTTTTCTCAAAGTTATAAAATTATGTTATTCTTCTTTATTTTTACATATACATTACGCTTGATAAAGTAATAATAATAATAATAATAACACATATATAATCACAGCTTAGAATTAAGAAATTAAATTCAAGAATAAAGAATATAAATAATTTATTTATGTTCGTTATAATTTTATTCCGTTACACGTGTCCCTCCCACTTCGTGAGAGACAGACAATGAAAAGTACTTATTCCGTTTAGCACTTGTCGTAAATGATTTGTTTTGAATGAGTGTTGAGGATATATATTTGAATGCTTTAACACATGATACTCAATGTTTGTTTAAAAATCAGTTTCACGCTGTATCACGCATATAGCAGTGTTAAGACACTACGTTCCCTACTTCCCGCCGATTTTTTTGAGGTGTAACTTGTTAAGTGGCGGATCCGAACCGGCGGAGCCGAACGCCGGGCTATTGCCTTGGTGCCAGAGCGAAGAAATGAAAATATTAATAAATATTCATACTTTCCCCAGAGTGAGGATTGAACCCACTACAATCGCGTTACAGCCACACCCTTGTGCCTCTGCACCACGACGGCCTAACATTAGATAAACAAATATCTAAAATGAATTAATATAATACGTTAGTGAGATCTTCTATTTTTATTTTGTATAGAACAAGTCCTTTAGTGAAACTTTCTCGATATCTATTTGATTAATGGAAGTTTACTCCTACATGTCAATGTACTTACTTTACTATGCGTGGCATGGATGAAGTTCTAGTCAATCGACACGTCTTTAACCCGGAAATTAACAACTAAAGTATTCTGGAATTTCTATTCCAATGAGCCCAAACACGATACCTCTGCTGTAAGTTGGAGTAAGTTGGTTAACTTACAGGTTCCATCACTGTAGTATCAAAGTTACCATATATGAGCTGATGATAATGATAAATTGAAGTTGCTCAATTGTTTTATTAACTACAATAGAGCTGATAATATTCAAACAGCAGAACATATTATCTTAAATAATTACTCATAACACTCTTGCTTAAGTCACTTTTCAAATAAAAAATATATATTTACATATAAACAAAAGTAGAATGTCTGTCACTTCAAGAGCATACAATTATTTACACGATACTAAAACACAAACAAAAAATGTTATTGTTTTTTTCTTGTACTTTACATTCTATTCCCCGTGGGATCAGGTTTCGGGCGAAAAGCCGTGCCCCTACTTATTGCCCATTTAGATCTTATGAAATAATTCCACATTTTTCTATTAAATACGACTTTTTTGAGAGCAAAATCAAATAAAATATCAAACTCTCAATCTCAAGTTCAAATTTTAATTAAGATTTATTAAGTGTATAACAGTATATATAATCAATTAACCATATTAAAATAAGCGACCAATTTTTCCTATTAATAATGCACTATTTTTTTACCCGAAAATTCCATATAGCTAATGCGGCTCCTTCCTGTAGCTTCGTAGGTAATATGATGCCCCGGTGGAATTAATTTGAGGTAAATGTATAATTATGTAGCCTATGTATAATTTACTACCGAGGTCATCATAGCGCAGCGTGTTTACTGCCACAAGCGAGTTATGCACTCACCCAAACCCTCAGTATTAGGTTAAGCTCAAAAATCGCGAGTACAGTGCGAATAGACTTAGGCTATCCCCGGACCAAATAAATAAATTGAACAAGAAGATGGGATCAGCGATCGGTCGGTGAGTAAAACTCTTTGCCTTCCTTTTTTTTATATTCCCACATTCTATTTGAGATTTACAATAGATATAAGTGGCGTTATTTTGGGATTGAACGTCTCGCATTATAACGTATCTGGTTTTAATATAAAACTCTATTGAAACTGTAGTTCTAAGAAAAGCATCTCCATAGACTAATTGACGTCTAGAAGTAACATAATTAAAATATTTTAATAATTAAATAAAAAATAAATAATTAATGATCTAAAAATCGATCGTAATTGTTTTTTATATATTGTGAAATTAAAGAAAAAAAATTGAATTTTATTGTGTTTTATTTTCCTATTATTTTAATATTTTTAATTTACTGTGTGCTATTTTATATATATTTTTGTTATATGTGTTTTTGATATACTTTATATTTTTGTGTGTTTTTAATTAGTTAAAAATAATTGTAATTGATTTAAAACTTCAGAGCTTTCTATTAATTTTTACTCTACAAAATGGAACAATCGCGAGAAATTCCTTTAGCGTCAAATAGCGTAGTAACAATACCCAATGAAATGTTACGGTTAATTCCTGTTTTTGGTGGTGACAAAAGAATATTAAATTTATTTTTTAGGAAATGTGAGTACATTATAAATAAATATCGTGGTCATCAGCATCAGAATATTTATGTTTTACATGCTATAACTAGTAGATTAATAGATGACGCCGCCGCGTTGTTATCCGAGCGTGAGGATGTAGAGACTTGGCCTGAGTTAAAAGAATTATTGGAACAACATTTCGGTGACCCACGTAGCGAAGAATGTATAAAAATTTCCCTCGAATCATGTAAAATTAAAGCAGGGGAAAGTTATTTAGAGTTTTGTAACAGAATACAAAATATTCGGTCCTTGTTAATATCTAAAGTAAATTTATCGACAGACGAAGAAGTTAGAAACGCTAAAATTACTATTTATAATCATACAGCATTAAATGTTTTTCTCTATAATTTACCAGAAAATATGGTGCGTATTGTGAGACTTAAATCACCTAGTACATTAGAACAAGCTCTATCAATAGTTTTAGAGGAGGTTAATTTTCACGAACAGTATCAACTGCGTAATCGCTTTCTTAATAATTCAACGGCGCCGAGGTCAACGCCTAACGTTGCAGGGTCGTCATTTACACAAAATAATATTACCCCTCCGCAAAAATTTAATTTTGGAATCCATACTAATAAACCTCAATTTACACAACAACTAAGATTTGAATATAAACCGCAGCAAACAATATTAAAACCTCAACTTACCCCTCCGCAAAAATTTAACTTTGGAATCCATAATACTAGATCTCAATTTACACAACAACCAAAATTTGAATATACACCGCAGCAAACAATATTAAAACCTCAACCATTTGGGTATAGGCCTCCCCAAAATCCACAGTTCGGATATAGGCCTCCCCAAAATCAACAATTCAGGTATAGGCCTCCCCAAAATCCACAATTCGGGTATGGGCCACCCCAAAATCCACAATTCGGGTATAGGCCACCCCAAAATCCACAATTCGGGTATAAGCATCCCCAAAATCTTACTATGACACCACAACAGTTTGGTCAAAGACCACCTCAGAATAACCGCTTAGAATCAACTGACATATCTATGAGAACGGCACCCCCGCGACCTCAAATAGCGCAACAAGGTTTTAGGTTAAATGAAATTGATTTACAAAATGAAAATTTTGAATACGACTATTACTATGATTATGATCCTTATGACTATATGAATTACGAACCGTATGATGAGGACGTGACTTATACACCTATTGACGAAATAGACAACTATACTGTAACTCCACCAATCGAAGAAAATTTTCAAACAGAAGCCTCGCAAAAGAAGAAATCATAGAATTAAATTGTGATCCAAATCTTAAATTACCTCATATTTTTATTCCAGAAATTAATTCTAAATTAATGATTGATACTGGTAGCACTCGTTCATTTATTAGCCCCCGTATTGCTTATCAATATTTTCCTAATTTTATTAAATATGAACCATTTAAAGTTATTAGCACACATGCCTCTAGCCAACATAATGAAGTTATTGAAATTCCGCTATTTCCGACTTTTAATACTATGGAGTATCATAAATTTCATTTATATGATGTAGATGAACGCTACGACGGACTTATTGGAAACGATTTACTTAAACAATTAGACGCGATTATTGACCTCAAACATTTACTACTGAGAACTAAGACCACTGACATTCCTATCATTAATAATTTGAATTATCTCGTTCATTTACAACCCCGGTGTGAACAACGAGTAAAGATCCCTACTGATTTACACTCGGGAGAAGCAATCATTGAGTTTAAAGAGTTTACACCTGGTATACGAATGCCTTCTGCATTAGTTAATTGTATTAATGGATATGCATCAACAATCATTCAAAACACTTTAGATAAGCCTATGACTTTGACTATTAGTAAAGCGTTTAAAACATCGAATATTAATATTTCAGAATGTAATCTCATACAAAATAATAACGAAACTGACACCGACGAAATATTGAAACAAAATTTAAAAAAACTTAGACTAGACCACACTAATGAAACTGAACGTACTAGAATACTAGAATTATGCCACGAATACAGGGATATATTCTACTGTGATGAACTACCGTTAAGTTTTACTAACGAAGTTAAACATAAAATTCGTACTAAAAGTGAGGATCCTATTTTTATTAGACCATATAGGCAAGCTCCTGCGCAAGCAGACGAAATTAATAGACAAGTTGAAAAATTACTCCAAGATAATGTAATTNACGCTACGACGGACTTATTGGAAACGATTTACTTAAACAATTAGACGCGATTATTGACCTCAAACATTTACTACTGAGAACTAAGACCACTGACATTACTATCATTAATAATTTGAATTATCTCGTTCATTTACAACCCCGGTGTGAACAACGAGTAAAGATCCCTACTGATTTACACTCGGGAGAAGCAATCATTGAGTTTAAAGAGTTTACACCTGGTATACGAATGCCTTCTGCATTAGTTAATTGTATTAATGGATATGCATCAACAATAATTCAAAACACTTTAGATAGACCCATGACTTTGACTATTAATAAAGCGTTTAAAACATCGAATATTAATATTTCAGAATGTAATCTCATACAAAATAATAACGAAACAATGACTGACACCGACGAAATAGTTTATAAAAAAAGAAACCAAAATTTAAATGTAGACACTTTGTCGAGAATTAGAATAAATGCCACACATTCAGACGATGAAAAAGACTCTATGATAGTTAATTTTGATAAGAAAGAGAAAGGGTTACGGCAACGCAATGACTCTAGTACATTATCTATATCAGAATGTAGTTCTAGTGAAAAACCTATAACACTTTCCGATTCTGAAACTTTATCAGTGCCGAGTTCACCTAGGACATGTGACTATCCAGTTAGGTCACCGTCTGAAACATCCAAAACAGACACAATTCATTCCGCTAATATTGTAGAATCGTTAGGTATACCAATATTACACGAAGCTATAGACACAAAACCAAATCAAATTTAAGTATATACATGGTTTAAGAATGAAATACAAGTTCGCGATCTTTCACGTAAAAAGCAAAAGGTGTTAGAAGTATTTTTACCCACTTATAAAAAAGATTTAGTTAAACAGTTTTTAAAAGAATATATTAAACCAAAAACCAAGTNCCCATTATTGTTATAAGCACTTTTATTGTTTCATAAAAATTCATGTTAAATGTCGCAATACATTATAACTTTTGTGTGAGAAATAATTTTAACTTTAAGAATTAATATTGTTGTGATCTCCAAATCGATCAGACGTATTAAATAGTTTTAATTTAAATTAGTATTTTATTTTTAAAAAAGTAAATTCTCAATTAGAAAGTTTAACTAGATAGTAAACAGATTTGTTATCATCATATTATCATGACCAAAGATATAAGGTAAACGATATTTAATAAATTGACCCTCGCTGCACTGGTTGTCTTATTGCTCGAAATAAAGGTTATTTATTATTATAAAAATATTTTACTCTAAAAACCAATATTCTAGCTGGAAATTTAACTTACGTAATTATTATATAATAAGTGAACAGAAAGACTATAACTGAGAGTGGAGCTAGTTTCAGAAAGCAAGAATTCTAGGGGAGCATATAGCATGCGTTTGCAAGTCATCTACGAGGGGNTCATTCATTCATTTTCGTATCCCCCAAGTTCGAACTATCTGAAGTTTCCGCATTGTTTTGTACTTATAGAAGAGTCATTAAGACGTACAGTGCTGGCTATTATGCTTCGTTAGGACCCCATAATGTTTCGAACTTTGTTTCCATGTATGCTAAGGTTAATATAGGAAATAGATAATGGTCATAAATTATTTAGCGATCTTGGGATTGCCTTAACACCACAACGAAGAAAATGGAAATGTTAAATATTTTATTTCCTCGAGTAGGAGTCGAACCCACAGCCTGTCGCGTTTACAATCACACTTTGTGTCCCTGCGCCACGACTGGCCTCGAAGAATATTTATATTTATAATGTACATAAGTTTTTCCCCGACCTGACTTCACAAGAATTTATGAACATTAAATTGTTTATTCCAGCCAATCTGTAAATATCGTGGAAAATCGATAATAATTTGACATTTGTATATAGGGTCAAGTTTTATCAAAAGAATTTATATGTATATTACGGTAAGTATTATTTTTTGCAAGATTCAGTTACATTTTACAAAGTAAGAGGTGCATGCAGTATGAAGTTCAACCGAACAAAGTATAAGAATATACATATTATATATACATATTTTTATATATTTAACACACAGTTTTCTAAATAAAGAATAACATATATTTTTATGTACGTGAACGATATCGTAATATTATACACATTGACCATTAAATGCGTTTGCCGGTTGTACCTTTATGTTTACAGACATTCATTCAACCGTATTTTATTACCGAGTATACTATCGTTAACTTTTAAAGTATGTACGCTGAAACAATGGATTTTTAACGTCATTATATGCAATAAAAAGTTTTTACATTACAGAACACGTCTTCTAAACACCTCGCTTTGTATATATGTGTATATATATATATATACTGTATTTTATTTAAATTAAAATGTCAAGATGAGTAAATTAAATAGCTCTAAATTAGTGCCGATTATCTAGATTAGTACTTTTTATCTACGTAAATTGATAACCTTAATAAGTCTTGATTACATGCTTGGTATCTTATAAATTATTCTTAAAAAAAGTTATAGCCTGACAAATAGGCCAAAGGAGGAATCTCTAGAAGTTAGACAAAATAAATGCTATTATATAAAATTAATGAAGCCTCCGTTTGAAACGAAGAGAAACAGTGAAGTTTGTTATTACTGACGATAAAATGTAATATATGTAGCGAAAGGTTTGACGGTTATATACCACAAGACAAAATAAAATGATATATCTAGTACCTCTATTACTAGTAGTCTATTTGGGAACAGTCAATATTCAAAAATAAAATAATATAAAGTCGGAGGGCAACAGTATTTTCCTATTGTTCATACAAAGGAAAATATTTTTTTAGGTATAATTTTTTATTTATTTATAATATGTATGTACCGTTTTGATCGATTACTTCTTATGGGTAGTACCATGGGTAGTACCATGATCCCATTCCTGTAGAAATTTTGAGACTTTTGATAAAAAAATCTGACTGGTAGTGTTCACAGTGTCCTTTTGACCAAAACAGGTGGAAATCTAATGGAGTAAGGCTGACCTTGCTAGTATAGCCCTGAGGCTACACTGAGGATGCATCAACACATCCCAGTCAAGCTCTCTCAATTTTTGCTGCGTGGCTATAGATGACTGCGGTCTTCTTTCTCTTCTTCCTATTCACCAGCTCCAACCGGTTTTTCTCAATAGCTTTGTATAACCTCGTTAGTTGCTAACAGTAGAGGTCAGAATCGATAGCTTTACCCGACGGCAAAAGCACGATTGGACGATTACTTTCCAATACCACCATAAACATAGCATCACTTTGTTCCGAGGCAGGCCAGACTTTGCCACGGTCTGTGGCAAAGCCTGGCCTGCTGGCTTGTCCATGCTTCGACCATGATCCTTTTCACATTCTTATCGTAAGCCACCCATTTTTCATCATCTGTAATCAACTGTTTAAAAAATGATTCGGAATTGTTACGTTTCAACAAAGAATCGCAAACGGAAACACGTTGCATCAAGTTTCTCTCAGTGAGATCATGTTGTACCCAAATATCAAGTTTTTTCTTGTACCCAGAGTTTTATAAATGACGTAAAAGTATTTTATGATCAACATCCAGTTCTTCAGGAATGTCCTAGCTACTAATATGTCGATCTAACTCCACTTTCTCAAAGATGGCACTGATTTATCTGTGACAGGGCGTCCATAGAGAACATCATTTTTCACATTAAAATTTCCATACTTGAAACGCTTGAAACACATTAGATTATTATATTATTATTGATACTGCATTAGGTCCGTAAACCGCACAAATTTTATTATATTCGCGGTGTTCGTTGCATTTTTACCTTTTTTGTAATAGAACTTGAATTTCTTCGTCACATATTTTATTTTGCTTGCTTGAAAAACAATTGAAAAATGGTGGGAACTAGTTTTTTTTATTTATTGCATCTTCAGAATGTCACATTTAATGGTATGAAAACCAGCCAGTTACATTCAGTACAGCCAAAGAGGTTTAAATTCTTTGATTTTCACGATTATTACACATTTTAAATGTATTTTAAATATATTGTGTATTATACATTTTTGAAAACCCGACGTTTTGAACACTTTGCAGTAGTCCGTAGTCACAGGTAGACTGAGGTGGCTTTTGTCTATCAGTTGACATAATTATTATATCAAACTACCGCCAACGATTTCTTAATTTCCTCGCGTACTGTCCTAGATTCCTGCAAAATGAGCTAACTGTATCTTGTCCTCTGGTATGGAGGGTTTGAGACTTCAAAGATTTTATGAGTGGGTCCCAGGTGTTAGAAAGTTTTCAGCCGTCCTCTGTATTGAAATTAGGATGTTTTTGTATTTCAATAGCCTCGTGAATCATTCTAGGAAAATGTCTGTTTTCCTTAGCGAGAATTAGGGGTTTATCAAACCTTATGTAATGGCTAAGTTTATCCACAGTGTGCTCACACACAGCTGACTTTGATACATGCCCATTCATGATATCGGAGATGTGTTCCTTCACCCTGACACCGATGCTTCTCTTTGTTTGACCGATGTATGATAAGCCACAGTCACAATCTAGTTTGTATACACCTGCACACTGTTGGAATGTTACTTTCTCTCTTTCTTCTAGAATGGTCTCAAGAATTGGATCACTTTCTTGTTAGGCTTGAATATAGGTTTTATGGAAGCTCTTCCTAAGATGTTGCCTGTTAAGTGCGATCGCACCACCACCCTACGCAGTTATGTACCGTTGGCAAATCTTTGTTTCAAAGAGCCCACCACCTCTGCGACGCTGAACATCTAGGGGACGAGCTTCGCCAGGTGAAGAATTCCCTTCATCAGAACAAGTTGCCAGTTACCCCAAAGCGTTGTCAGAAGACCAACAAGTCACCCACAGTAGAGAGACAGCCGACATTTCTACCATATGTGAATGTGTGTTCTACCATATGTGAATGTTGTGTGTGGTATAATACAAAATATACGCGATTAATCCGGTTAAAATAGGTTTATTTAAAAAGGTTTAATTACTAATAATACATTCAAAATACGAAAATACTTTTGACCTATTATATATCAGGCTTATAATAAATAATTTGTAAATGAGATCAATATTTGCAATAGGGAATTTTCAACATATTCATCAAACGCGATACGCGTCTTACAACACATTATTATGATGTGTTAAAGTTGATGCGACCGGCACATGCAAATATCTCTTACTTTTATATTTAACAAAGTAAAAATCAAACAATGATTTTATAACACTATTTAAAGATGGTGATTCATAACTTTTTTTATATGGCAATTTTACAAGTTTAATATAAATAATTCTCTACACATGTATGTATCTATCGCCTTTACTATTCAAAATATAATAAATATTAGTTTAAATAAATATTCTATTTATAATTTATTTTCAATTTATTCAACTTTTTTATAAAATAAATATATTTATTTATTTACTAGCGACCAGCTCGCGACTTCACCCGCTGAAACTGCTAAATTATTTACTTAATAGACTGAATTACGTTCGTGTCTTAATTTACTAGTAAAATGTATTTTTGCACTTAAGATTTCTAATGTCGAAATTATTAAAACATTAAGTAGCATTTTCGTTCTGCAGTTGAATATTTGTAAAAAAAACAACTTATCAATACTTACGTAATCTGTACATGGAAGATATATTAGAAAAAATGTTAATAAGGGCATTTAACAAGTACGTCTGTCTGTGCGTTTGTTCACGCTAATCTCAGAAACGGCTTAATCGATTTAAGTGCACTTTTGTACATAACCATTTTTTTTTATTTTTGGTATTTGTTTTATTTTAATTGGGTCATAAATAAAAAAGTTAAAACCAGATTCATTTTGTATTCTGTATAAAATATGGTAGGCAGAGGTAACCTACTGTTAAGGCACTCTGTTCTCCACTTTCCCCCGAAATTTTTAAATGCATGGCGTATTGAGTGGCGGAACTCAACGCCTGGCTTTTGCCTTGGTGCCAGAACGGAAAAATGAAAAATATTCAGTCGCGTCGACGTAGCTTGATGAGAACGTAGGGCTTAGTGGTCAGAGCGCCTGGTCGGTTTCCAGGAGGCTCGGATTCGAGTACCGATAGGTTCAATTTTTTATACGTTTTGTAAATTATTATTTTTCTTTCCTAAGTGTGGAATAACACTTTAAAAAAATGTTAAAAATATTTAATAAGCAGCATTATCTCTTGCCAGACGATAATTCTTAGTAATTATCTTTGGGTAGCGCAAATTAGCAAAAAACTCCCTACAGAGATGCTAATAACATAAATAAGTTGTAACAAGTGCATAAAAATTTCGACGTACCTTGATGAGAACATATGGCTTAGTGGTCAGAGCGCCTGGTCTGTTTCCAGGAGACGCGGGGTCGAGTCCCGCTACGTTCAAATTTTTATACGTTTTCTAAATAAGTATTTTTCTTTCTTAAGTGTGGAATAACACTTTAAGAAGAAATAAGAATGTTAAAAATAAGTTATGGTTTACTATGGGGTGACCTAGAAAAACACGTGTTAGTCTCGTTAAATAACGAGCATCGGGGTCACTTAGATACACCATCGTCTTTATAAATATATGTTGTGTAGCTTCCGGTACGGGGCGATTAGGAAAAGATCTCTATTAGTCTCTTAACTTTGAGTCAGAGTGACCTGATTGATTGGTGTTTAAGATAGGTACGAGGTGATTGAGAAAAGACTCTTATCAGACTCAATATGAGCGTAGCGAGTTACCCCGGTTCGAAAAAGACTTATAATGGCAAAGACTAAATAAAAATTAAATTATTTCTACTATTAGAGGTTGTGACCAGTGTGACCATGACTTACTGCCGGCGGCAGGTCTGAGCAGGCGCGAGGAGGCCCAGGTGTAAATTACTATAAAAGCAATGTAATTGTGTCGGCCCTTATTGGAAGGGAACTCGTGTGAAGTATTGTTATTGGAACATATCACTTATTGCAAATATGTAGAATCTGTTTCTGAATAATTTAGAAATATTTAGACGATATGTATTTTTTAAAAAACGTTAACCGATTCCGAATTCTAACACTATAATACTTCATTAGTATCGATATTGTACTGTTGGATAGGAATTAAAAATAGTGAAACCATTACAAGAGGATACCTTTATAAGCTATGATTAAAGCTGTTTTTTATATCACAATAGACGTGGGTCGTAACGTCTTTTAGGCATAATCGGTTACGACTAGTTTCGGGTACACGAGTAACTAGTTTTCAAAACTGCTTATTTTTGTAACTAGTTACAAAGTATTTACTTACGCTTACTTTTATAGTTATGATTACAGAAAACGATATATGTTTTCAGTAATCATAACAATAAAAAGTTATGATTACGAAAATGGTTAGGGATATATTGCCTTTAATACTATAATAATATAAAACGTATTAATTGCCTACATTCCTTGAATTTTAATATTTGAAAAATATTAACTTTTTTATTTATTTAAACTTTAAAGGGATGTAATTATTTCAAAAATTAAATAATTGGAGATTTATTAATTAAATTCTTCACATTTATATAAGACATTCAATAACTATACACTATATCGTTTTTTAAGTCCAGAACTTCTAAAAAATTGCAATTTAACCTATATCCAAATTTCGTTAATATATTATATGTATGTTTGTTCACAAATTTCTCGGAAACTAAATATCATATCAAGATGGTCATTTTCGATGTAAATAAGATCAAATATTCAAATATCAAATATTGTAAATCATTTAACAGTCAAAGGTTCATCGGCTCAATAGTTTGGGATGTAGGTATCTGTGGTATTTTTCTGAAAGGGATTATATATGTATATTATATATGTATATTAACTATGTTCACTAATTAATATAACAAAGTCGGTTTAATTATTTAATAATCTTTACTTATAATTAGGTTCAATTTTCGTTTCACGACGATATAAATAACAATTTTAGAGGCAGGTCGTGGCGCATGAGCATTTATTTACATTTATATTTCCATTTCTTCGCTCTGGTGTCTAGGCAAAGCGCGGCATTGAGTTCCGCCACTCAGCACGCAACGCCTCCGGAATTCGGCGGAAAGTGGGGAACGGAGTGTCTTAACACTAGTTTCCCTCTTCCTAGCCTGTCGTGTACGGGATACAGTGTGAAGCTGATTTATTTTATTTTGATTTAATTAACAATAATAAAACAAATTACGAATATTCAAAAATATTATTTATAATCAGTTTACTGTTGTAATTTAACTTATGCATTTACTAATTTTAATTTTTAGCATTACTTTTTTTTCATGGAGTGTGTAATCAATAATATTTTAATGTACAATGTTATTCTATACAAATTCGACTATTGCTGTCTCTCTTTTCTTTCGGAACGTAGTAAGATAGAGGGAGATGGAACTATGTTAGATTCGATGTAACTGACAGTACTATTTTATAATATAGTCTATTAAAATCAGTTACAGTTGTGCTGCAACTGCTTTTGACAAATGTATTACTGCTTATTGTCATGAAACTACGTATGTGAAATAATCGTTATGAGTTTGTCCCCGAAATTAGTTATCCGATTATTCGACTCGTACACAGTTTCTGAAACCGATTACGTTAAATAACGCCTATGTCTATGTCACAATGTAGAATAATATATTCTATTGAGGATTCGCATATTCTTTATATTTTTACATAATAATACATAATTATATACTTTAAAGGTTACTCTGTACCAAGATGGCGGCTCTGTTCCCACATTTACGTCTCTAATATCCTAATAATATGTACCATAAAATTAAGCCATATTTGATAATATATCGATATAAGTCATAGAAATAGGAAGCATTGAAAAGGAGAAACGCAATTATATGTAACGCAATTATATGTTTTGAGTATAACATTAACTTTAATTCATATAATATATTTGGTTCTTCCAAATATATTATATTTGGTACTTCCTTACCATAATTATTTCATATAATTTTTATATACACTCTTGAAAACATACATAAAGATTACTATGTATTCACATCACCATTTCATCTAAACACAATGTCAACAAAAAACTATGAACTCACAATCAGCACTTAATTTCCAAATACATTTACTTTTTAATGTAGACGTCTGTTCAGTTCTGTTCTGTTCTTATATTATGGCGTTCCGAACGTGCCGTTAAAGTAAAGCCGTTTGTTTCCGCGACTGAGCACGCAATGTAGAATCCGGAATGGAGTATCTTAACATGATCAAGCCTCTGCCTACCCTGCTATATAATACAAGTTACTGTGTGAAAATATATTTTTTTATGGTGATGTGTGTAATAAATAAATCTTACGAGTGTAGAACAATAATACATATCAATTCAACAGCATTTAACAAATTACATTTTCGTATCCGACGGTTATCTTAGATCTTTAGAGGCCAGTCGTGGCGCAGCGGCACAAAGTGTGACTGTAAAACCGACTGGTTGTGGGTTTGATCCCCATTCGAGGAGATGAAATATTTACTTAAATTTATATTTCCATTTCTTCGCTATGGTATCTCGGTATATGGTATGGTATCTGGCAAAGCGCGGCGTTGAGTTCTGCCACTTAATACGCAATACCTCCAGAATTCGGCAGAAAGTGGGGAACGGAGTGTCTTACGGTAGGTAGAGGGACTACCTACCTTGCTATATGCGGGATAAAGCGTGAAACTGATTTGTCGACCAGCTATTGCTAAGTTCACATTATTATTATTTCATATACCATAGACTGCTGTAGTAATACAAACAGCCAGCGTTATAAAATTTTCTTAAATAGAAATATTTACCAAAGAGAAAGAATTAATTATATTTGCTTTTAATTAAACAGGAAATATAATATTTTGTATATTTTGTTCTCTCAAATATTTTTTTTTACAATAAATTTACTTTTACAAAACCTATGTACCTATATAAAACTTTTTTTTAATTAGCATTTTGATTTCACATTTATATTTTTATGCTGACGTCCAGCTCGCGGCTTCGCCCGCTCACATTTGTGAATTATTTGTTTGTTTGTTTCGGTACAGGGAATTACGTTCCTGTTTTAATAAGTAATGTATGATTGCAGCGCACTTAAGATTTCCAAAGTGAAAATTATTAAAACCATTGGGCGGCTTTTCGATTTTCATTAGAAAAAATATTATTGGGAGCATTTAACAAAATAGTAGAACCAGAAACAATGATATTGGTTTTTCTATTTGTCGACGCTTGTCTCAAAAATGGGTTAACCGATTTAAGGAACGAAGACGTGAGCGCGGTGCGAGAGCGGTAAAATCGGCTTAATTGTTTTTATTGTAACATTCGTCATGTATGAATGGTGTAATGATTAAATAACTGACCTTTATAACTATTTATTTATATACTCATAGAAAAATGATAGGCTTTTTTGGGCACTCTTAATTTTTTAATAAAATAAATTAGATTAAAATACACTTATTCATTTTAAGATAAAAATTAAAATAACATATAATATATTATATTATAATAACATATAATATATTTATGTAAATGAGAATTTATTTTTTTGTTTAACAGATCCCAATAGTTGCAAGGAAAGAACATTTTAGAAAGTTATTTCATTCTATTAGAATTATAAAAACTACCAACATTTTTATAGTTAGTAAAATATTTTCAGAAATTAAAAAATTGTCTATGTTTTCCACCTGAAAAACACTAAAAGGAAAAAAAATATTAAATATATATAAATATAGAGATACCACATATACTAATAGATATACTACGGGATACTTTTGTATGCAAAGTTTAAAGCTGTTCATTATGACAGAAAATAAAACAGTATATCTATAGAGGAATTACATAATAATACATATATAATATTTTTTAGATGTCCCTCTGTACTACGATGGCGACTGTGTTCTAGTTAGTTTGCACATTTTCCTTTGAAAATTAGTTATTGTGGCATAACTCTAACAGTTGCACATGATATTCTAAACTTTTTTGTAGATATTGATGTCTTCTATAACATTGCAGTACATCACTTTGTTCTATTGTCAATAATTTCCACAGAGTACGCGATGTAAGGTTTTTTTTGGTATTTGTTTACAGGTTAAATTAAATTTTATTTTTTTTAACAAGGAGCTTACTGTAGTGACACATATTAGTTGATTCAACATTTTATTCTACGTTCGTACGTCGATTTTAGTCGTCCCGGCTAGCTCAGTCGGTATTGAATGCTAATATTATGTAGTCGTTATTATAAATAAATACCGATAAATATAAAAACCTTATTTTATTAAAATCCACTAAATAATAAAAGAACACTACAGTATAATTGTATAAGATTTTTTTCAGCTGTTGCTTCATTACGTCGATTACGTAACTTTCTACTCATTCCTACTAAAGTTGCGTTGGCACAATCACTCCTACTACCAATTCTTGGTTATGCCGATTGTTGTTACCTTGACTTAAATGAAGAGCAATTAAATAAACTTGAGCGTCTCCAAAACGTCTAAGGTTCATCTTTGGACTCCGCAAATACGACCATATTTCCGAATTTCGTAAAAAGCTTATATTTCGTAAACGTTCTATTTAATCCATCTTCTCCTTCATACCTCAAAGAACGATTTAAGTTTTTATGTGAATCACATAATTTCTCCCTCCGCTCCCATTACACATTTTCTCTTAAAATCGCTTGTCACTCTTCTTAATTCTTTACAAATTCCTTTTCTGTTACATCTGTTCAGTTATGGAACTCTCTACCCGTTAAAATCAGGCAGGCTCAAACTTTAAAAAGGATGAAAGAATATTATTTAACACTTTGAGAATCTTAAGTATAATTGACAAATTTAATTAATACGTTTACTATTCCCATAAAGTCTTATTATGTATGTATTGTTGCATTAGGTATGTGTGCGACAAATGGACGAATAACTCAATATCAACTCAACCAATTTTAATAATTCTTTTTTTATTGGAAAGGGGGGTACACATAAAGGATAGGGGTAGGGATTTTTTTATTGAAAAATATAATTATGTTATTTTTTCTACTAAAATTTCTGTATACTCTATGACGGAAACTATACTTTAAATTGCTTTAGGCTTTGAACCTTTATTACTATGTCAAAATTCATTAACATCCATTCAGTAGTTATCGGTATTTTAAGTAATTTAAATTTTTCGGTTTTTATTTTTATTAAAGAAAACTATCATGAAATTCAGGATGAAACCTAAAAAAAAAATTACCTTAAGACCCTAGGCTAATACCATGCAAAAATTCATCAATTTTTAACCGGTAGTTTTTGCGTGATTGACGAACAAATAAACAGACAGACAGTCAGAAAGACAGTCAGACAGACAAGAATTCTGCTGAGTGGTTTCTTAGGTTCTATAATCGATATATTAACCCACAATTATTTTTTTTTTATATCTTTCATGTACAGAATCGACTTTTCTATCCTTTTATTATATATAGAGATAGAGAAGAGATGTTTTCAATTTAAATTTTATCAAAAA
>JAAIXJ010001875.1:26156-145531 GCA_013403705.1 Heliconius hermathena | reverse complement strand
TTATTGTATTTGAGTATTATGTAAATAACCACATGTACTTGCAAAAACATAGCACAACACATTTAATTTTAATTCTATTAAATATTTATTTTACTTTGATAATATTAATAATGTAGCTGGTTTTGTTTAATTTTTTTATTAATATTTTACTTTGGTTACGTCTACTTATATTTTTTTCATTTAAATTAGTTAGCTATTTTCAAAAACAATTTCCTAAATATATCTAATAAGCATTAGTAAAGTTTAAGCAGGCGAAGCCGCGTTCGGGTCCGCTAGTTTAAAATAAATCATTAAATAAAAAAATTAACATTTATTTATAATATATTTTATCAAAACTCAAAAAATATTTTGTTGAAACAATAAATTTTTCATTACATATTATTTTAAGTTAAACACATTCTATAAACCTATCACAATTCACAACGGGCTTAGAATAACGGGGACATAAGACGAATCGTAACGAAAACGTAACCATTTCAATATGACACTGTAGTGGTGGGGCAAGTGATTAGTGCTGAACTAGCATGCTCGGAACGCCATAGACAAAGAACAACAAGAACAACAACAACAATGCAACCTAATAATTATTAGGTCTACCTACATTCAGGTAATTCAAAACTTCGAAGCGATAGTGACTTGTTTAATTTTACTAGCACAAATAATTAACCCTATTGTTACATGTGTCGCATTTCTATCACCACTTTCGTCTACATATACAAATTAACATATTAATTAAACGCAAAAGGGTATCATGCAAGTATTCGTCGACGCGTGAAATGAAATAGTCAGATTATGCTTGTTGCAGTCCGCTTTACCGATTAAATCTTTAATTCAACACAGTAACGCGAACGTTCACAAAATAAAATGTCCAATTCATTTGTATAGACGAATGTAAAAATCCTATGTGATCTATTTTCAAATATTGTACGCAAATCCGAAAAAAGGAGTAGTTGTAAGTGAAAAAAACTATATCCTTGTAGGCAAAGGCACTTATTGCAATTACGTCGACTCTCTTTTCAAATAGTTTAGAAATATGTAAAACATGGTTATGTGTTTTAATTTTGTTTTCAAAAAGCAAAACGTTAAGCAATTCTTATTTATAATATCAGAAGTGGGATAAGAATTTTTTTTCCCACAGTACTATTTTCTTATTTAGAAGACCTTCCACTAAGCAATCGTTACTTTCTTTGTTAGCGGATTAAAAAAAAGGTATTTTACGTGTACGTATGTACGTGTAAATACAATAAGGTGCGTTATTGTACCGGTACAATGAAAAAATCAAATAATCATAAAAACCGTGGAGTGCAGCGTATCATGTGATAAGAACAATCTCGATCATCTTTGCTATGTAGCAAAGATGATCGAGATCGTTCTTATCTGAGTTGCGATAGCCGGAGCTACTCTAGGTCGCGAGTCGAAATTGTAGCAAGGACCGTAATTGTTGGCGGTATAAATCTATAACACGCCCTTCACGTCACACCTCTTCGCATTGAAGTAACTACAAAAAAACGAATGGTTCGAAGAAGTGTGGCAATTAAATTTTTTTCTAAACCTGACAAAGCAGAAAACCACGCTAACTTTTGCCCTGAACCTCTTTATTGGCAACGAACGCGCAACCTTCGCAATCTGAACGTAAGTAAGAGATTACGCATTGAATTCGTTCGAAGGCAACCAGAAAGCGGGACGAGAAATGCTTAGACAAAGGACGGCCGAACGGTTGAAGCAAATAGTGAATTGACCCTGAGACGTGTGCATTGTTTTTTGAAAGTGCCTGTTCACCCATTTTAGTATGTCTTAGAGTGACGTACTAGCGACACTCTAAGATAGTTAACTTGATTTGTTCTTTAGTCGTATGTACGTGTGTACTCCCTCGTACAAGCTTCTTTTCTCTGGGTATAGAAGCTTTTCACGTTGCGAAGAGTCATCAAGAGTGTACACGCTCCGTTTCCCTCGGTGTACAAGCTTTTCACGATGCAAAGAGTCATCAAGAGAGTACAAACTCCTTTTTCCTCGGTAAGAAAGCTTATCACCTTGCGAAGAGTCATCGAGGGAGTACAAATTCCTTTTCCCTCGATGTGAAAGCTTTCCGTGTGGAGAGTCACTGGAGGGTCTCATCCGACTTGTCCTCTGGTGTAAATTTAGCATTTCGTCGGCCCATACCGAGGAACGTATGTAATATTATTTTTTTTCTATATAAAATTATTAAGTTATGTCTACTAGAGCTTTTATACTAGAACTTGTGTTATGTCTAGTCTTAAAATTTTATACTAGATCTTGTTGTGCTATGTCTAGTCTTGAACTTTTATATAAAAACTTAATATGTTATTTAGCTTCACGCTGCATCCCGCACACAGCATGGTAGGCAAAGGAAATCTAGTGTTAAGACACTCCCGTTGCGTGTTGATTGCCAGAACTCAACGCTGCGCTTAACCTTGACACCGAGCGAAGGAATCGAATCTAAGTGGGAATCGAACCCACAACCAGTGGGTTTATTGTTTTATGTCTAGTATTAAGTTTTTGTACTAGACCTTGTCTAGTCTTGAGATTTAAAAAAGACCTTGTTGTTTTATGTCTATTCTTTAAATTTTAAACTATTTTGTTGCTAGGATCTTTGTAGTGAGATTTTTATAAATTTCCGCTACCCAAAGATAATTACTTAGAATTATCATTTGAACGAACGAGAGCAAATACCGCTAGGTATTATATTTCATATCGCTAGGTATTTGCTCTCTCGCCAACGAAAATAAGTTGTAACAAGTATAAAAGAATTTCGACGTAGCCCGATGAGAACGTATGGCTCAGTTGATCAAGGCGCTTGGACGGTTTCCAAGAAGCACAGGTTCAAATCACGCTACGTTGAAATTTTTATGTTTTCTAAAAAGTATTTTTCTTTCCTAAGTGTGGAATAACACTTTAAAAAATGTAAAAATAGACTATAACGGTTTCATTAAAAAAAACGTTAACCACTTGTGATTTCTAATAATATATTACATTTATTTTTATAATTTATCTCACATTAACTCGCTGTATGTATCCCGTATATAGCAGGTTATGCAGAGGAAACCTGTGAACCTAGTGTTAAGACACTCCGTTCTCATCGAGACTCTTCCGTTCCCCACTTTGTACTTTCCGCCGAATTTTGAAGATATTGCGTGAAGAGTGGCGAAACTTAACACCGCGGTTTACTTCGTCACCATAGCGAGAAAATGAAAATTTTAAATGTTTCATTTTCTCGAATGGAAATCTAATCAACAACCTGTCACTTTTTCAGTGGAACGATCGTGCCCTTGTGCCACGACTGGCCTCAGCGTACTGCTAAAAAAGATAAAAAAATTAATTATATAATACTTTATGTATTCTTTTAGGCTTCCAGCTAAAAAAATTATTAAATATAGCAAAAAGTTTTCAATATCTGCCGAATCAATACATGTTTTTTTTTTATATTACTAGCAGTATTTAAATTTAAATCCACATTGCAGCCACACACAGACTCTAATTAAGACTAAACTTTAAATTATTTCATTCGTGAATGTCCACTCACAGTGGATTAATCATTATTAAAATAATGCTAACGTGAGTTAGCTTTTACTGTCCAAATGACCCTAATATTAATTAAAAGGACATTTCGTTTTATTACTCTCTTTCAGTGGTTGGTAAATTAAGTAATAAAGAATTTAAAAGACTTTTCTCGCATAAAACTTATATTGTTGCCGCACTCACCAATCAACGTATTCTCAGTAAATAAGTTTTTAATAATTATTTAAATTATGGCATGTCCGGTCAAATTCAGATTAGCTTAATAGTAATAACAATAATATCAAAATTAGAACTTATGACTCAATGGGGATATTTAAAAAAAACCGGTCAAGTGCTAATAGACTCGCCCACTGAGGGTTCCAATAGGGACAGGACGAGACAACAGAACTTACCACTTATAAAAGTTACAATCTTAAGTTTGCAGACGTATGCACTCATTTTGCATAAAATGAAATAAAATTATAAGTATAAAATAGTGTTTATCTATACATCTGTACATATATATACAAATAAAATTAATGTGTCTATCTATGGTTTCAAAATAATCGAGTTTTTTTTCAAGTGTATATAATTATTTACACAATACTAAAACACAAACAAACAAAAAAAAATTTTTTTTTTTTGAGTGTTTACCTGTTTCTATTTGTTCGGGCTAATCTCTGGGGCCGCTGATATTAAATTCATAAAATTCGTTTTAAATTCGTACAGTTCAAGTCTGTGATATAAATATAAATTTCCATTTATTTGATTTTTTTCCTTTATTTGTATACAAACATATATAAATAAGCGTTAAAATTAGCTTTATTTTTTAGAATTGGCTTTATTTTTCTGCGTTCCAAGGGAGCGTAGACCTGAATATTTGATATTAATTTCATTCGATACCTTGACGCGATCTCGATATAAATGGTCTTGACAGACGGACCGACAATAATCTTATAAGGGTTCAGTTTTTCCTTTAGAGGACCAGAACCTTAAAAAAGAACGGAAGTGTTTATTGTTCGAAAATTACATGGTAACCTGATTTTTAAGAAACACTAGCAACTTTATTATGTGTTAATATTGAATATCTAGTGAAAATTGCTTATAAGCGTAAAATAATACTAGATACGTCGTGCATAGTCATTATTGCCGTGCCAGGGGTACTCTCCGAGGACTTTTAAACAGGTTTATCTCTTACGAGGCGATTTAATTTATACACCTAACTATAAATAGATGGCGATTTATTTTTGTTATACATATAAATGAAATTGTAAAAGCAATGTATTATATAGAATATTGGCTCTTTTACAACAATTTTGTTACTGAAGCCAAAGCCAAAAAAATGCAGGTATCTTTTGATTGATTTGACTTAGAAGCTTGATTTTTGATTATGCTGCAATGAACCATGGAACTAAATATTTTATATTACTTTTACCTTTTAACTCCACGCGATTTCGAGATATTCGGTGTTGACAGATGTCAAACCACAAAGTGATCCTTTAAAATTTCCGTTTTTATCTTTTGAGGTACGCTCAAACCTACTCAATTAATTACTTGTTGTAGCTACTATTTGAAATATAAATACGAGATATACTATAATAATTTTAATATGTCTATTTTTTATTTTAGCAAGAATTTAAAATATATTTCCAATAAATAATACTTTCAAAGGTATTTAAGTCACAAATTCAGTATGTGAAACGCGTAAGTCCTAATAGAGGTGCCATACCGACTGAACATTCCAGTCTCTAATGGCTTTATAACACCCTGAGTATGGGTCGCGAGGAGCTTTGTTCCTTCATTCGATTGATCTTATTTAAAATTATAAAAGAAATATTTTACATTCCACGCAAGTTGTGGAGAAAATAAAAAAAATGTACTTATAGACAAATGCATCCAAGTCATAATTCTTGATGCTTTTCATGTGAGGTGATTTGGTAAAATCACTTTACCTATATTAATATTCGCGGTGTAGGGACACAAAGTGTGATTTCTTTGCTCTGGTGTTAAGGCAAAGCGCGGCGTTGAGTTCCGCTACTCGACACGCAATGCCTCTAGAATGATACACCGACCGACCGCAGCTTGGAGAAAATTATCAATGGGTTCATCGAAAACAGATAACGTGATGTTATAGCCTAAAGATTTCCTCAATAAAAGGACTATCAAACAAAAAATATTTTTCCAATTCGAAACAGTACTTTTTTTAGCTTCACGCAGTAAGGGACCCTAAGAACTTAGTGTTGAGACATTGCGTTCTCATTAAGACTTTTCCGTTCTCCACTTTCGGCCAAATTCTTGAGGCATTGTAGAACTCAACAACGCGTATTGCCTCGTTACCAAAGGGAAGAAATGAACATATTAACCACCACAAAAGTGTTAATCACTTCATAAAAAGTGAAACAACTTGCACAAGTTTATATAAAACATAACAAATTTTCTTGAGAAATTGCGACGTTATATTTTGCAGGGTAAAAAACTTCTTAATTTAGATTTCTTTTAGGATTTTGTAACTTACAATTCATAACAAGGAAAGATTGAAAATTTACTTCATTCAGAGAGTGTGATTGGAAAATAAAGGACTTACGTTGTATAAAAAAATAAAAAGAAAATGTACATTTTTATTTTCGTCATATAATATGTTTTTTTAATATTTTCGTTTTATAGAAAAACCTTTTAGTGAGATGTAGGTAGATATTATAAAAACAAGAAACGGTGTTCTTATTACTTTTATAATATATAAACTACAATTTATGTAAAGATTTGATGGCTTCCTAGATTTATTTGACTATATTATTATATAACAATAAGTTTAAGCGGACGAAGCCGCGATTGTGTCGGTAGTCTATACAAATAAAAAATATATATATTATTTTTTATCTGTATTTGTCTGCGCTATAAATATTTTAATATCAGTAAAATCTACAATTAACCAGTAAATGTGTAATTTCACTTTTATTAACGTTGAAAGGATGAACCATCCGAGTGACGTGTTTGCATGTGATTGATACGTGTTAAGTGCTTGTGGATTACCCATCCTCGCACTTTGTTACCGCGTGCTCCTGTTGACGGAGGAAATTAGTTCGCAGAAAATAATTTTTAATGACTGTCATGCTTTATGACAAATAAGTATTTGTTTATGTATTAGTTACAACCGCTTTATGAATATTTTTATTTCCCATTAAGGCATTTCAGGTCACCACTTTCCGCGAAATTCTTGAGGCATGGTGTCTTGAAAGGTGGAACTCAACGCCGTGCTCTGCCGTGTTATCAAAGCGACAAAATGAAAATACACAGTACACAGTACGGTTTCCTTTTACATAATATCATATTGTTTTATTATTAAAATCTTGATATATTGTGTACCTAACGAATAGTGTAAATTCCGTCACTCAGCACACAGGCTGACTTATTTTTGTAAAAAGTGGACAACGAATTTATTTTACACTAAATTCTCTCTGCCGTCCCTGCTATATACTCGTATGTACATCGCAAAACGTCAAGCCAATAAAAATATAACTATTACAATTACAAGTAGATAGAATATTAACGAAAATCTAAAACTAAACGAAAACTAAACGAAAAATAGTGAACAAAGTGTTAAAACACTTTGTTTACCATTTTTCGTTTAGTACCGGGATAATTGCTAAACTAAAAATCATAATTAGTAATACATACAAGAATACAAATATAGTTGAAACGTGACGTTGCACATACACGCAAATACACGCATCGCGCGTGCTGGCGAGGCATTTCTTCATTATATTCGATTATTAGGTTGTTTAATTTAAGAACTGAACTAAACTATAATATTATTTATAAGATTATATTTATCTTAAGCTATAAATTAAATAATATTATAAATTATATTTATAATTTTTTTTTATAATTTTTTTTTTCATTAATTATATTATTTACCTTTCTGGTATGGATCGTTACACGTTTTACAATTTTTATTTAAAATTAAAAATTAAGTGGCGCCCATACAAGTAACTGTTGCTAGTAAAATAATTTTCTTCAAACCTTTACTTACGTAGTATCAAATCTTTGTTTTTCATTCAAAGTTTTAAATTTGTCATTACTAGTATCAATGACAAATTTAAAACTCGCTTTAAACGCTATGAAAATCTAAGTATTTTTTGCTGGCGAAAAATGTTTTTGGAGTAGATAAGTAGTAAGTTAAATACTTATTTAGAAAACGTACAAAAATTTAACTCGAGATATATAATTATAATAAATTGTAACGAGCGTATAAAGATATGTACGTAGCTTGATGAGAACGTATGGCTTAGTGGTCAGAGGGCCTGGGCGGTTCCCAGGAGGCGCGGGTTCGAGACCCGCTGCGTTCAAATTTTTACACATTTTGTAAATAAGTTTTTTCTTTCCTAAGTATAGAATAATACTTTAAAAAATATTAAAAATATTTAATAAATAGAAATAAATAAATAGTTAAAAATATTTAATAAATAGAAAAAAATAAATAATTAAAAATATTTAATAAAATTTTCATTCTCTCTTGCCAGACGATAATTCTTAGTAATTATCTTTGGGTAGCGGAGATTTGTAAAAATCTCCCTACAAAGAAGCTAACAACATAAATAAGTTGTAACAAGCGTATAAAAATATCGTAAATATATGAAATTTTCTTCGATATTTCTCTCTTCTGTTTTACTATATTTGTAAATATATGAACTCTAATGATATACATACAAATTTCGGAGCGACTATTTCAATATCATAGAAAGAAATGCTTTTTACATTTTTATCTAAAATAAGCTATGTGTAGCTCAATCAATCTTTCAGTGTCAGTTATGCGTTCTAAAGAAAAAGTTAAGTAATTCCGATAATTTATAGGAAAAACCTTTTTCCACTTTCCCTCTTTACATTGTTATTAACAATAACAAGGGTCCTTATCTTAGATAAGATTACTTATAGGTATTATGATATATATGACGATTATGAAAAACCCTTCTCAAGACACTAATTTAAACTGATAAAATAAAGTGGGAATTTATTCTATTTATAGCTCTTATTTATTATATTTACAGCTTTTATTTATATATATCCTGTATTCATCAGACAATGATTGTAGAGTACAAGGATTTTATTATAATATAATATAGTAAAGCTATCTTAGCACAGATCGAGAATTGGCTAATACATAATATTAACTTTCTCAGGCTGTAAAAAAATATTCCACAATTAATTTTTTGTATTAATAAATACCACTGAAAATCGCTGAACATACATGGGGGTGAGTTGGATAGGCCCATAGACTATCGTTGATCTGTCGTACAAGTTGCACCATGTATATAAAAATATTCTAGCAATAAAATTGAATGCTTCCTATCATTATGGGATAAATTACAAAATGGTAAATTTAAAATTATTATTGGCTCCAGTAATTACTCATATTTTTTTCGATTTCTCGTAAATTCTTTCATTGTATGGTATATAGCCCACATTATTGCCATCGTTTTTCATTTACTATCCTTTTCTCATTACTTTCCAATCTCATTACTTTCCAATCTCAATACTTCCTATTCTGTTTTTGTATCTGATGGACAGCTATATATATCTAGCTATATTTTATCTGAGCTTTAATCTGGTTACCGCAGTGAGCATAACATATTTATAATTCAATCTAAGTCTTTGATGATATAAGATTTCTTCCTATGACTGTAAGATTTATATACGTATTTTTATTTAATATGTATAGATTTATATACGTAGTGAATGTACGTTTCTATTTGGACAAAAAATCTTACAGATATTGTAATAAACTTCAGTAACGCTTTTGAAACCGTCGACATTAATGTTTTGGTTTAAATAAATATCTCAATAAAGTGGTTCAGAAGGTTTAACATGATCGATCCTTCTTTCTAAAATTATGGGATTATCAATAAATTATTATAATAAAGGCATGTATAAAATAACGCTTGAATTTAAAGTATAAACATATCTATCTATACTAATATAATAAAGCGGAAAAGTTTGTTTGTTTATTTGTTTGTTTGTTTAAACGCTAAGATCTGCGGATCTACTGATCCGATTTACTTTCTTTTTATTTTGTATGAAAGCTGGATTCTTCAGAAGTGCTATAGGCTATATAAAATTACGATGTAAGTCGTAGTTAACCTTAAATAACGAAATAATAATGATAAGGAACGCCATCGTTTTAATATCGCTTTAAGCACGTGCGCTGCACACAGTTAATTATACGTCACTACGTTGTACAACAAAAATATTCTATTCTCTTAGATCTAAAAAAAAGTCCGCGACACCATATATCTATTTCTTATAAATAAGTGACAATAAGGTTTGTTTGCGCATTTGTTCCGCATTTTCCGCTAACATCCTCGAGTGCTCCTCGATTTTTCGAGTGAGCTCCCCCTCTTGCTCCTTGCACTCGGGCTGTTTTTTAGGCGGCTCCTTTGGCGGCGCTTTGCTGTTTAGCTCTTCCTCTAGCTCTTTCACAAGAGCATACAGTCTGTCAAGAGCATTTGTGACACCGTTCTTGATGTCTGTCTTTAAGTTGCGGGAGTTTTTAAGATGGATTTTGGCGCTCGTCAGGCACGCCTTTGCCTCTGAGGTCCGGCTGAGGTAAGTCTTCTCCTGGTCCTCGTCTGTCCTAGTTCCGCAAGTTGTCGGGCTACCCGACGTCTCAGCCATCCTAACCGCCCTGCCCTTTTGGGTAGGGATCTTGTTTTTGTGAGGGCGGGATAGAGCGGTCAGGGAGTTCGGGGGCGGCTGCTGGCTCTCTGGGGTCCGGGTCGGTGAGTCCTCCAGGAAGCCCACCTCCTCCGGGGTTCCCGAGAGATCCAGGACCCGAGCATTTCCCCTTGCTGGTGTGCGAAGCATTCCGTCTATGCAGATAGAATTTCCGAGTGGTGTAGAAAGCCACCCGGAAGTCAATAAAATCAAAATAAATGTATATAAAATGTATATATGTCTAGATTAATTGTACTAAATGTATATATTTATTAGTCGAAGTCAAATGTAAATAATGTAAATATGTAAATAAGTTGATAAACTTTACTAATTGTTGTCCTAAAGTCAGTGGTGTAAAAAGCCACTGATAGTCCGCAGTAGTAGTTTTCTTTTATTTTTTTCCAGGCCTTTTGCACTGTAGTCAAGATGTATAACGTATAATAAAAGAATTTAAAAACAAAAAATTTCGCCAAAAGAATCCTTTTTTACCTGCCTGGCGAGTGAAGGGTGGGGGGGAGGCCCTTTTTTTCAGTTTCTACTGAACGGATTCGCACGAAACCGGTGTCCAACGAACGGGCTTCGGAAGGCCTACAAGACGATGTACAACCCGCGGGAATGAGGGGGGAGATGCAGGTAAAATGTCCAAAAAACCGAATTTTTCAAGTGTTTTTGCGTCAAAAGTGGCGCAAAAATTTCAGCAAAAATTTCGAAAAAATTTAGAATGGTACGGCGCGGAAGACCCTACGACACGATACCAAGAAGTCGACAATCCAAAGAAGGTAAGTGGTTCAAATAAATAATTTTCTATTGTAACTAGCCAAAATTTTTCTAAGTGTTTTTCAGTGACTTCGACCTTTGTAAATAGGTCAAAATTTGTATAAATAGTGTTTATTCACTTAGATCTTGTATATAAAATAAATTTAGAATAAAATATTTGAATTTGAAATGCGGAACAAATGCGTCAAAATTTTGTGACAAAAAATAATTGAAAATCGTAAAGAGATATTTCATCGATTTTTGTTTCACATTTATATTAAAAACGAGTGACAGTTATTTCACAATCAAGAAAATTTAATGAGGATAATCTTCGGCTTTTATAGCATATCATTTGGACGTGATTTTTTTGAGAAAATGTAAAATTAAAATAATTCAACGCTCTGTTTACGGCCGCAAGCCTAGGCTCGAGTCCCGCGAGGGGCGCCCTTGCCGCCGATTTCGTCCTAACAAGCAGCGGCGTAGTGCTTGTATGTTCCCAAAATTATGAAAAATGATTAAATGTATAAATTATATATTTAATCTTATGGCAAATGCAGCATAATAAATTACTTATCGGTAGTATTATTGCAAGGTGATATTTCAAAGGTTTTTATTTGGTAAAGATATTGGAACTTAAAAAAAGTTATTTCATCAAGGAAATTTTATGCAGATATGCTTTGGCTTTTTAGCCTGTAATTTGAAAGCGTACTTTTTGGAAAAATGTAAATTTAAAATAATTCAACGTCCGTTTACGGCCGCAAGCATAGGCACGAGTACTGCGTTTCGTCCTCGCAAGCAACTAGGGCTAGCCCTAATTTATACATTTAATAATTTTAAGAAAGTTCTTAAAATTATTAAATGTATAAATTATATTGATTACATAATTTATATTGATTATCTTATAGCAAATGTAGCATAATCAAAGAATTATCAGTGGTATGCCGGCAAAGCTGGGAGTGGGCTGCTAGTTTAAAATAAAAATAGCATTTTCTTATTTTAAAAATCTTAAATCTCGCGCGGCGTTGAGTTCTGCCACTCAACACGCAATGCCTCCAGAATTCGGCAGAAAGTGGGGAACGGAGTGTCTTAACACTAGGTTCCCTCTGCCTACCCTGCTGTGTGCGGGATACAGCGTGAAGCTAATTTAATTTAATTTAATTTTTAAAAATCTTAATAAAGCAATCCACTCCCACTTTACAAAACAAAATATTCTAAAAGCTTCAAAATAAAATAAAAACTGCATTCACTTTAGTATTACTGTTATTACAGTGAAGGATCAACGCTCTATCCTAGACTATTGTTTCAGTAAATACAAAGTTACTTGTACGGCTTTTGTTTGCTAAACAAATAACAAGACCGCCAACTTGCGAAAGATTGTCCCAGTTTCTGGTCATTGAAAATCTCATCACAAAATATGTACTCAAATATTGCTTCTCAGTATCTTGGACGTCTTTAACTAAATTGTGTAAATGGTTTTTGAAAATTTTGTTATATTGTTATTCCATTCATTGAAATATATTTACTAATAGCTACTTGTTGTTACTTATATATTTTGGTTTTTGTTATATGTAGAGAAACATAATTGAATACTTATTTTTATCTAAAACATAATATTATTTGCCGTTTATTAGTGTGGAGTTCAAAATTAAAATAGGGAGTGTTATGAAAACTTTGTTCACATGTAAATTGACGATGAAATTTGAGTCAATGTGCATCGACACAAGCGTGCGACGGTTGTGGGTTCGATTCCCAATTGAAGAAATTAAATATTTTATATTTTCATTTTCTCGCTCTGGTAACTCGGTAAAGCGTTACTAAACACGTAATTCCTCGAGAATTCGGCAGAAAGTGTGGTACAGAAATGTCTTAACGCTAGGTTCATAGGTTACCTGCCTACCGTGCTATGAGCGGGAAGCAGTGGTACACAAAAGCATAATTTAGTGGTCAAACATTCCGTTCCCCGCTTACGTTCGGAATCTTAAACATCAAGAAGAAACTCAACGCCGCGCCGCTGTGTCTGGTACCAAAGCGGGAAAATAAGAATGAATCATTCGTCCGAGTCAATGTCGAACGTACAACCATCATTTTTAAAGTCAGATACTGTCCCACGGCACCAACATGATAGATATTTATTTTTTGAATTTTAATTAAATATTAAGCAAAGGTTATTGAGACGCATTTAAAATTCAAAATTATTCACATGCTTATACTTAACACTCCGTTACATTCTGTTTTAAAAAGTAAAGGTGGTTATGTCCTCATCTGTTGTGTTTAGATAATGAAATATAGAGAATTTTATCACTAAAGTATGTCTACCTACCCTATAATTGAAAATAGCACTTGAACGATAACTTGGAAGATCCAAGTTCAGTTTATTGTTGAACATAAAATGTTAAATGTTCTGTATTTCTGTGTGGGTGGTGTTTAATGGCACCTTAACGAATTTTATATTCTTATGTCATTAAAAAAATATTTTATAATAATGAAAGAATAGTTACTTTTTGTTTATTCTGACTGATATATTCTTATTAGATCCAAATTATCTAAACTACGTGAAACTGAATAGTTTTCAGTAGGTATATTACAGCTTCACGCTGTATCCCGCACACAGCAGGGTAGGCAGAGGGAACCTAATGTTAAGACACTCTGTTCCCCACATTCTGCCGGATTCTGGAGGCATTGCGTGTTGAGTGGCAGAACTCAACGCCGTAGCGTATATACCTAATATTAGACATTTAAAAATATACATTAACAAAATTTACGTTATAAACATTTTTTTCTTTCAGTATCTGTTTTGTGTCAAATAATTTCAATACTTACGCTGCTGGCACATTATAAAAAAATAATTTGTTGAAGATTGTAGAAAAGTAAATAAAAAGAAAATAATAGGTATAATATTACTTATATTTGTACATAGCAGGATTTGTCACAAATATCTTACAATGAGTACAACATAAACATATAACATTATAATAATACTCCAAATAGTACACATTATAATAAATACGAAATCATATTCACTCGTTAAATTCTTTTAGATAAACAGAACTATTACAGCACACGTTTAGTCATCACCACCGCTCATATCAAAACATGGAGACGAGACAATACAATTTAACTAACTAAAATTAAACTATAAATAAATATAGCTATCACAGACATATTATATACGGGCATTGCTACGCTTTACGCGTATCTTTCTCGTACTCTTGCGAACATTTCAGCAGTATCGACTTTATTGGGCCCATCGTTTTTGCCAAAGAATGTCATCTTGCTGGTTTTCACTAGGCCTTTAGCGTCGTCGCCAGCACGCCGCCAGTACACCGTCTGGACAGCATGGCGCCCTGCGATGTAGCGAGTTGCGCTTCCGATAAGTTGTCTCTTGTCCATTTTTTTCAACGTTCACGTTTGGGTCGACCAAAGCTCAATTAAAAACGCTTTAAATTTTCGACGATTAAACGGGCGTTCAAATATTTTCAAGCTTTATGTCGATCAAACAACTAAAGTTCGATGAAAATGAGTTCCGATGTAGTACTAGTACTGCACTGTATCAGAATTGTTTCACAATATAAAGTGTATCAAAGCACGTCTCTTTATATATGGAAGCGATACGCGTCGATGTGACGTATTTTATCAGCGAATAAATGGTACGACTGTGTGAGTGTAAACTTTGCACTGTGCAAGCGCGTGCCTCAATTAGCAAATAGATTAGACAAGAAAATAAACAATTGTAAGCGTCATTATGATTGTTGTGTAAAGAATCAACAGTCCCTAACTAAAGTTTATAGGATTGAAGCGGATTTGAAATATCTAAAAGATGAGAAAATAAGTAAGAAAGTTTGTATGTGTCTGTAACTATAAAAAATATATAAATACATTTCGATTAGAAGTTCCGAAATTTATGTATATATTTAAGTAAATATTTATCAGCTTCACGCTGTTTTCCGCACACAGCAGGGTAGGCAAAGGGAACCTAGTGTTAAGACACTTCGTTAGGAGTGGGTAACGAAGTGTCTTAACACTAGGTGTTGCATGTTGAGTGGCGAAACTCAACGCTGCGCATTGCCTCGACATCAGAGCGAAGAAATGGAAATGTAAATTTAAATAATTATTCATCTCCTCCAGTGGTCATCGAACCCACAACCAGTAACTTACACAGTCACACTTTATGCCCCTGCGCCACTGACTCTGACTGGCCTCTGGTAAATATGCTAAATATAATAATAGAGTAAGTTACAATTTAAATATGATGCATTAACCTATTAAGTAACCTATTAAGTTTTAACAGCCAAATTTCCATATCATATCAACGAATATTTCACTTCGTGGTATCTATACCACGAAGTTTGCACTTGCAAAATACGTGAATATATTTATTATACAGTTAAAAGATTTTAGTACAAAACTGTAATATAATCAGTACATAACTGTGACAGTTGACACAAGCTACATACATTTATTTACCTTTAAAACATTATTAAGAAAATTGTTACTGACTACTGTGGCGCAGTGGGACAATTCACACACACACATTTCATAAAAAAGAAAAACCTCAATAAAGCGATAAAAGCGAAGCGAAAGAACAAATTATTTGTCTTTTATAAAACTAAAATCTCTTACGATAGTAATTTGCTGGCTACCAAAAGTAAATTAACTAATTTGTGAAGGTTGGGCCATGAAAAATAATAATGTAATATTTATGATATAGTAGTTCTAATTTTAACTTAAATTTCAAGATATTTACCAAAATAATATTTGTGTATCTATAAGTTATAGAACTCGAAAATTGCTTGTTTACCGAATAAATATTTGTTTCATGTATTTCATTTCATATCTGAAACACTGGCCGATAACATTTTGTTGTTTAAGTATATACTTGATTTCACGTATTATACCGATTCTATTATCAACAGAGGTATTATTTCAATCATTCATAAGGACTAACATATTATTTTTTCTCGAGGCATTGTGTAAAGTGGCGGAACTCAACGTCGCGCTTGCCAGAGCGCAGAAATGAAAATATAAAAAAAATAATAATTTCTCCGAACGAGAATCGAACCCACAACAAACTTCTGCCTCTACGCCATGACGGCAATATTATTTAAGTAATATTATTTTCCTTAATGTCATAAATAAATTATTCGGTTTTTTTCATAGGATTTTTTTAACAAAGGCATTCTTAAATAGGCAATTTATTAATAAAATAATAAGTATTTTATATTAATTGGTAGCGTACGTTATATATTTGTTTTATCTTTGTTCGCCCTGAAACAGAGAGATCGTAATGAGACGTCCGTTGCAGATTTCAACATCACATTTGATTTTTTAACATAAGCTTAAACATCGCAATAAACAGCAATCGAATTTATACGACGCCGATTGCTACATAATATAATACCATCGATACAAAATAATATTTTTCATACTTTGATCAATTTGGTAAATAACGTAAAGGTGAACGGGCTAGAATAGAATACATTACATAAGTAAATAAGTAACACTGGCACTATTCCGTGAACAAAATATTGAAATACACTATTTTATTCATACACTAAGCTATAAAATTATCGCACACACATAACTGCTTGTTTACTATAAATGTTTATCAATATATGTGTCACAATCGATCGATTGTTACAGTCGATGGAAATTTTTACAAAATGAATAAGCTAGAGGTGAAATTAGTTAGTATCAGTTGTGACTGCTATCATTCCAGAATGTTACACATATGCAAGTTATACCTATATAAAATGAGTTTATATGGATGAGGTTTTATAATCTTCATTTTTTCATAATATATGAATACACTTTTAATAAAATAATTTCTTTTGCCAATAACGCTAATATTGGATTTTTTTTAAAAGGTCAAACATTAAATTTATAAGAAGACTTTGTATAATTTTATTTATATTTTCATAAGGTATGACGATAACAAAAAAAACATAAAAGAATTGTATAATAAAAACACAGAAATTAAATCGTAGCGCATACTATATTCATATCCAAGAATAGGAGCAAGCTATAAAAGGAAAAAAATATTTTATTTGTCTTCGTCCGATTTGATTAAAACTTTTCAGATTTAAATTTTTCATAAAGCTTAAAAAGAGTGTTTGACGGGCACCTTACGTATTCAATTCATTTTGACTTCGGTTGCCGGTGGCGTCCTTCTCTTTCATGTGACACCGAATTATAAACCTTTGGAGCTCTGGCAACGAATTTCGTTTGACATTTAAAATTCAGATTAGGTAAAAGTAAAAGAAAAATATATGAAATTAATTCAAAGCTGTCTTTTGTAATATAATTTAATTTATCTAAAGCAATAGTTACATCGTCGGTTATAAATAAATTGTGCAAATTATTTTAGTAGTATTAATTTGGCTTTTCGTTAATTGAATTATTATTCTCGTTACTTGTGGGTTCGATTCTCAGTCGGGGAACCGAACCCACAAGTAGACTATTTATCATTTTCTTGCTCTGGGAACAAGGTAAATCGCGGCATTGAATTCTATGAAAAATGGGGAACGGAGTGTCTTAATAAAAGGCTCCCTCTACGTACCATGCTTTATGGGAGATAGATATAAAAATAACGGCCATAGTCGTACTCAACCACCTAATGGTACCTAACCCACCTTTGGTACCAATTTCAGAATGGTAGTTCGACAAGAAGTACTTACTTATAAAAGTGTACAAATTTAAGTTTGCACTCATTTTGTAAGAAATAAAATATAATAATAATAAGGTAATATAAAGTTAAATTTCCATTGAACTTTTCGGATATTTTCCTTTATTTGTACTGTAAATTCTCACTTCTTGCCAAATTTCATGCCAACATAAATTTGCGGGCGCGTGGACTCATTTTGTATGAAATGAGCTGCAAATATAAGTTTGGAATTTTATTTTGGGAAAATCTATATACACTTTAGGGATTTTTGACTTTATTTGTATTGGAAGTTCTCACTTCCTGCTGAGTTTCATAACTGTAGTTACACGTGAATGTTACGTAGAAGTATAATATAGGTTTTGATCACGCGACGATTTTCATACAAAATTCAGAAAAACGTGCTCGTATCTTTTGATTGAAATAACTTATAAGCTTAATTATTTCTGTGCTATAAGGGACTGTGGATCTGAATATTTTATATTATAATAATTTCAGTTTGATACTCAAGATAATGGTCTTGACAGACGGACAAATAGACAACAAAGTGAATTTTGGATTTTTTTCTTTTGATGTAGGAAAGAGAAATCCTAAAAATTTTATAATAAATTATACGCATAGAAAATTAATTGTGAACTTGTGTCAACAGAATAACTTACCTCCCTCGAATTACAAGACAATCTTAATGAAAATCTAAATGGCTTAAATGTGTCATCCTTGAGTACCCTAGATCAAATATCTTTATGTTAGAATTTTACAAAATTTCTTTATATTTACCATATTACCTAAGCAGCAAGCAACATTATAAAAACAAAGGATTCCCCATCTATCATCGTATTATTTACTCATGATATGATTCAAACAAAACTTTTTGTTTACTTTACATTTGTTAGTATTGTGATAAGCTATACATTTGGTCAGGTAAAATTGTAATTTAAAACAAATTTTAACGTATGATTTATGTACATATTTATTTTAATAATAAGATAATTATAATGAGGCCGTCGTGGCGTAGGCCGACGAATTCTGAAGGCACTTTGCGCTGCGCTTTGCCAAGGAAATTAAAATATTTAATATTTAATTTCCTCGAATGTGAATCGAACCCACAACTAAGTGTCGCGTTAATAGTCGTACTTTTGTGCCATTACGCCACGAATAGCTTCAATAGAATTAAAATTATTAACGGAATGTAGCTCGAATTACATTGATTTCTTAGCTTCACGGCTTATCCCGCATATAACAGAATAGGACTGTCTAGTGTCAAAACCCTCCGTTCTATAGAAATATAAAGATGTAATTATATAATTTAGTCAATATAATAATATTAAATAATATAACAAACATATATCACTAACAATAATCGTGCTTTACCACATTAGACTCAACATAGCTTGTAGAGATAAGCATCACTACTCCTATCTAACTTTAACCAGATGTTTATTAGTGCTAGTGTGTAACATAACTATACGGTATACTTATATATTTTAATCGTTTGTAATATAAAAGGTATTTTAAAGGTACTAAGGAGATTTTAAATACTTCCTATTAAATGTTTGCTCTTAAGGGCTTATATTTATTATATTTGTTGATAATTATATTATATGTGCTGAGTTAACGATAAAACACAAAATTAAACATACAACAGACTTGATAACACTGTTAAAAATATATTATTAATTGATTATATAACAACAACAAAAATTCACAAGAGTAACATATTTTGTTACTCTTGTAAATTTAAATTAAATCAACTTCGCACTCTATCCCGCATACCGCAGGGTAGACAGAGGGAACCTACTGTTAAGACACTCCGTTCTCTACTTTCTGCCGAATTCTGGAGGCGTGTTGATTGGAAGAACTGAAGGCCGCCCTTTGCTTCGTCACCAGTGCGAAGAAACAGAAATATAAATAAATATTTCATCCTCAACCAAACGCGTTTATAGTCACACCTTGCACCCCTGCACCACAATTGGCCTCATCTTGTCTTCGTCTTGTAAATGTTTTTTCCGCATTATCTCCAAACAATAATATTACTAATTTTCGTAGATTTTCTTATTGGATAAGAATATTTTTAGATAAATGAACCTAAAAACAGGAAGAAAGAAGACATGGAAAAGAAAGGAAAAATGCGTAAATTTGAAAAAAATATATATAAAAAGCATAAGCAAATTTAAAATTTCTATAAATAACTGTTATGATTGATTGATTTGAATATACTGATTGAACTTATATAACTTATAGTGTAAAAGTCAATTGGCTCTTTATAACACGGAAACCAGATATATCTTGCGTCAATCTATTAAAATAAATTATTGCGATGAAATGGAAATAATGTCTATTTGAACATTTAAATATTACGAGATCGTAATATTTAAATGTTTAAATTTACTGTTATCGATTTTTTATCTTTATACATCTTATATATATTTATATATAGCGTTTTAATAATAGATACCAATAACAATTTCCTCAACTTTCCACCTTTTGCCGAAAGAGATTATTGGTCTGAGCGACACTAGGTTCAAGCCTCCTCCACCTAGTCAAAATGATGTAACGATACCTCCCAGAAGATTGAAATAGGTATAATATGTACATTATAAAATGCTGTACTACTTAGGGTTTTCATATAAACAGCAGGGTTTCATATAAAAGTAGAGAGCCCGCCGTGCCGCCTGGGTTCACGTAAGAATCTCTTGGCACCTATATTCCCAGCCAATGGCGGTCGAGGAGGAGAACCGTGTTAGCTTTAGTGGGTATTCATCCTGGTAGGTCCTTACATCTTCAATAAGATCTTCAATGGATTTAATTTTAAGTACGGTGATACATTGTCATAAATGAAAGAATAGCCAAGATCCAGCATAATGAGTTATCCTTCTTTTTCGAACTAATTTAATAAATGAATTTGGCCAGTCGTGGCGCAGCGGCACGAGGTGTGACTGTAAAACCGACTGGTTGTGGGTTCGATCCCCACTCGAGGAGATGAAATATTTACTTAAATTTATATTTCCATTTCTTCGCTCTGGTGTCGAGGTTAAGCGCGGCGTTGAGTTCTACCACTCAACACGCCACGCCTCCAGAATTCGGCAGAAAGCGGGGAACGGAGTATCTTAACACTAGGTTCCCTCTGCCTACCCAGCTGTGTGCGGGATACAGCGTGAAGCTGATTTATTTATTTTATTTTTTATTTTATTTCTAAAATCTTTTTTAGAATTAGTTTTAGATGGCTTTAGAACTTATTGTTTCAGCCTACGATTGTTTGCCGAGTGATGTATTACATTATATATTCTATGTGTATCGCAGACGTATAACACGTCTCATTTCCTAAACTGAAGGCACTTACATATTTAAAATGGCGTATTATGCGAGAAATCGTCTTAAGGTATTGTATTTTTGTTTAAATATAAAATAAAAAATATGATGAGACCTTCAATGGTTTCTTAAATACATACATCAAAAACGCTTATAAAATAAATAATATATTGATAATATTATAGATATAATTACATACATATCTATATCGAGCATACGTCATTTTAATTAAAAAACCGTAACATTTTGTGACCTGACCTAATTGTAATTAAGGTTAATGTAACTTTATATCGTGCTTTATGATAATAGAAGCCATATATTCATTACAATATAATTTTTTTTTTAAATAGTGTGAACTTAAATGTTCGTCTATAAAAAATGTTAAAAGAAACACAAAACAATACCCATACAATAATAATAAATATTAAATAATAAATAATAAATATATAATAATTAAGTCGATACATCTAGGTACATAGAAAGTGGCACAGATGTTTGGTTACTTATATGTTATTTATCTTTAGAAATATTATTAACCTATTAGAAAAAATAAAATTATTAAATAAGAATTATTTATGTGCATGGAATAATTCACGAAAAGTGGGACTATATCTGGCCTGAAAATTTTGCGCTAAAAATTGAAACGTCCTGCCAAAATTGGAACGTCTGGCAACGTTGATGTATACTCTATATTAAAACATAATCTTATTTATTTAAATAAAAACCTGTTAAGTACGAGTCGAACTTGCATACCAATGCTTCCGTACCAATTTTAAGATAGGAGAATTAAGACTTAAGAATTAAGACTGTAGAACTTATAAAAGTTGATAAACTTAAGTTTGCGGACATATGCACCCATTTTGTATCAAATTTGTAAATTTGTATTTGTAATTCAAATATAAGTTTGTAATGTTTTTTTACTATGAAATACCTAAAAGTTTACGGTTTTCGTAATTTTCTTTTATAAGACGTTGCTTCGTAACAAATTGCAAGATTATGAGTTCCCGGAAAGTACCCTATAGATTTTGATTCCCTTGCGAGTTTCGAAAATATGCGGAAATTTGCGCCATAAGCGGCTGTATCTTTTGATTGCATTGGCTGAGAAATTTGATTCACAGCTCCAGGGAACGGTAGACCTGAGTATTAGATATAAATTTCAGTTTGATACCTCCACGCGTTTCTAAGAGAAAAGGTCTTGACAAACGGACAGACGGGCGGACGGACAACAAAGTGATCCTATAAGGGTTCCGTTTTTCCTACTGAGGTTAGGAACTCTAAAAAATGGCGATCTTGGAATTGTAGAACTAGTTCATTCAAATATTTAAATAAATCAAATACCGAAACATATCTCATCATCATAGATAGTAAGAAGGCTATGGAGTGATTTAATATTTCACTTGTGTTTACATATTTTTGTAGCTAAAGCCTTAGCTTGAAAAGCCTAGCTTGATCATCAGTTTAGTTAGGTCAAACCTGGGTGTTAAGACTTTGCGTATTTAGTTGCGGAACACAACGCTGCGCTGCGCCTCGCTACCAGAGCAAGGAAGTGAAGATATTAAATATTTAATTTCCCCGATTAGGAATCGAACCCACAATTGTCGCATTTATGCCGCACGCTTTTGCTCTATATAATCAAAATATACATAAGAATTTTCTTTTGAAATCAACTATTAAATCCGTTGCAAATTTTTCACATATTGTTTTATTATTAAACGTAAAATATATTGGAGTTTATAGCATTATGTAATCACAACAACTACGAGCGTTCCTTGGATAGGTCGGTACATAATAAAAACATGCTTGGCATGAGTCAAAACAAAAAGCAATTAAGTTCACACGCCACAATGTATACGTTATATAAGTACACTCATGTATACTTAGTCTTTTTATTGGAAATGCTTTTATGAAATTTAATATAATCCGCCAGGAGAAAATTGCTGACTTCCCTCAAGGAAAATTTCGGTAATAATGCGAATATTTACGTTTAAAGACTACGGTGGAGAATCAGTAGCAAATATGCCAATATTTTTACAAATATCACATCCTGAGGGGCCTCGTCCCTTTTATCTTAGACACGTATCAATCATCCTCAATAATAGTACTGACAATCTGGTTTTGCCAAGTGAAGACTGTATTGACGACTTTATATTATTAATGTATCATGTTAGTAACTATCTATTACAAGATTATTTTTCTTTTTTTTTTTTGACTTCCGTTGTATTCCGCGTAAAGCAGGGCAGGCAGAATGAACCTCGTGTTAACCTCGTGTTGTTCCTTGCCTCCCAAATGTAGAGACATTGCTTATTAAGTAGCGGAACTCAGTCACGCTTTGTACAAAAGTATGTGGTATAAATTAAACAATTTAACCGAACTAATCACGTGTATTTAGTATTATACATTTTTGAAAACCCGCCGTTTCGAACACTTTGCAGTAAGTAGTACTTGGCTACTGATAATCGTGAAAATCAAAGAACTTGTTATATGTATTATCGACAAAGACAAAGTCAATACAAACTACCGAAATATTGTTAAAATTACAATCGGAAGCTAGATAAGTACATGACAAAACGACGAAAACTATAGGCCTAGAATTCTAGGATAAAAAAATCCATTAGATCTTTATTGTTATTATAGATCACAAACAATAGTTACGGATAACAACATCAGTGTTGTTATCCGTTATCAATCCAACTTTTGCATAAAATATTATTGATTCGAATAATTTGTATATGAAAGTGCTATAAGGCCGGTCGTGGCGCATAGGCACAAAGTGTAACTGTAAAATTGACTGGTTGTGGGATCGATTCCCACTCGAGGAAGTGAAATATTTATTTAAATTTATATTTTCATTTCTTCGCTCTGGTGTCGAGGCAAAGCGCGGCGTTGAGTTCCACTCAGCACGCAATGCCTCCAGATTTCGGCGGAAAGTGGGGAACGGAGTGTCTTAACACTAGGTTCCCTCCGCCTACCCTGCTGTGTGCGGGATACAGCGTGCTTAGAAAGTGCTATAATAATATTGTAATATTCAACATGGTGTGTGTGAGTTAAGAATTAATAAGATTTTTTTTAACTTCGTACTCTTAGCGGAGTAGGCAGAGCGACGCTACGGTCTCTGCATACCTTCTTCTTTTTCTTCTCGTCCACTAACATCAACCCACAAATACATGTCTCTCATGTTTTTTACAAACTTTTAGTTAATTTGCTGTGAGTTAGTGTATGTAAAATCTTGCAAACACAATTGACGCACCAACTGACGTTCTTCCTATGAGTACGATTAAGGTGAATAAGCTGAAATTTGAATTACGATTTAAGTTCTGATGACAATGAAATTACATAATATAATTAACTTTGTTGTTAATCCAAATTGGTTTATTACAAATAATTGCACAACCTACTGGGTGGGTATTGATTTTCGAATAATCTATTGGGTATAAATGAAGTGGATTGTACCATTAAATATTAATATTTAAAAAGTACCAAGAAAAAAAGGACACCTAGAAAACTTGTATTGATTTTTTATATTTTTGTTTATTTTAGGGCAGTCGTGGCGCAGGGGCACAAAGTGTGACTGCAAAATCGACTGGTTGTGAGTTCGATCCTCACTCGAGGAGATGAAATATTTATTTACATATATATTTTAATTTTTTCGCTCTGTTGTCGAGGCAAAGCGCGGCGTTGAGTTCCGCCACTCAACACGCAAAGCCTCCAGACTTGGCGGAAAGTGGGGAACGGAGTGCCTTAACTCTAGGTTCCCTCTGCCTACCCTGCTGTGTGCGGGAATACAGCGTGAAGCTGATTTAATTTGATTTTTAATTTTTTTTTATTTTACTACGTGACCTTCTTACCGTATTATCGATACTGTCGAAAAAATCAAATCAATAAATAAGTTATTGAAAAAAGTTTAAGAACCATAAACTACGCCCAACGAAAAAAACTCAAACTTTTAAATATCAATAAGCTCTTATTATTCTACTCTGAAAATATATCAAAAACATCCACCCATGTTGGTTCCGATATCTAATTTAATTTTAAATAAAAGAAATTTGTAATTGAATTTGTCTTTGAAAAACTGTATAAAGATTGCTTTACGTGATGTTAGTTTCAACATAGTAAATGTTTTTATGTCACATATACGTATGTTTTCAATTCTCATACATCTTTGGAGAGAGCCATTGACATATTACTCCATTTATGTTATGACAAATTTGGATTAAACCTTGAATTGAGTATATATAGTATATTTTAACCCTAGAATCTAACTTTATAAACATGTAACGATATCTATTTATCTTTTAAAAATATAAATATAATATAATAATAAAAATCAAAAATTAAATCAGCTTCACGCTGTATCCCGCACACAGCAGGGTAGGCAGAGGGAACGTAGTGATAAGAAATTCCGTTCCCCACTCTGCGCCGAATTTTTCGAGGCATTTTGTGTTAAGTGGTGGAACTCAACGCCGTACTTTTGCCTTTTTGCCAGAGCGAAGAAATAAAAATATTAAGAAATAATACTTCATATCCTCAAGTAGGGATCGAACCCACAACCGTCGCGTTTCAGTTACACCCTTGTGCCACTGGGCCACAACGGCCCCCTAATATAATTATAGTGATCTTTTATTTTAGGCCTTCGTGGCACAGTGGTACAGCGCCCGTTGTAGGTTCCATTTTCAGTCGGGGCAAGTATGTAAGTTAAGTAGACGCGGTGTAGACTTGCGCCACTCAACATATAATGTCTCAAAAATTAAACGGAAGGAGGGAAACGGAGTATCTTAACACTAAATTCTCTCTCACTCTCTCTCCTCCCTCTCCCCCCCACCTCTCTCTCCCTCTCTCTCTCCCCCCTCCCTCTCTCTCTGCCCCCTCTTTCTCTCCTTCTCTCTCTATCTCCCTAACCGGCATTTTTTATTTATAAACAAAAGTTTTATTACAACAACTTTTTTCCGTCATTTATTACTAGTGTGAAACTTGATAAGATGACTCAATTTTTTGTAAGATGAGTAAATCACTCAAACTCTACATGGTCACAATAAGATATTTTTTATTACTTGTCCTCTTTATAGTCCGAGGTCATAAAACGTTTTTAAAATAATAAAAGACTATATTAAAATTTCATGTTTACCAGCTTATTGACGAGATACATGATTTTATATAGACACTTGAGGTCATTAATACTAGGCTTGTGAAATAATATAAAACAATATAGATAATTACACACACATATATTTTGACATCATTATTACTCCTGGAGCGAAGGTTTTGTTTTGAATAGCTTACACAAACACTACCCGTATTTAATTACTAGCGGTCCCCGCGCGGCTTCGCCCGCTTCTATCTATATGAATGTTTATTTAATATTATTCAGTGTATTTAGGGAAAATTGGTTAATTATTTTAAATAATATCATTATCTTTACTGTAATACATTTAATAAATCGTGATGTACATCTCTTTCATCGCAATAATTGTCGTCGACGTAAAGAAAAATGTTTAATTCTTATTTACTGCCTATCCCTCATCCCTTTTCCTTTCCCACATATCCCGCGGGTATATCGGGATAAAAAGTAGACACAACCCCCTAACTTTCAGTCAGTCTCATAAAACTAGACTCAGTTGTTGTGGAGATTCATCCAGACAAACAGAAAGACAGACAGACAAAAAATACTTGTTTATGATTTATTATCGTGTAGATAACTAAATGCACTTAAAAACACGGCGATTTGTAGTCACAAACAGATATTTAAATTTTATATATAAGCTTACTTTGTAGATGAATGAATCTCCACTCTTGTAGATGAAGAGTGACATGCAGTTCCGCCACTCAACACGCTATATCTTGAAAATTCCTAATAATGGAAAACGCAGTGTCTTAACACTAGTTACCCTCTACCCTGTTATGAGTAGTTCTAAAATGAAAGTAAATATGAATTATTTGTTTAATATTGCGTATGTGATGACTAAACTTTTTAATTGTCGGAACAAATCAATTGAACTTGGCACAGCTCATTGCCGTTGATAACTTTATCAGTAAATGTCAACGATCTGCTAGAATAGTTATATCATACAAAGTAAATATACTAAGCAATTTAGTTATAGTAATAGTAATAATTATTAGGCCTGGTTAAGCCTTAATATCACTCTTGGTATAGAATGTAGATGTTTAACTAAGAGCTAACGAAGATATGGGTCAAAAATCTATAATCAAAAAAATTACGACACAAATGATAAAAGTAATGCATTTTTAAATAAATATATAATATTTATTTATTTAAAAATGCATTACTTTTGATTTATAATATCTATTTATTTATTTGACACAAATGATAATTTGTGTCAAATAAATAAATAGATATTATATATTTATTTTGTAATCAACCTACAGTCATTATGATTAATCATTTATCTCCTTAGATAGTAAAATAGACGTATAAAATAATGTTTATCAGGTCGTATGAACGAAACACTTTCAAAATCTAATGTGAGTGGCATCTATTAAATTTTATTATTTGTCTTATAAAAGTATCATCCTCCATCCATATCATCCTTTTTTGGAGCAAAAAACTAATATTATACAATCTATAACACATAATATGCTAATATTTGAGAAGCAAATAAAACGAATAAACAAACTATTCTAACTAAAAATCTCCATTTATTTACAATTAGAAGATATTTACTTATGTTTTTAGCAAAATTTTATCTACGATATTGTTTGCTTAAACACTACTGATAATTTTCAAGGATTTTTGTATAAATAAAGACATAAATTATTTCAATCCCTCATAGTTTACAGTACAAAATATAAAAATTATTTTGACAAAAACCAAAAAAAAACAATATTTTTATTTTTCGTTTTAATTAAACAGCTTTACGTTGTATCTCACATGCAGCAAGGTAGGCAGATGACGCCTAATGTTAAGACATTCCATTCCCCACTTTCCACCGAATTCTGGAGGCATTGTGTTTTGAACGGCGGAACTCTACGGCGCGCTCTTGTCTCGACACCAGAGCGAAGAAAACGAAAGTAATTAGTATTTCATTTCCGCCATGCCACGACTGGCCTCAATAATTAAACAATTTATCACATATATGTACTACTAGGGACAATAGAAAATATTATGTGCTAAGCACCCAAAAGCAAGTTGAAATTACTTATTCACACTTTAAGGAACCCTCAGACTTCGTGATCTTTCTAGAATTAAAGTATAATACAAATTTTATAGTGAAAAACTTTAAACGAAATAGATAAGATCCTTAGCTATTTATAAAAATTTAAGCACGTATACAATTGATATTTTTTATTTATTTAACTTCACGCTGTATCCGGCACATAACAAGGTAGGCAGAAGAAACTTGGGCCCCTAGTGTTAGGACAGTTCTTGATATTATTATAAACCGATAAATCTTTGTCTTGATAGGTAATAGAAATGTGTCTAGTGTTATTACAAATTTTTGGATTCACTTAAATCTTGGAGTTTGTAACATTCACTAGACGCATAATATACGGCACTATTCGACACACCTTCGTAAGTTCCACGAACCGCATCCACAAAAGCAATTCTGCTTAGGTCCCTTTCAAACAAATACTACGAAATTTATAGTTTAATATTAACACAAGTACCTAATTCTAATGATTTGTAATAAAAAACTAATATTATTTTCAAGATTCGCTGAAAATATAATCACACATAAAAACCATGGTGTTGCGTTTTTCTTATATATTATATTTGAAGCAGGTTTGTAATAAAGCCTTAAAACACAATGGACAAAAATGTATGAAACCTGGGAGCACTCCCCAAAAGTAATAAAATGTAATATGTTTGTCATTGGATAAGTAATTTCCGTAGGAACAGTTTTTGTTGTCGCGCTTGCCAGTTCCAAGATATAATACTTGTTACTTTCGCTGAATAAGTATTATCCTGGAGTGAAAAAAGACATATGATTAACTGATAATAATAATAATTACTTATTATTATAATTATAATACATTATATTATGCGCGACTTAGAGATCATCAACTGTAATGTCATTAAAAATATTGCTGGTTGTAACTGCATATCCCAAACACCTTTGAAAATATTATTTAATAAATAATATCTTGGCTCGTGATGTGTCTAGTGGTTAGAATCGTTTATAGTTGTGATCGTGAAGAACCCAAAATCTTTTAGAGATTCAGAGGTAACAGTATTAAGAATTTTATATTATGCCATTAGAAGGTATCGCTTTAAGATATTTGCCATCAGAAGTTGTTCTTGTGTCAGTTATTTAGATAACTGGAAACTCGACAATATGACATTGTCATAACTCGAAGCTCGTCCGAAGAAAAGCCAAGAGCGCGTCCTATCTTCCTCTCCACTATAACTGCGAACTAGTTATAATAAAAGGAAGAAAGAGTACGGGCACCGCCCCGCCCCTACACCGTGAGTTCCGACCAGACCGTGGCTTTACAGTCATCGTTGAACCCTCCGAGACGTTTGTGTGTGATCTTTCCGAAGGTACTTGTTACGCTTGTTTATATTAAGATTGTATTAGAATGGTGATTCGTGATGTTGATTGATTTGTGAGATCAATATAAGTCGTTGGAACGAACGCACTACCGCTAGGCGGCCGATATGTTAAATAAACGCACGGCACACACCCCACAGTCGTGTCTCGAACCGTAGGCGGACACTACTACATACACCAGAGTTCCAGGACATAAAATAGCACCACACACCCGTATGAGACAGGCGGACACTACTACATACACCGGAGCTGGGACATAAAATAGCACCACACACCTACTAGTCGTATACCAAGTCGTAGAAGTGGTATATAATATGTCAATGACCAACGCCATACAAGCATAGCTTACGTATCGCGAGCGTACTGCGAGACGGCATCAGCCACGACATAGTTAATGTCGCTATAACAGTTCGCATAAGCCCATCACGTCAGCTTCCGCGACGTCAAGCAACATTCAATATCATAATATTGGTCAAAGATCACTTGGATCCACAATATGTGTCGCCCCTACACATATATTGCCTTTATAAGAAATTCGATCCTAAAAGATCGTGCCATCATAGGCTTCGAATTATCACATTATATTTATTATACATTTGGTACGAGTCTTTATGTGCATCATATTTATTTGTACCGTAGTATTTGATAGTTCGACTCGACCGCTGCCTTCCAGCATCACCACCACCTATATAGACAGAACGACGGTCGCGACATCCGGGACGACAATACACGAACTCGTCTCGATTAATATGGTATGAAAAATATANTATATAGTTTGTATCATTCATAATTAACTATGTTATTTATGTGTATTGCCATGCATATTTTATTTTATTTATTTATTTATTTTTAACTTATACCCAAGGTACATACTGTTACATGGTGCATTAAACTCTTAACCCACCCCGTGCCGTACCGAGGCACGCTTGGGCAGGCTTCAGGACTAGACAGTGCGCGAAATAAAGTATTATAATAAAATAAGATAGTGGTTCCAATCTGCACATTGTACTTTCACATCGTAACGTTAATGGAGGTAATTTAGTCTTTTGCTATATTTGGTTAGTTAAATTATTAAGGCATGCAAATTCTTTATTCATGCATATTCTAAATTTATTTAATATAATTCATTGAAAACATCCGTTAGTATATATATATATATATATATATATATATATATATATATATATCTTCATAGATCTCTACAGATATCTACAACATTTTTTAATATAATAAAAAAAATTCAAAATTGAAGTATGAAATACCCTTTCAATTGCATAAATTCGCCCCAAGCCTCGTGATTTATTGGTGTATGTCAGCACCTAGTAATACTAGCAATTCTCGGATACTAGTCGTCTGTCACTGTGACACTTCAACTTTGGGCTTTGAACCCCTATTAATCAAACTAACGGCTTGAGTAAATTCTAAAAGTTTAATACATTAAAATGTCATATTAATGTAAGGAATTCTAATTATTTTTGTCACTTTTCATTAAATCAGTCATAAATCTCACCCCCAGCCCCTTTCATTAAATTCTTTACGATTCATCATCATTAAACACTAAACCACATTATTTTAAAATATTACCCACGCAACCACTATGCTATTAAATATCTACCTAAATAATTTATCATCATCTGACATAAAGAAACAGCTCTTATCGTATACACCTAAAAAATATTTATAATATTATAGTAAATGTTCAAATTATACCTAATCAGTGTTTAAAACAATCAAAATTGCATTTTATTGCATTATGTGCATTTACTAAATGTAAGTTGTGACTTTGCTTGCTTTGTATTTGTGGTGTACAATAAAATGTATATAAATAAATAAATAAAATAAAATTAATTCCCACATTAACCTTATCTTGATCCACAAGTTAATTTGTTCAATAGGCACCTCTTTTATTTGATTGAAGTACCTTGTTACGTCTTAAGTATAATAAATGTTATTAAAATGAAGATTTATATGTTTTTTGCGACGACGCCTTATTACGATTTCATGGCCCGGTATGCTTGAACACTTCAAGTCTAAGTGACAGACGGACGTTTCTTTCAAGAATAAATGTGAAATTTTTATTGAGAAAAGATTTTATTATTAAATTAATATAAAAGGAAATAATATTCATGAGTGAAACTGTGAGTGGACGCTATTATTTTTTTGTTACAAAAATAAATATAGATAATAATAATTTTGTATTGTCTATATATTTTTTCAGCTATGTAACAAATAACTTAAAGTAAATTAGTGTAAGACCTCGGTCGAACTTTAAAAACACAATATTAATGATACTGGAAGAAGGTCATTGTTGTAAAAAGCTTAAGGGCCCCGCGGAGGTCATGAATAAAAAGGTTAATGACAGTGGACGAGGCAAATGAGCCATGTAGAACGTAAATGTAGCGTTTGGCGCTGTTCTCTCTGGCTACCGCGGTAGGGGACAAAACATGAATCTAAAAGAAAACTTAAAGTAAATAATAACTATAGTATGATTTTACTGTAATACTGTTAAATGTAACATAAAAATATATATTTATTATGCACACTATATAACCTATATTTTCTTAAAGCACCTTACTATTCAAGCATATAGAACTTAATATTAACATACTAGAAATTATATCAAATACCAATATCGTGATAAGAATAACCGGATATCTTTTAAAAAGATGCAAATGTGACAAACTATAGGTTAAATAGAGGTGCAGAATTTAAAATCATTCCACTCTCCTCTACACTTTAAGTATACTATCAACGTAGCTGTCAAATCGTAGGTAGTCGTACCGTAGCGGAACAGCGGTTGACTATCACGCAATGGTTGTGCATTCACCACATTTGGGGCCATAAATTATTTCCATTTAAAGTCAGCAAAGCGCTATACGTAGCATCTAAATGTAAGCAATGGTCTTACTACACAGGAGAATGAACTATAGTAAGACCTTTAATTTTCACGATTATTACACATTTTAAATAAAATTATGTAACTGGATTAATCGCGTATATTTAGAATTATACATTTTTTGGTAACCCGACGTACGACGACGATGACGAATACCTTCAGGAGTTTATGGTCACCGGTAGACTGAGGTGACATTCGTTTATCCGTTATCATAATTAATATATCAAACTACTGCCAATGATTTCTTAATTTCCTCGCCTGCTGCCCTGGATTTCTGCAGTGACAGAGCTTACGTATCTTGCTCTCTAATATGCTATGTTTGAAACTTTAAATAAATAATTATTAGTGGGTTATTTTTAATTTCAATAAACCTATTTTCTAATTTCAATAAAGAAGACTCTATTGAAATTAGGATGTTTTTGTATTAATATTTATCTGTTTTCCTTAACGAAGATTTGGGGTGGATCAAATCTGATGTAATGGCTGGGTTTATCTATAGTGCGTTCACACACAGCTGACTTCAATACATGCCCATTCCGATGCTTCTCTTTGTTTGACCGATGTATGATGATGTATGATAAGCCACAGTCAAATATAACTTTTCACTGGTCTTAAGAATTGGCTCACTATCTTGTAAGGCTTGAATATAGTTTGCGTGGAAGCTCTTACGATGTTGCCAATTCTATCTGTAATCTCCCCCGCGTATTGTAAAAGTGCCAGCTGTCTCTCTATTGTGGGTGGTTTCTGGTGGTGGCGGAGAACTGACAGCTTGTTCTGATGAAGGGCATTCTTCTCCGGCGGAAGCTCGTCCCTTATGTGTTCTGCGTCGCAGGGGTGGTGGGCTCTCTAAAACAAAGATTTGCCAACAGTAGATAACTGTGTAGAGTAGTGGTGCGATTCACACTTGAGGAATCTATTGGTTTGCGTGGGTTTCCTATATACTGTGTGAGTTACTCGAAGAAGTAAAACTACTGTTCAATTACGATTTCTTATGACTAAAACATCGTAGAAAGCTAAGGAATCATTTATCACTACAGGACGAGGGCTTCGCCCGCTTATTAGGAGTGAATTCTAAAAAAACCACGTGTTCTGAAAAAAATTCTAAAAAATACGTGTTCAATGAAATATTTTTAAGAGTCTGAATTTCAAATTTTATAAAAATCGGTGCAGATTAAATTTTTTTTCCATACAAACTTTCAACTCCTATTTCATCCCTTTAGGGTTAAAATTTTTGAAACTCCCTTAGTGGATGTCCAGAATATGAAAATAAACATCTGCCCAAGTTTCACGTTTCTACCATCAGCGGTTACGGCTCTGCGTGCGTCTTACCTCAGTCAGTCAGCACAAGTCCTTTTATATATATAGATAGATTAAAGATTAATTTTATTCTGAATTGAATATTGTTATTAATAGTCATGTCATTGAAGTGGTTTAGGAATATATAAATATTTATATTTCCATTTCTTCGCTCTAGTGTAGAGAACAAGCGCGGCGTTGAGTTCTGCCACTCAACACGCAATGCCTCCAGAATTTGGGAGAAATTGAGGAACGGAGTGTCTTAACACTAAGTTCCCTCTGCCTGCCCTGCAGTGTGCAGGATACGTGAAGCTGATTTATTTTATTTTTATTTAAAAAGAATGAACAATTATTATTTTCGTCAAGTTTCGCTATTCTGCAACAACTCATTAAGAACCGGAAATTGAGAACAAGTAACTTTACGAGTACATTAGATTATCTCTGCCTATCGTGATATGCGGGATAAAGCGAAAAATTGAAAAACTGAACCAAGGTAGTCAAATTTTAATAATTCTGGACTACTAAAGTTTAACTAAACTTTAAATTTATAAAATCAAACGCTATATGAACTGTTTGTACAAGATGCAAAGTTAAATAATTGAAGGTAACCTCACTGATAAGCAAAATAAATAAAATAGTTATTTTGTAAGTATGTCACTAACGTCACACAGTGTGATGTAATTATAGGCAGTCTTGACTAAACACGCGATGGTCGTGGGCTATTTTTCCATTTGAGTAAAATGATGATATTTAAATTATTTTCATTTATTTAATCTAATTCGAAAGGATCAAGTGGTATTATGTACCGCCATAGAAAAACGATTATCATGCCGTTTTCTAAAGCTTTCTTATATCGTCATATGCTCGATAAACTACTACACTACTACAGGTTAGGTCATACGTTTTCATACTGATGCAGAGTATGAAGAATGAATGAACTGGCACCTGCACATTTGTTTGACGAGTAGTGATGGCATCATTTGCCCTGACGCGAAGCGGATTCGATTCTCATTCGTCCTCATTGCGCATTAGCAGTATGAACGTTACCTATGAAACCGATTTTATTTTGATACATCACAACACGATACGTCAAATAAATAAGTGTAAAAATCCGCCTTACACAAAAAAGTATATTAAACTAATTAAAATTTTAGAGCAATAGATATAACTGCTATAAATAAAAAAATGAATATGCAACTATATATATTTTTGCTCTATTATTCGTGCTAGTTATGGTTTACTTTGAGGTATTCCTATTCGGTGCAATATATCTAAACCTTGCTACGAAGTAGAATTTTCTACTACTATTTTCTACTACGAAGTAGGGTTCTTCATCGTTATAATATATTCAATTCATTTGGTAGCAAGTGATTTGAGTACAAAATATATATACACACACACACACACACACACACANTAAATTTTAAGAACTACTATTATTTTGGCTTCACTCTGTATCCCGAACAGCAAGGAAACCTAGTGTTAAGACATTCTGTTCTGCATTTTTTGCTGGATTCTGGAGGTATTGTGTGTTAAATGGCGGATTTGATTCAATACCACGATTTGACTCGAAACCAGATCGAAGAAATGAAAATTAAATATTTCATTTCCTCATGTGTAAGTCGAACCCACAACCTGTTGCGTTAACAGTCATACTCTTGTGCCCCTGCGCCACGACTGGCCTAATAAATTTATTTTTGTTATATATTTTTTTTCTTCTTAATTATATATTTTATTACTAGCAATATATTTTAATTCCCAAAATTATTTTTTTCTTCTGTTACTCCGCTTAATGTAAATAAGTAAGTACGAGTATAACATTTAGGTACTTGATTCAGAACGATATCTCTCTAAATAATAAGCATTTATTGTCAATATATCCTAGTCATCTAGTATAGTATGCAGAACAATTCATTATAAGTATAGTAAGTATAGTAGAAGTAATTTTGATTAAATATATATATATATATATATATATATATATATATATATATATCCATAATGGGGTACCCAGATAAAATGTATCGCCAAACGCTACAGTTATACCGTATTACTATTTCTATAATATTAAAAACTACAATCTACAGACCTACTTATATTGTAGAGTAGATAAGAAATCAAAAAAGCATATAAACTTTTACCTTTTAATAAAAAATATTTTCAGTTCAATAGTCCCAAAAGCTTTACTTTAAGCTGTTGAAATAAATATTTGCTTGGCTTTTGTTTACAAATCAAAGCAACCTTCAGGTAAAGTAAATGTTGCACAAAATAGATGTTTTTGTTTACTTGACTATGGTATATATACCTATATCTATGTTTATAGTTGAATAATATTAGAATATTGTAACTAATCATTTAAAATATATAAAATAAATATTATGACTTTGTAGTTGTTTAACAATTACAATATTATTAGACAATAAAGTCATCGGACCGCTGCAAAACAACATCTGACTGTAAGGCAGGTTTCCACCGCTAAAAATAATGAGTCCTTTTAAATAAAATAGGTTTAAACTTCCACCAATAAAGACTTTTGTTCTTTAAGCCGACTTCTGTTAAAAAAGAGGGTTATCAATCCGACTATATTTTTTTTGTTTGTTATCACAGATCTTTTGACTGGGTGAACCGATTTTGATTATTCTTTTTTACTTGAAAGCTAGTGCATCCTGTGTAGTCCCATTTTAATTTCGTCCATGTTTGACAATAGTATCTATGAGAAAATCATTTAAGTCTTATATTTGCATTATAGCCCAAGATACTAGAACCGCCAGATCTAAGTCATTTTAAAAAAGCTGAAATTTTGAAGACTATTAATTAGTCTAATATGTAGTTAAGACAGTATGCCTACTCACTAACTTGAAAGTGGGGCCCTTTCAGAGGTAGCGCCAAATAACGGTATATCTCTTTCTGGGAAGATTATTGAGCCTTCGGATTTGTCTGCGTGCTTGTGAGGGGTCTTGAAATAGTCCGTAAATAATATATTTAAAATTAAAGCTTGGTAGCTTAATGGCATTTGCTCCAATTTTAAACAACTTTTAGGACGTCTGGCAGGAGTAAAAGCCCACGTAAAGGGTTTGGTACTTATAAATATACATTTTTTGCATCATTTATAAAAATATATTAAAACACGAGCGTTTCTACTTTAACGTAGCTAGAAGTGTACCTTAAGTTGGCGCTATGATCCTGGCCTAGAAGAGGAACATCCTGGTACTGGTGGTGTCGTAAGAGGCGACTAAAGTACGTGTGGTAGAGTCACTTCACCAGCAATGGCAGCATGCATGGGTAGACTCGGCCGGACCATTACCAACCCCGGCATTTAAAACCGGCGTTAAGTAGTGGCTTTATGTCACTGCGTTTCGCATCAAGTAATGCCGGGCTCCGGAGCCCAACCCCCACCCCTCCCTGGAATATGATAGCGGCACTTAAAGACAAACTACCCCAGGAGGGTACCAGCTCCTCCGGTGCTGGAGAATCCCTCCCTGAGTCTCAAAACTCAGGCCGCCCTTCGAATTCTGGGGAGGGCACAGTACCGCGCAATAGACAGGGCAAACGAGACGTACGCTCCACGGCAACCCCTTCCACGCTTAACGTGGACTTTTGCAATATCAGGGGTCTACATTCCAACCTGAATGCCGTCCACCACCATCTCGAGACGGCACGGCCGGCCTTGTTATTCCTGACGGAGACTCAAATTGCCCGACCGAGCGACACAGCCTATCTCCAATACCCCGGCTACAAAATAGAACATAACTTTATGCCTCATGCCGAGGTCGCTGAGCTCGTAAGGGAGGACCTAAGTTTTCGTCGTCTTGCCCATTTTGAAGGTCGGGACCTGTCTTCTATCTGGCTCCGTGTTGACTCGGACGATCGTGCCCGAGTCTACGCATGCCTTTACAGGTCCCACAGTGGTAATACAGAAACGGATCGGCTCATAGAGCATATTCAATCGGCTATTGACGATATGCTCTCATAGATCACCTCCGCTGAGGTCGTGATACAATGCCAGTTGGCTTGGATCACGCACGACCAACCACGCGGGGAGGGCTGTATTTGACCTTGCTATGGCACGAACGGATTGTCCCAACTGGTTGAGTCGCCTACGCGACTCCCGGACGTGGACTGTGGTTGTTCACGTCTTTATTGACCTCTTTATTGGACCTTCTGCTGACTTCACATCCGGAACAGTACCAGGTTGTCGTCGATGCCCTTTTGGGGTCTTCTCACCACTGCCTGGTACGGATTATCGTGCTCATTAAGCGCTGTGTGCGAGATTACAGCGTGAAGCTGAAAGAGAGCTGCAAAATGAAGAATAAACCATGAAGTTAAAAAATATATAATAACAGAAATAGCAAAATTGTTTCATTGTCTTTCATATGATATACTAACAATTGGTATATTTGCTCACGAAAAAGACATATTAATTCTTTTAAAAAATATGAAGCATAATTAAAGTTCAATAATAATACCTACAAAATAATTCATATAGTACAGTAGAGATTCTCTTTAACCAAAATTTATCTATCCGATCGCAGCCCGTTAGCAACTGATCGATTCTCTATTACTAAGTAAATAACTACGGACTATAGACTGTAGACAACCCTTACACGGTATGAAACAAAGTCGCTTTCCACCCATTGCTTAAATCTCAAACTACGTTACGGATATTAATACAGTTTTCACTAGTTGATAGAGTCATTTAAGATTTTTACATATTTTTTTATAATTAAATCATACTAAAAGCTCAATCGACGCCATCATGGCCCAATGGCACAAGAATTTTGTTGTAAACACGATGATTGTGAATTCGATTTTCCACTCAAAGAAATGAAATATTTAATATTTTCATTTTCTCCATCTAGTAGCGATACAAATAGCGGAATTAAGTTCCGCCTCACGCTCAGAATTCTGCGGAAAGTAGGGAACGTTTTTTTTACAAATAATTTATATTAGTTATGCCTATATGAAAAAAATAACAGTTAAGCAAACAGATTTTATCACATAAAATGAGATGTATAATAACATCAACATCCGTAAATATAATATATAAATAAACAAAAATGACGTCCTATTACGATAAATATTTTTGATAGGAGTAGCACAAAATATTATTGTTCAGTTTGTTTACAATTTTAGTTGTTCGCATAAGTACGTGTGATACATGAATATATAAAGTGTTATGATAAAATAATCATAAGTTATTTTAAAAATATATGACTTAAATTTATAAATTCAATATGATTTGATTAGCTATTTGTTGTCTTTGTAGCATTAAAAAAACTATTAAATATATTTAAAATATTTTTACTCGATTTTAATTTCTATATGTTGTCGTTGTTTGTAAAAAGTTTTTGTAGTTTTAGATTTTATATGAAAAGTCAATTTAAATACCTAATGTATATACGTGATAACTCTAATAATTCATATTATAAGTGTATAAATTACTATTAAAAAAACAACGCCGTCATGGCGCAATGGCACAAGCGTATAATTGTAAACGCGACGATTATGGATTGGATTACCACTCGGAGAAAAAAAATATTTATTAATATTTTCCTCCAGAATTCGGCGGAAAGTGGAGAACGGCGTCTTAACACTAGGCTCCCTCTGCCTACCCTGCAGTGTGCGGGATACAGAGTGAAGCTGATTTATTTATTTATTTATTTATTCATTTTTATTTTCATTTCTTCGCTCTGATAACAAGAAAACACGCAATGCCTGGAAAATTCGGCGGGAAGTGAAGAATGAAGTGTCTTAACACTAGGTTCCCTCTGTCTACCTTATCATATGCGGGATACAGCGTGAAGCTGTAAAAATATATATTTGCAAATAATTTATATAACAAATCAATTCAATTTCAAATCGATACCCTAATAAAAAGTCTGTCGCTGCTCATTGAAAAATTGCAATGGTTTCCTCTGCAATTAAATCTTTTAACCCCTCGACATGGAATGACGACATCGATATTATCACGTGGTAAATGATTCTTTTCGCGTGATAGTCATATAGGAAAAAACCTGTGATGTGTTTGTTACCTTAAATTAGATATACGATTTTTGCCATATATTGTTTATGTTTTTTTTTTTTATTTTCATTGACACATTTTTTTATTTTTATTGACACCTTCGCGGGGTTGTATTTGCTTCCGTACTCGAGCTAAACAAAATATTAACAAAATATTAATATATAGAGAATTTATTGAACACATAATATTATTATATAGGTAAATAATATAAATACAGCGAGTATAAAAGATTTTCTCTAGCGAATAAATATTTTTAAGTATTTGCGCCTTAAAAGGCATTTGCAATTAATTGCATAATGTAGAATAAGCGACGCTCTAACTGTAGAGGGGTGTGTTATACAGTAATTCATGTTTCTCATTTAATTCAGATCTTATAATCTTCTATCAAAATAAATATAATGCCTCCAGAATTCGGCGGAAAGTGGGGAGCGGAGTGTCTTAACACTAGATTCCTTCTGTCTACCGTGCTACATGCGGAATATAGAATATATAATATAAAATAATAAATCAAAGCAATATAAGATAAAATGTAGCCAAAGAATTTTGTTGGTGCCGTAAACGTTTTAAATGTCATTTGATTGAACCACGTATAATAAGTAATCGAAGTGTATATACGTGACGTTGCCAAACACCTAGAGACCATTAATTAAATCACAAGCATCATTAGTCTTGTTAAACTCTGTATAATTAAGAAAATAATTGGTAATTTATAGCGGTTATTTGATTGAACCACGTATAATAAGTAATCGAAGTGTATTATACGTGACGTTGCCAAACACCTAGAGACCTTTTAATTAAATTACAAGCATCATTAGTCTTGTTAAACTCTGTATAATTAAGAAAATAATTGGTAATTTATAGCGGTAGACTTCCTGCGTTAATTTATGTTATATTTGACAATATTATAAAATATTGACATATTATAAAATATTGACATATTATAAATTGACTTAATTAATTATTAATCTTGGAACGCCATAATCGAAGAACCAATTATTAATCAGGTCGGACCCCTCTTAATGTCATTGGCAGTTTTAACCCTTAAATGGTATTATGGGGGCCGCGCAGCCCCATAATATATATGATTTTTGCTTCTACCAAGCAACAATCATATATAGTATATAGTATAGTAGTTTTACATTTACTTGATTACATGCTCATAAATGACAAAAGATATGGCCGATTAAAGAAATTAATTACTATTTATTTTTGAAAATATTATTACTTAATTATTACAAGAGATCACAAAATATTAAAAACTTTTTGGTAATATAATTTTTCACGTTAATATTATACTAATACCTACCTATGAAACTTATTTTTGGAAAGTTATAACCAAAAATAATATTATTTTTCTTAATTTAGAATATGTTAATTTAAATAAAAAATAACGATTTATAGTCTCATATTAAAATTTCACAAAAATCTACTTAAATCTTCACTTAAAACTTATGAATACAATAACAAAACTTTGTTCTGTCTTGACAATTATCATATAGTGTTTTTGTGCTACTATATACTTTGCAAATTGATTTTGAACAATTATTGCACTCCGTAGCAATTTTTTTTTCTATAGCATAAGTGACAGCGATCTCTTTTCACGATGTTTTGTATAATTAAAAAAAATTATCACTATGAATACATTCGTCCTCTGGCCTGGCTCCAATCACTTATTCGGAATTAGAATTTCCGATTTGATCTCTTCTATTGTTTTGTCAATTAAAAGCTGCGACATCTTGATTAAATAACAGTAAAAAAGAAGAAACCAATAAAAAAGTTAATATTATAAGTCAAAAAGCTAACATATATAACTGGTATCATAGGGGCCGCGCAGATCCCAACAAGTGCATACTCGCGTCCTGGTAAGTGATGCAGCGCCCAATATCCAGCACTCGCCGCCGCTCGGCCCTCACCATACAAGTTAAGGGTTAACGTATTTTAATTGCATATTGTAGAGTCAGATATTGTAACTATATACCTTACTATAATATTATATAACTGAGCTTGTTTGGTTGAACACTAATCTCCAAAACCACAGATTTGAATTTTTTTTTTTATGTTGGAGAGTTGATTTATCAAATGTATGACTGTAAACACGGCTGTATAACCAATTCTTAGTTTTTTCTGTTTGACCACGGGAGAGTCCGCAGGTAAAAGCTAGCTAAAAATAATAATTACACTTAGTATATTTGTACACTTAGTTTCTGTCTTACATATATCCTATCCTAGATATTCTCATTTACATCCTAGCTTCTGGACAAAAATAGATTCCTCCTTATAGCCTTATTTTTCTGAACTTTTTATTGTTACATATTTTTATTAAAATTATTTATATAATATGAATGATCTATATAGGATCATTCACTTTTATTAATTAAATGTGAATAATGCTAGATCTGCTGCTGCTGCTGCTGCTGGTCGTGGTGCAGGGGCACAAAGTGTGATTGTAAACGCGACTGATTGTGGGTTCGATTCCCACTCGAGGAAATAGAACATTTATTTAAATATATATTTCCATTTCTTCGCATTGGTGTCGAAGTCGGCAATATCTCCTATATCATAAAAAGTAGGGAATATGGTGTCTTAGTTACACTAAGTTCCCTCTGCCTATCCTGCTGTATGTAGGATACACCGTGAAGCTGACTGTAACTGACTGACTAATGCTAGATCATTCACACTAGTTAATACAGTAATTGACATGTTCAACTAACTGACCAGCAAGAGATTCAATTGACTATTCCTGTAAATAATTCAATATTACATCGGCAGAAAGTGAAGAACGGAGTGCCTTAACACTAGGTTCCCTCTGCCTATCCTGCTGTGTGCGGGATACAGCGTGAAACTGAAAAAAAAAACAGATACCTGCAAATTTTTGCAGCGGTAACTCGTACTAAAATTAGAAATGATTTTAACATGAATAAAGACTTTATATTGGGGCTCTAAGATCTCTCCACTTATATTGCAAAATGTAAGAAATAAATGAACTAAGACGACACGTTTTTAACACTATTTTTTGACCATAGCATTTTTTGTTAGTATATTGTTTTATGTATAAAACTGTAAGTATTATCTATTATAACCTATGCTAATAAAAGGACAAACTCCAATATCTAGAACAATACTGATGTAACATTCATATTTACTACATAATAAATACTGATTTTTATGTCTAACGCAATAGAAGCCATTTTACTATACCATGAGGACAATTAGAATAGTTCACTATGAAGAGGAAATTATTATGATACCTGAACTTTGGACTTTGCTCGTAGATATGGAAAAATTATGTGTTTGTAATAAATATTTCCAGATAGCTTTTATTGATACTATTCAATTCATCTGTATGACAGCTGTGGAAAATTACAATGACTAATTATTAAATTGGTACACTCGTTTGAGCTTATTACCGTTGAGCAAGATTAACGGTGTTATATTTGGAGTTTTCATTGTAGATCAGACCATGCTATCCCACATAAGGCTCACATATTACTATCAGCTTCCTGATGCCACAAATTGAAGCACTTAATAGTACCATATCGTCAGCATAATTTAAGTTATTTAAACAAATATCATCTACAGTAGTCCAGTGCTGCCGAGCTCGCCAAGTAACTCGTTCACGTACAAGTTAAAGAGGATTGGAAAACTTAAATCCATACGGGCGTGATGAATTTTCTGCCCACCGAACTTAGTTGACTTCGCTTCTGTACCAGTACTTGAAAATGTTAATAAGCTTAGACAGCATATTGGCTGGCTCCATCTTTCCCCTCGAGACATCATACGACATCAAGTCAAATGCCTTAAAAACTATAAAAAAACAGGCATAAATTGAAGTTTTTCTCTTCGTATAGTATGTGACAGCATGCTTAAGACCCAAAACAACAGTTCCCGTTTAAGAATTTGAAAATATGACTTATTTTATAATTGATCAATGGTCATAAAGGCCTAAATGGTCATAAATCAAAAGAAAGTAACTACACCCCTAAAAATTCAGTCAGTCGAATAGTTTACGTGTGAAAGCTTAGCACACAAACAAGTCGCGATACTTAAAGAAATTTAGGAAATAGTGCAAATATCTTAAAAATAAAATAATAAAAATAAAACATTTATTTATGATCAATTTTGCAAATGTCTTAAAAATAAGTAAAAATAAAATTGAAAGAAAACATTATATATAACGCAAACAGCAGGGTAGAAGGAATCTGTATTAAGACACTCCTCCACTTTCTGCCGAATTTTTCGAGGCATTGAGTGTTGAGTAGCGAAATTTAAACCCGGGGGTTTGCCTTGGTGCCAGAGCGAAGAATTGAAAATATTCATAAATAATAACTCAATTCTTCGAGTAGCGATCGAATCCACAACCGCCGCATTACAGTCATACCCCATTGCCCCTGGGACACGACGGCCTTAATTTTATAATATGTTAAAAAAATACCACTGTACTAAAAATGGCAAAACATGTAAAATGTTTTTTTTATTACATAAAAAGCGTGTAGATATCGTCTGTATTTTTAATAAAAGTCATAAGTTCACTAGTGCAGCGATTCGATTAATACATAAAGAGAGCCAATTGTATGTCATAATACAAAATAAAATAGTTTCAACATTGACATTCAATACTACTATTATCTAATACTTACGACTATGACATCATGAAAGATCATGCATTGATGACGACCAAGTTTATAGGGTTGCCAAGTATCTTTTATATCGAAGACTTCTAGAAACATAATAAAAATCTTTGTATTTTTATGATCGACTTGCATCAGTAAATGTCACAAGTTCAATGAATTTTATTGATTGTAAACACTTGTAGCTTTGTAGGCAACATGTTGTCTTGGAGTGGTCAAGATAAGATATGGATTTTAACTATTCACTCCATTCTATGAGAAGGAAACAAAGTACCCCAAATCTTTCTTTGATCGTTACAACAGCTACAAACATCTTCTAAAAATCACATAAATTACTCATAGAACAAAAAATATATACCTATAAATATTTTAAAGAGGTAAACTATGAGAAATTGTGGAGTGTTCGTAGTAGGATAAGAGCCACGCGGAGCTCGTGTGATGAATATGCCTAGTGCATCGTTATATAGCGTGACAAATGAGTTCCAGTTATATGAACGGAAAAATTAAACAAAAATAGATGCATTCAATTTCTCAAAAATACATACATCTTTTATACTTATTAAGAAAACATATAAAAATTTTAACGTAACGGAATTTGAACCACGTTACGTTCAAATTTTCTTTTTGGAAACCGTCCAAGCGCTCTGACCAACTAAGCCATATGTTGTCATCGAGCTACGTTGAAATTCTTATACGCTTGTTACAATTTATTTATGTTGTTAGTATCTGTGTAGGGAGATTTTTACAAATTACCGCTACCCAAAGATAATTATTTAGAATTTTCGTGTGACAAGAGAGAATACTATTTTTTTTATTTTTTGCTTATACAATAAGGTACAGTAATGAATAATCTGAATAATATTGAATATTGTGGGAGTAATATATAAAGTGAACGTTGTTCAATTGATCAATTAATTGATGAGAATGCAGCATATATTTGCACCATGTCTATATCTCTATAAATACACATAATAAAAGAGAGAGAGTGACACAAGTGACAAAAGTCAATTTTTTTTATGAAAAACATAAAAAAATATTAATTGAGTCCTGCGAGCAAGCAACAAAAGTCAACACAATTAACACAGTTAAAAACCTTATGTTATAATGATAATGCTATCACAAGGTATTGGAAATCGTATAGTTCAAGCCGGAGAAAATGCGGGTGAGCCGCTAGTTAAATTAATAAAATAAAATATTTTATATTATATTCACAAGTGCTTTTAGCAATTGTGAAAAAAAAATATTCCTAATCTTTTCTTAAGTAAATTTACTTGCGCAAACAATATTCGTAGGGTCACTAACAGGACGGCGTCCATAAAGCCTACTTGTTTTGTTTCAATATAGCGAGTATAGCTACTTGACCCACAATATCGACGTCGTGTACTTCAATCTTGACAGTGTTAGACCGAGATCCCAGAGCCCCCAGACCTACGTCGTTTTAGCAAAGCTGAAATTTTAAACATTAATAGTCTAATATGTAGTTTAGACGGTATGCGTACCCACTAACTTGAAAGTGGGCGTCTTTCAGGCGCCAACTTAAAATACACACTCATTTACGTTAAAGTAGAAACGTTCGTATTTGAATATGTTGTCAAGAATGATTAAAAATATGTATATTTATTATAAGCTGGCCATTTACGTGGGCCTTTACTCCAGCCAGACCTCCTAAAGGTTGTTTAAATTTAGGGCAAAATACAAACAAGCTTTAATTTTACATATATTATTTCCGGAATATTTCAGGACCCCCCAGACCAATTCGAGGGCTCAAACATCCTCCCAAACAGACATATACTTTTATTTGGCGGTACCTCAGAAAGGGCTCCACTTTCAAGTTAGTGAGTACGCATACCGTCTTAACTACATATTAGACTGTTAATTCTCAAAACTTCACTTTTGCTTAAATGACCTAGGTCTGGCGGACCTGGGTCTTGGGCTATGTACACATATTACTGTAGACGGAATAATGAAAGCCTTTCGACAATACAAGGCCAGTAAATTCATACAATAAACTTACCCTAATGGATATTTTATTCACGTATGCGCTGTTAAGCTGTAGTTCAAAACAATAGACAAATATTATGACCGAATTAAATNCAATACTCATGTATTTTAAGCGGGCGAAGCCGTGGGCGAGCCGCTAGTAATTAATATAGATGTAGCATATAAATTTGTAATAGAGATAAGGTTGAGATTTGACTCTTTAGTTCCAATACCTTAAAAGGTAAATACGGAACCCTCATGGAATCACTTTGTTTTCCGTCTGTCAGTCTATCAAGATAATTTACTTCGAGATCGCGTGGGGTATCAAACTGAACTTAATATTAGGATACGACTATTTATACATCGTTTTGCTGCATTTTATATGAAATGCGCCGCGTAATTAAAATATATAGATAAAGTGCAATACTTCCCTTGGACCTATTATACAATTATGAAATTTGCAATAAAGTGAGATCTTACAATATAAATAAAGCAGAAAATGCAAAACATGAAAATTTATATTCTTATTACAGATAAAAGCTTGTAAATGTAATTAAAACAAAATGAGAGTTTACGCCCTAACTGAAGTATGACAGTTTCTATTCTATAATTCTCATTGACCTGCAATCTTGAAATTGGTAGGGACATCTCGGTGGAAATCGAACCCACAACCTACCACGTTCGCACACTTGTGCCCCTGCGCCACGACTGGCCACTTGTATTTATTGACAGTATTTAATAAAAATATTTATTTAAAATATATAAATGCTATTTTGTACATTAAACTTTAGCATTTCTAATGATATAAAAATATTGAGGCCGGTCGTGNAAGAGTTTTGTAAATAGTCTCGATATTAATGGAAAAAGAGTGAAAGAAGAATGCGACCTGCAGAAGACTGCTCCAGCAGCCATATCCATTTATTATGGATATATCTGTGATTCAAAATATTCAACGGTCTTACGCCCAATATTAATAACCAATCTAGAGATTAGACAGATATATGAAACAATCTAAGATTGACGTTGGATATAGGTTATTATTATGGGGCGTTAAAAGATAACAACTATAAATTAGCTCAAGCAGTTATTATAAAGGAGCACTATATAAAACTTTTAATAGTACATTTTAATAATGGTTTAAAATAATAATACACACCTGTTTCTAATTTTAGCTAGTTTATAATTAAAAAATATTTATTTTTTTATAATTTATCTAACATTTTCAGCAAATTTATAAAAGTAAATTTCGTTTATTAATAAACATATATCGATAGAATTTTATTAGAAGGAGGAAAATATTTTGCACGATCATTTTTCACGGAAAGAAACCCAAAAGCACTCGAAGCGTGATAAAATTTATATGGGACTATCCTAGAAATATATCCTTTATAGTTTAGACTATATACATATCAGCAGAAACGGTTAAGTTTGTTTGGTTTCCACCCTAAGAAAGTGACAATAACGCCATTGTAAACAGACTAAAGGCATTGTAATTTTTATAGATTCTTTTCCTTATGTACGAGAAAAAATTGTTATGTAAAAGTCGAGGCCGGTCATGACGCAGTGGCACAAGCACTGTAAACGCGACAGGTGGTGGGTTCGATTCACACTCGAGGAAATTAATTCAAAAATTCAAATTCAAAAAACTTTATTATCGTTTTATGACTATACTAATACAATTTAAATGACAAGCTAAGAAAAATTAAAATAAAAGAAAACATTAAACAAGTAAAAATAACAAAACGGTAAAAGGCATGTCACACTCCGCGAATGCTGAGACGTGTTCATATGTAATATTTTAATGAATATTGAAAAATGATAAAAATAATGAAATTTCTTAATATTCTTAGGTTCCCAGGTTCCCTCTGCCTGCTATGTGCGGGATATAGCGTTAAACTATTAGGACCTTGAATAAGTCCTCGCTGTTATTTTTTTAAAAATTAATTTAAACTATAATGCTTACAATGACATTACTCAAATGTTTCCAGGTAAGTTTTGACTGGTTTTGCCACACGTGGCCGAGTACTATCATGTAATAAAATCACTTTGTCGTGTCTCTGTTCGTATAGTGGCCGCTTTTCTTTCAGAGCGCGACTCAAACGTATCAACTGAAGTCGATAGCGAGCTCCCGTGGTAGTTTCATTAGGTTTAAGCAGCTCATAATAAATTACGCCCTGCTGATCCCACCAAATGCAGAGAAGAAGCTTAGAACCATGGATATTTGGTTTTGGCGACGATGTTGATGCGTGACCCGGCATGCCCCACGATTTTTCTCGCTGACTGACGTCGTAGTGAATCCACTGTTCATCCCCAGTGACAATACGGTGCAGAAAACCTTTTCTCTTTTGCCGTTGAAGCAACAATTCACACATGAGAAAACGTCGTTCTACGTCTCTCGGCTTCAACTCATACGGCACCCAATGCCCTTGCTTTTGGATCATTCCTGACGCTTTTAAACATTTTGAAACTGTTGACGCATCTACTTGTAACGTTTTCCCGAGCTCTACTAACGTCTGACATGGATCTTCTTCAAGCAATGCCTCCAATTCTTTCTTCAAATTTTGTCGGTGCTCCAGAAGGCTCTTTGTCTTCAAGGTCAAAATCATTACTTTTGAAGCGCCTAAACCAGTCTCTGCACGTTGTATTCGACAAAGCATTGTCTCAACGAGAATTCTGTGTGCTTCTGCTGCAGATTTTTTCTGAATAAAGCAGTGCAATAAAATTCCCCGCAAAAACACTTTATTTGGCACAAAAGTACACATTTTCACAAAGGGAAAATAAATATGTAGTTGACACTGTAGTAAACACTATTCTACTATAATTTGAGGTTACATATAGTACTACTTTGGTGATTCGTTACCGTACGAAATTCCATGCACAAAGTGCCACAACGCCATCTTTCAAAAAACAGCAGCAACTTATTCAACGTCCTAATAAAAAAATGTGAAAATTAATGACACTCTCGTAGTACCTCTCGCCTCTCTCGCCTGCAACACTTTTACGTGGTTTTTATGACGTAAAACGTAAAATTTCGATTTTTTTCACATAACAATTTTAGGAAATCTTCTTTAGTGTTTCCGACACTCCCCAATAAAAATATATGTCAAATTTCAACGTTGTGCTCTGCTTAGCTTGTATGTATGTATGTATGTAGATTAATAAAGTCAATTTATTAATTTTTAGCAATTTGAATTTTTAGCAATTTATTAATTTTTAGCAATGTAATAATATAACATGTTTTAAATAGTATCTAACTGTAAAAAGGAGGCGCGAGTTCGAGTCCGTTCAAATTTTTGTACGATTTCTAAATAAGAATTTTTCTTTTCTAAGTGGAATAACACTATAAAAGTGTTAAAAAATTTAAACGCTTTGTTTATAGTTACAATTTGCACTCGGAGAAATGTTTATATTCCAATTACTTCAATCCGCAATTGGGCAAGATAATGCAAAGATTTCTGTTTTACCATCCCCCTACCAAGACTTAGTTTCTCATAAAACAGCTGAAAGTGAAGAATAGAATGTTTTTTGCTGTGTGCCCGCTATTCACATTTGAAACGTGAAGCAAATAGGAATCATACAATAGAACAAAATTTAACAATAAAACTAGTTTTCCTTCTTCCGGTTATTCTATTCTCACAATAGTGATAATAATATTTACTTTCGTAAAATATATTTCAATCATACATGTTTTATTACGATTACGTCAATGCAATAAAATAATAATAAACTATTGAGTATGACTTAATAAATATAGTATTGATTATTTCTTATCGAAAACAACTTGCTACGTATATTTATATAAATTTGTAGACTGCGTACGTAAAGTACGTAGCTTAGTTAGTTTACATGTATTTTTACGTTTAAGGATTATCATATCTTTTATAATAATCGATTAAATTTTGAATTTACATGTAGTCGTGTATCAGTGACACAGCGACGTTTGTGGGTTCGTTCCAACTCGGAAGAGTTAATTCTTTAATATTTTCGTTTCGTCGTACTAGTAACGAGACAAGGGACGGCGTTGAGTTCCACCAGCCATGCAATGCCTCCAAGATTCAGCAGAAAGTGGAGAACGGAGTAACACTAAATTGTTCCACCACTCAATAAATTATGTCGTTAAGATAAGCGGAAAAAAGGTTCTGTGCCGAATCTTTAAAAAATATATTTAAGAAACAATATGCTAATAACACTGTTGGAGTAAAAAACAAATGAATGAATTTTATTAACAGCTAACGAAACTTATTATAAACTAAAATAAAAATAAGCGAAAGATGCGATGCTCGGCTACCATGCTATAATTTTTTTGCCTGTATCTTATTTACGGCGCGATATTTATTTTAACCTGATTAAAAATGAAGAAATGCTAAACTAAACTTAAATAATAATGTTATAGTTATTAATATTTGGCTCATTTTTAAAAATGTTAAATGAAATTTTAAATAAAAAAAATTGTAAAGGTTATTTTTAATATATGTGAAATCAAAAACGAAGCTTCGCTGGGCATATTCTATTCATTATAACAGTACAATGTGAACGGGAAAATTGAAATGTCAAATGTACTGGTGAAACAATGGTATGTAACAACAATAGTTATAGTGCACTCTATTGGCTTAATTAATAAGAAAAGTTTTAATGGAACGTGACGTGGATTACCATTATGTAAATAATATTGTTGATGTAAATAAATATTTATTTCGTTTAAAGGGTTCCATACCTCAAAAGAAAAAATGGAATCTTTATAGGATCACTTTCTCCGTCCGTCTGTCCGTCTGTGTAGAGCATTTATTTCGAGATTGCGTGGATGTATGAAGCTGAAATTCATATGAAAAATTTAAGTCTGTGGTCACTTGGACCAAAAATTAAGCGAAAAAAAGATTAAGTCAACGCAATCAAAAGATACGAGCATTTATGCATTGATTTTGCTGCATTTTATTTGAAATTCACCCCGTAGTCAAAACCTATAGGGTACGTCTCGTAGATCTACAGTTATGAAATTTGGCACGAAGTGAGAACGAACTTACAATATAAGTAAAGAAAAAAATGCGAAAATTTTTAAGTATTTCATAGAAAAAAACAATACAAACTTATATTTGTACTTCATTTCATACAAAATGCACTTAGCATATGCCTACAAACTGACAATTTTTATGAGTTGTAGGTACTATCCGTTGACCTACAATTCTGAAGTTGGTACAGAAGTCTCGGTGGGCGAGTCCGATCCGCAACCGGTTTATAGATATATAATACTTGTAGGTATAGATTTTTTACTATAAATTCATGCTTTTACATATCAAATTAACAATTTTACACTTCAGTAATTTAACAACAAACATCACAACATAATAATTAAACCTCTCGATTAAACCTCTTCCAAATTACTATATCGTCCCAAACCTCGTGACGGTTATCAGTCAAGAGCTAGCCAGGTCATATACGAGTAGATGTCCACTGGATGTATCATATGCGCTCATCGAAATCTGCAACGGAACCTACTAAGCCCAACAGAAAACTCGCTCCCTGCGAAAGTCACCATACACGGGTGCATCCATACCAATAGATTCCACCAAAACTCTTTACCTGGTCATACACAAACAGAAAAAGTGGACCTTATCAGGAAAAAATACGGCAGGGGGGAAACTCGCGCACCCTGACCATCAACGAATCCAAGGGACTTAGATACGAGTCTGTAGTAATCATCCAAATTAAGGCCAATAAGAACGCCCTACACGACAGCATATGACATGCTATCGTCGCCTTAACAAGACGTACAAAAGAATGCATTTATTACACTGACGCTGAAGAAGACGCTATCAGCTGGCCAGAAGATGCCTTCATCTTTTCCACTATATCAGTCACGGAACCTTTTCCATGACTGATATAGTGGAACACAACATCAACATGGCTATTTCCTACAGAAATGAGGAGGCAATAAAAATATCACGTAACCAATTAACTGCACCGCAATTGACATGATCAATGACCACAGAATTCGAATATTAACATTGTAACGTAGACTATTCAAAATATAAATGTTCACTTCAAATTTTAAAAAGAAACCAAAAACAACAACATTAACCATTAAGGTTATATGGGTGTAAAAACCCACCGGTAGATTTGGTTTTTAGTCGCTACACTCTTTAATTTTTATCACAGCGCTATGCACTTGTGTGTCCTCATGATTTCCTCCTCCTCCTTGTTTATTAAAGTTAGCCAGGTCAAGGGCAACATATTGTTTTTAATAGAAATAAAAACTTTGATTTGTATTTGGATTTCATTTTGTTATAAAAAAGAAAACATTATGGTCCCCTCTTGTAGAGTCAGCTGTTTAAACCATATTTCCAAATTTTATTTTTTCCGAGTTTTTTACAAATGTATACACTACAAATAACTATATATATTTATTATAATAACATACGAGATCTACATAATAATCTACATAACTCGTAGATCCAACGTAACTGGTAAAAGTAAATTGTTCAAAATTTCTTACAATTAATTAATAATAATTTCATAACTTTTAAAATAAGGTATTTTTACACCAATTATAGTGTTAGTGGGTTATGTAATTCATTATAACACTTAAAGGTTAATAACCAATCAAGAACAAAAAAGGCACGGACTCTGACTATACTTATTACAATTAAAACAAAAGTGATTTTTTCAAACAAAATAATTAATAAAATTATCATAGTAAAATAAAACGCCATTTGTCAAGAATGACGCACACAAACACAAACCTATCAAAGCAATTACGCCGCACACGCCACATTCACGAAATCGAGTCGAAGGTAATGGCGGCGAAAATAGAACAAGAGGTATCCCTTTCTCGTTCTAGTATGTTTTTTAAAAATGAAAAGTAGCAGATCGGCAACGCTTAGTAGTATTTTTGTAGCAGTAGATGTTTACATTATTGGTATATATACGTAACTGCGTTATTCGAAATATAGAATGGACAAACATCATGAAATGATAAAAAATCCTACGTCTACACTGTTGAGGTATCTTGGTTAATTTCTTTAGGTATGGGTTTGAAATATTTTATCCCATATGTTGTGCCCGTAAAAGGAGGGCCGACGCTTCCACCTGTATATAACATCTTTACAATAATGCAGCATTTGCTCGTAGTAATATTCTGTACTCGATTAACATGCAAACTGAATACAATATTAATATAACAATATTAACATATAATAATATATTTACAGCTTGGACATAACAACAAAGCTCAGGAAGACTGTCACAAAGACAAATGTATCCGAAAGGATGCCGTAGAAATCTAGATTTTGCAAGCCATATGAATATCATTTACATTTCGTTTACATTGAATTCGTATTGTTCACAAGTACTGTGTCTGCACTCATAATATTATTATTTTTAATGCTAACATAGTAATATGAATGATTCTTTTAGTTATTAACTAGTAATCCCAATCATCATGTCGTTAATTTGGATTCTATACAAAATTATACCTAAAAATTATTGACGCCAGTCATGACGCAGGGGTACAAATTTGTACCGGGGTACAAGGAGTACAAACTGTAAAAGCGATAAATTGTGGGTTCGGTTCTCACTCGCGGAATTTAAATATTTAATATTTCATTTTTGCTCTGGTGTCGAGGTAAAGCCCGGCGTTGAGTTCCGCTACTCAACATGTAATGTCTCTTATATTCGGCGAAAAGTGAGGAGCGGAGTGTCTTTACATTAGTAACCTCTGCGTACCCTGCTACATGCGGGATACAGCGTGAAAAGATAAAAGGTGAAGGCTGAGAAAATTACCAAAAAAGAATACTGTTAGTCCAATTTACAACTTAACAGAAATGTATTTAATAGGTACCTACATTAAATGAAATTACATAGAATAATTGGACTATTGTCATCTACAATTGTTCTTTTAAATTTAAAAAGCTTTCGTGTTTCAAGAGAAATTTCTAGAACTTTTTTCAACTTTTCATTTCAATTTACTCGTTAAAACTAGTAAAATACATAACAGTTTTATTCGACTAGAGAACCTTTTTAGTGCAATCTCTCTCAACTCTGTTAGATATTCTTGTTTTCTTCAGGCGGTAAAATAATCGTTATAAGATATTTACGTTAAAAGTATTTTTATGTTTTCATATCAGCATTAAATACAAAATTACTTACAAAAAATATAATGAAGCCTTTGATTTTGTACGACTCTTGGGCATCCATCTAATACTATACTATACTAACTTCACGCTTTATCCCTAGCGGGGTAGTCAGAGAGAACGGAGCGCCAAACGCTACTCTCTACATACCTCTTTCGCCTCGTCCACTGTCATCAACCTCTTCATACATGTCCTCCGGGGGGTCCTCATGCTTTTTACGTGATTTTGACACTGTGTTTTCGAAGGTCNGCCCAAACCAGCTGAGCACGTTCTTCTTCATTCTCACCGTGACATCCTCGCAACCAAAAAATGTTTTAAGACTAGTTAAATTACGCAGGCGAGAAAAAGGCTTTTTTAAAAATTTATTAATATAATTTTAAAAAGAACCTTTCTGTATCAAACAAGTTGAAGACAAAGAATATTAATTAAGAAATTATATTATTGAAAATAGTTAACTCAGCAAATATATTGAACTCTATTGTTTGTTTCCACGAGCTGCAAGTGCGGCGTCAGGGGAATGTATCTTTACACATTGTTAACTGGCCTGGTAGACTCAAAAACATAAATTGAAATACCCTTTACTGCACTTTTAAAAAACGAATATAAATAAAAACTTTTTAATAAAATCAAAGAAAAAATATTTTATCCACTGACATTGAATCAAGGTTATTTCTATATATTTAAACTAAAATAATAAAATAAAATAAAAATCAAAGCCAAAAAGCCTCCATTTCTTTCCATTTATCGCGGGACTTTGTTAATTGTCTCCATCCATTTGGTTAACAGCAAGGCTCACGCAAGGTTAACGCCGCGCCGCGCAGATAATATTACATAAAGAATAAATGTATAAAATTTCAACGATTATCTAAAGGTCTCAAGATCCATTTAAATTTATGTCATAATATGACTTTTTATATTTTATAATAAACAAAATTTATATTACTTTTTTATGTTTCGAAATAAACTTTTTAAATATTTGACGAAATTAATCGATTACTTTTAGTAAAATAAAATATTTGTTAATTTTAATTAAGTCTAGGTATTTTAACGCATTTATTAGTGCATATAATAATACAGTATAAATAAAGAAAACATCAATTAATTAAAGAACTAAATAAAATGCTTTTTTAACATTGTTTTTTTTAAGTGTTATTCCACACTTAGGAAAGAAAAATACTTATTTAGAAAACGTATAAAATTTTGAACGTATCGGAAGTCGAACCCCCGCCTCCTGGAAACCGACCAGGCGCTCAGACCACTAAGCCATACGTTCTCACCAAGCTACGTCAAAATTTTTATACGCTTGTCTGTCTAATGATTGGTGCTTCTTTTCACGGACTTTTTTCTCAGTGATCATAAATTTTTTAGAGGTTGATTGTATTGTGAATAACCTCACTTTTAGGAAATCTCTAATTACTCAGCTCTCAGATTCAGAAAACTAACGAAATTTTCAAGGAGGGATTGATGTACCTGAATCTATTAAATTGTACCATTTTCATCTCTTTACATTGTAAAAAATCTCTTTACATTATAAAAAAATGATTTGTAAAAAACCGGCGCCGTTCACCCGATGTCTCCTTGTTCTCCTCAGCATTTTTTACGATCCTCGGCCGTCTATCAAACGGGCACATTATAATATAAAATATTTTTCCGACTGTGACACCGAGCGTTTTATAACTTACGAATACCTGTTTACTGTTATATATGAAACGTGTTTGCTGGTTTTTATTTCGGAGATATAGATTTTTTTTTTCATATTTAATATTAAATTAAAAAGTTAACTGACTGGGTGTTCAGAAAGACCAGAGGGCCTGACAATAACATTTTTTGAAATTCGCTTAAGATCCATCAGCCATCTTTTAGTTTCATCGTAAGGCCCTCCTCATTTTCGATAAGTGAACATAATATGTTAACGACGACGACGACGATCCTTAATAGTTTTAGAAGAACTAAACCGTTTAATGTATAAAAAAAATACTGAATTTCACTGTCGACAGTTTATAATTTTATCATAATTCTACATGTAGTTCGCGTTTTCATAAAAAGAGGGATAAAATATGAAAAAGAGAGAGAAATAAAAGGAGGAGGAGGGGAACAAAGGGATATTTCAATATTTTTCCTCTACATATCCCACAAAAAAATTAACATGTACATACGAACAAGCTATTAAATCTACTAACAATAATAGTATAAAACTTTGCTTTTGTAGTGTGATATAGTTCATATTCCGTTGAATATAATTCATGTTTTGCTCTATATATCTAGTCAGGAGCTTGCATCGCTATTGTAGTTAATGAAGCGAGCTTTATTTATAACTGGTGTATAATTAATTACCACTAAACGCGCTCGTACCGAGTTCATGTATAACATTAACATTATATGCTAGTTACTAACTATTGATAACATAACATCATTATTTTAGGAAATTTAGTTCTCGAAGTTCAGTTTACAAATTAAAAGATAGTTAAATTTTTTTTTTGGCTTCAAGCTGCATTTAACGAAATAAATATAGAGGACTTAGTATTAAACACTCTGTGCCCTATGCACCAGCTAATTATCGAAACATTGCGTGTTTATATTGTTAGGACCAGAGCGAGGACTTAGAAATAAGTCATTTCACCGAAGAGAAATCGAGCCCACGACAGTCACGTCCATAGCTATCTGCCTACGACTGTCTCAACAAGTTAAATATAATATTTATATTACATATGTCTTTTAAGTTTAGTAAAATATTGATGCAATGTATGAACAGAGTACATAAATAACTTGCAGTGTAATACTATGCTAGAGACACTTTTTCATTTCCGTTCGCCATAAAGCTGTGTAAAAGCTCCTTTGTAAAATTATTATGGACAATTGTGAAATATATAACAGAATACGATTGGCGTAAATTATTTACCACTTAACGTGCTCGTAGTGAGTTCATATGTTAACTTTAACTTTATTTGGTTTAATCTTAATTAGTAAAATGTTAAAAAATATTTTTTTTACATATAAAAAATATACACTTGCTTATCACGCAGGATGGAGAAATGTATAAAAATCATATCTAATATAGTTTTTTAGTCTCACGCTATATATCAATACAAAAACGATTAATGTTGGATGTCGGAACTCAACGCCGCATTTTATCATATCACAGCGGAGTAAAAAAATCATTATACATAGGTATATATTTAAATCGAGCCTACATTTTCAACTAGCGAAACTACCTCTATACCCATTATTTGTAATAGGTACATATTACAAATTAATAATTAACTATACATAGTAGCTAACACACATTTATGACTAACTATACATAGTAGCTTAATGCTCTTTGAGGACTTTTCAAAGGATTTTAAATTTATATTATAAGACTCGGATTCTCATTTTCTTTATAAAGATTATGTTCGTTACCTGATGGTGTCAGATGTTTTGAATATTTAATGAGGTTGCCTCATAGCTATTAAAAATGTAATGCTATTTTGTTTGAAAAAAAAAACAAGTCCAATTATTAGCACTTGACCTGTCTTTTTATGACTTTTTAAAAAATAAAATAAAAATAAAAAGACAGGTCAGGTGCGAGTTGGACTCGCCCACCGAGGGTTCCGTACTAATTTCAGGGTTGTAGGTCAACGGGAAGTAGTTTATATAAGGCTACAAACTTAAATTTGTTTTTTTATGCGTATGCATTCATTTTGTAAGAAACGAAGTATACTTATAAGTCTGTAATAGTTTTTTTCTACTATGTACCTACCGATAAACCTTTTTTTCCCTTTATTTGTACTAGAAGTTTTCACTTCTTGCCAAATTTGAAAATTGTAGATTTACGGGTACGCAACCCTATAGGTTAGGTTATTAGGAACCTAGTGTTAAGACACACCGTTCCCCATTTTCTACCGAATTCTGGAGGCATTGCGTGCTGAGTGGTAGAACTCAACGCCGCGCTTTGCCTCGACACCAGAGCGAAATGGAAATATAAGTAAATATTTATATATATATATATATATATATATATATATATATATATATATATATATATATATAAGTAAATATTTTATCTCTTCGAGTGGGGATCGTACCCACAACCAAGTGGGTTTTACAGTCACACTTTGTGCCCCTGCGCCACGACTGGCCTCTGGATATTGTCATTAGTTATTTATTTTTAACTCATATTACTACAACATACGGAAAACTCCTAAAGTATTTTTATAATGATAATGTGTATAGTAAATTTAAATTAAATTAAAAATTGTATTAAAATGATTACTGTGGTTCAACGTTCAGATATAAACATAACATTGCGAACTTTTTAATAAGTTTTTTAAAAGGTAATATTTTTTATAGAACTAGTACTGCTTTTGTGTGTTAAGGTTGAGTCAGCGCACGCCATGTAAGTGTTCAGGAAACATTTAGGGCGACTAAGATTTCTTAAAACAACGAAATTCCTTGTTGTTTAGCGACGGTTCTAATGAAAATATCAAGCAAATTGCATATCAAATAGAAAGATATTTTAATATATTAGTATATATTGAGAATATTACAAATATGACCAAAAAACAATAGCCTATGTTAGTCCCAAGACCCTCAAGTACCTCTATATGAAATTTAATCACAATCAGATTAGCGGCTTGGCCGTGATTGCGTCGCAGACATACAGACAGGGTTACTTTCGAATTTATAATATAAGTATAAATAAGCATTGATATAAAATTTATTTGAATACTTAAAATTACATGACTTTTAAAAGAAGTCGCGTCATAGTTGTAACATAACTAAATAACTTTGGTTACAAACAAAACATATTTGTTTTATATATTTATTAGAAAACGACTCAACAAATTAATAGCTTTAATTGAAGAATCTGATACAAAGCATAGCAAAATTATTGCTTAGAGCGAACTTGATTTAAATTTGAATCCATCTCAAAGAGCGCGGTTACAAATAATAATTCAACTTTCAATAACAATGTCTTTCGCACGTAATTCCTTATTTGACAGTTTAATTGTTGTCTACGACCTCGACGCGCTAAAAGCGAGCTTTGGTGATCTTTCAGTTTCACTCCACAATAATTATATTTTAGACTATTGTCTATGTAAAATCATTTGTCTGTCTATATATTATTCACGGTATTGACAAATTAAAACATAATTTAATTTGTCAACTCGCCATCGTGGCGAAATGGCACAAATGTGCGGCTGTAAACGCGATTATTGTGGGTTCAATTCCCTTTCGAGAGAATGAAATATTTAATATGTTCATTTTCTTGCTGTGGTAACAAGAAAAAGCGTGGCGTTTACTTTCACCACTCAACACGCTGTGCCTCGAGTGGGGAACGAAACAAATGTCTTAACGTTAAGTTTCCAGGTTCCCTGTACCTACGGCGTGGACTTATAAAAAACAAGAAAAAAAACATAATTTAAATCTCTTTAAAACTCATATTTTCATTTAATTTTTTTAATTTATTTGCAAAACCGATACAAACTAGTTATTATTTTATATACTTCTATTTTATATTTACATAAAAAATAAATAAAAATAAAATAAAAATAGCCTTTATTCTCTGACCCAAGTTTCTTATATCTAATTACAGAAAATTTTTATATATTTTATTTTATTATATAACCTATATAACTTATTTGCTTATTATTTATTTACATTGCACATTATATGCAACCAGGTCAGGTTGTCTTGTGACATAGGCCTCCTCCATTTCTTTCCATTTATCGCGGGACTTTGTTAACCGTCTCCATCCATTTAGTAGGTCATCTTCCCATCTTCTGATTTGCCTTCCTCTTTGTCTTTTCCCATTTGTAGTATACCACTCAGTAACTTTCTTAGATCACTTATCCGCCTTGCTTCTCATCATATGACCAGTCCATTTCCATTTGAGAGTTCTTACTTTAACTTTCACATCTGTTACTTTAGATATGCCTCTTATTTTTGTTGCCTTCCATTTGTTATTAAACTTCAGGAATAACATGCTTCTTTCCATACCTCTTTGACACGTAAGTAATTTGGGTTCGATCTTATTCGTTAGTGGCCAGGTTTGGCAGCCGTATGTGAGACATGGAAGGATGCAGATGTCATATACCCTTCTTTTTTTCTGAAATAGGTATATTTTTATTCTTCATTACTTCTTTAAGTGACCAGTACCTTTACCAACTCCTATCCACTTCTTTAGTCGACAGGTCTTTAACTGCTATCACTTGACCCAGATATATATACTCATCCACATATTCCATGTCGTCTTCTCCTAACTTAATTTTTACTTTTGCCTGGTTGGTTAGTAGTTTTGTCTTGCTTGGGTTCATTGACAATCCGGCTTTCTTGCTTTCCTCTACCAGTTGCTGCAGCATAGTCTGAAGCGTAGTATGATATTTATATACATTAATGTATAAACAGTGACTAGTTTATATCGGTTTTGTAATGGTGAAATCGAGTCCGAATATTGGCGGCGAAGTTCAAAGTTGTTTAACCTTTAGTATTATAGTATTTTTGTATAGTATGTGTTTACGTTATTGGTATCTATGCGTAACTGCGTCACCCGAAATACAGGTATGGATAAACATCGTGAAATGAAAAAAAACTGCTGCGTGTAAACTGTTGAGGTATCTTGATTGATTTCTTTAGGTATTAAAATATTTTACCCTATATGCTGTCCCCGTAAAAGAAGCGCTGACGCTTCCACCCTGTATATATAGTTTTCCAACGGTAAATAATTCACAGTAGTTGTATATTTTCTTAGTGGAGAATCTAAACGGCTTAAAAAACATTACCTTTACCAAAAATCTCTGTACTCTTTCTAATTGAAGAAATTTCAATTTTGATGCACCGCCCCTGAAAGGAATGTCAGGGAGGCAAAAATAATTATATATTTTTGTCTCCCTGGCATCCCTTTCCTGATCTTACGTGGATTACCAGCCACTCAATATGTGATTTTTCTAAAATTCCCAAGTATTTTTGGATTTATAGCAGCAGTAAGAATTCTTAGACGAATGAACCTGATTGTAGATATTTTATTCACGTGCTTAAATTTTTAAAATTATTCGAAAATATTAAATTTAAACATGTAAAGACGGGTGGAAGCCGCCGTGGCACAATTCCAACCAATCTCGGGAATAATTATATTGACATCAATTTAATTTCCCCATTCAGGTACACAAAGCGCAGCGTTGATTTTCTTCACACAATAGGCAATATCTCGAAGCGTGAATCTGCTTTTTTTTTAAATTTTAATAATAGAAAGATAAAATATCAAAATCAGTTTTGTTTTGTTTTGTGCTATACAATAACTAAGGTACTTGTAGCTTAAAACGTAGAGCTCTTAAAATGAAAATTAAATCTCAGTGGACATTGGATGCCGTCCAAACAATAATATTATCAAAGTAATAACCATTAGTAAACAAAACGGGAGGAAAATAATTATATATTTAGCATAAATGTAATATAAATTTCCGTTGTATTTTTTGCAAAATTTATTATATTACACACATATCATGTCTCACAGAAGTTTGACCTTAAGTCTTGGCAATAAAATCACGAAAAGCATTAAAAATTAAAGAAAAAATATATCTATGTATAAGTATTTTCGTTTTTAATTTCGTGTTAATTGAAAGTATTAGTTTAAAATGTAGGGGAGAGGGGGGTAGCTTAGAACAGGGGCACCTTTGAAAATATGTGTTAACAGAGCTATTTTAAAAAGAAATTTTGGTAGATTTTTTTTGAGTAGTGGCAGCACTAATCTGCACACGTGTCACTTGTCACCGCTGATATATGAGAGCCAGTTGTTGAGTTACGAGGAGTGTTTGATTTTGAGTAAAATTTTATGCATTTTTAAATAAACGCGTAAGGATCGCAGGGATCCAATTCAAGGTATATGGTTTTATTTTTTCCTCTTTTAGTTAGAATGTTTCATATATCATGCAATAAACTAGAAATTACTACAATTTTTAAACTTTTACTTGAAAAAAAAACGTTTGTAATTTTTCAATTACCACTGAGGCAGCTTTGAACAAAATAAAGGGGGCAGTTTTGAATATTATTATATGTAAAAAAATACCGCGAAAGAAAAACAAAACTATACTGAACTTTTCTTCACAAGAAACTGACTCAAAAATGCATTTGGAATCAGAAGAGGAAGTGACAATTTACTGTGAAGAGAATGAAGATACTGATACCTGTGCGTATGAAGACTACGAAATGGAATTAGACTACAACTTAATAAATATTGGAGACTTCGTTTTAGCGAATGTTTCATCATCTGTGAATAGTAAAAAAGTAGCTTGTATATTTTTTTCTTTCCTGAGAAAGAGGACAAGTGCTACGTTAGTTTTTCAAAAGTCTTACGTAGACTAGACTTGAGGCCAGTCATGGCGCAGCGGCACCAAGTGTGACTGTAAAACTGACTGGTTGTGCGTTCGATAAATTTATATTTCCATTTCTTCGCTCTGGTGTCGAGGCTAAGCGCGGCGTTGAGGTCTGCCACTCAACACGCAATGCCTCCAGAATTCGGCAGAAAGTGGGGAACGGAGCGTCTTAACACTAGGTTCCTTCTGCCTACCGTGCTATGTGCGGGATAAAACGTGAAGCTGATTTTTATTTCTTACGTAGACTACTTCCCCCAATTTCAGTTGCTGATTACGTCACGTACTACTACATCCATGTTTTCCTTTAATTTTTTTTTTAAGTTCAAATTAGGGTAGTAAGCTGTTTATTTAAAAAATATTTTGTTTTATTTTCATAATATTAGATTTATTCTATGATTGATCTTATAATGTTAATCACTTCTACGAAGCCAAAGCTACTTTTTTGTTTGCTCGTTTTTTAAAGTCTATTAATGAATTAAAGTTATTTAACACTAGTATCAGTACAATCGCAATATTAAACCAGGTATATAATTTTTTTAAGTTAACATGGTACGGATATTTCAAATGTATCGTTTCCAATATTAAGTTTATTAATAAAATTACTTAAAAGTTTGATAAGCCTTTTAATTTCATTGAATTTGATGATAGTTCAAAACTGCCCCATATATGTTCAAAGCTACCCCGGAAGGGGGGCAGCTTTGAATATTTGACTACTGCTACTAAAGTTGATATTGCACCTTTAACTTATATATTTTTCTACATATGTTGCTACGATTTTGTGGCACAATAGTTGGACTAAGCATTGTGAAATAGTAAAGAAGTTAAAAACTGTAGAATTTTTAGATATGACACAAAGTTTAAAAATCGTTCGAATGTGCCCCCCTCTCCCCTATTTATTAAATATTGAAAGATTTTACAACACGACCGCCAATATTACAAATTCGTTTACCTGAGGAGTATTCACCATTCACTAACTTATCAGTGATATCTGTAGCATCTCAAGTGACCTTATAACTCAAATTTTATCAGTGTTAAGTCGTAATAATTACAAATAGCAGATATTTACTAATTTTTCCCAAGAGACTACCTAGAGACTGCTTTATAGCGATAGATAAGAAGCGAAACTTAGACATTTATTGGACGCTTTTGTACCATTAGCTGGAGCTAATTTAATCTCGATTACATTTTAAATTAAGTTTCCTTTAATAATATTATAAAATAATACTTATAGTAATTTGTAGTAGTCTTTTTAGTAATGAATACAAAATGTAATTATATACATTTGATTTACGTAATAAATTTTCAACAAAAAAATACTTCAAATAGTAAACTGAAAAATATATTAAAACAGTATATAAAAAAACCGACTTCAATTGGATCCCATAATCAACTTTACTTAACTTAACGAAAATCTTATCAAACTACCCTTAAAGTGTATTCTTTCTAGTACTACTATTTCTCCAGCGCTCGTGGTCAAAGCCATGAGATGGTATTATTGTTATTTCGTTATTTAAAGCTAACTAAAAAATAAATGGTAATGTTATAAAGACTTTATAAAAAAAAACAATCAATACGACCAGTAGTTCCAGAAACCTTAGCCTTTAAATAAACTAATTCTTTATTATATTAGTACAGATTTTAAATGAAACTCTATAACCAGCCGTAGCCAGTCGTGGGGCAGAGGCACAAAGTGTGACTGTAAAACTGATTGTGGGTTCGATCTCCACTCGAGGAGATAAAATATTCATTTAAATTTATATTTCCATTTCTTCGCTCTGGTGTCGAGGCAAACCGCGCCGTTGAGTTCTGCCACTCAACACGCTTTGCCTGCCAAATTCGACAGAAAATGGGGAACGGAGTGTATTAACACTAGGTTTCCTCTGCCTACCCTGCTGTGTGCGGGATAAAGCGTGAAGCTGTTTTTTTTATTTTTTTGTTCTATAATCAGATTAATTAAATAAAATATATATATATATATGTATGTATATATATATATATATATATATATATATATATATATATATATAAGCGGTTTCGGTTTCAATTAAAATGTATAAAACCGTGTTTAAAAATCACATTTTAAGCAAGTTTTCTATAAGCTGTAAAGCTATATTTATAAAACAGAACGCACAGACGAAACAAGAAATTACTGAACTTAGTTAAAATTTGGCATGTACCTAGATTAGGGAGTGTAGACCAGCCTTAAAAGAGAATTTCTATGGCAACGGTAAAAAATGGGATTATCCATTTTACCTCTACATTAGAGTCCGCGCAAATAAAATAATGGATAAACAGCTGTTTTATATAAATCGTTATAATCTTAGCATCTGTTACACTGCTTACTGATTGTAAATATTTTTATAATACAATTAATATAATTTATTTTTCATGAGAATATTAATAAATCTACAAAATATACATCAATAATGTTGTGTAGTCTTTTAATATAATTAATTTAATAAACACTAGCATAAATTTAAAAGTAACATACGTACTATTAAAAACAACAAACGTACAAAAAACCCGGCCAAGTGTGAGTTGAACTCACGTAAGAAGAGTCCCGTAACTATAAAAAAGACAAAAAAAACGTTTGCTGTATTTGTAGAGCTTACATTACAAATTATTTCATTCTGTTTTTTAGTATTTGTTGTTGTAGCGGTAACAGAAATAAATACATAGTCTGTGCAAATTTCAACTGTTTAACTATCACGGTTTATCGCGAACAGACTGACAGACTGACAGACAGTTGGACGGAAAGACAGCGGAATCTTAGTAATAGCATCCCGTTTTACTCTTTGGATACGGAATTCTAAAAATAGCATTTTGATTGTGCATTTTTACGTCGATCGTCATAGTCGTTTGCTTTTCGTTTTATAATGACTATAGCGTTATATATATAACCATATGGTTAAATAACAAAATTAAAAATTAAAAATCTATTTAAAAAAATAGCATTTTTGAGAATGAAAAGACGAATGCAAATTCAAAAGATGCTGTGCAAAAATTACTTTGAAGAAAATATTTGTATAATTTATTACTTTCGTATCACGTAATGTATGCACCAGTCCTCAACAGAACATATTCTATTATGCAAATTGAATTCTATTACGCTATACTTGACATAAAAGAACATGAAAATAGAAAAGATTTACGCTTGTTCGCTATTTAGGGACGAATTTGCTTGCATCGTCTTTAGCTGGTATATTAGTGTAATAGAATTAAAAAAATGTCGCGAATTATTTTTTACTATGTAAGGAATTCTTTTAACTTAATAATTGAATCGAGGCCGTAATGATCCGACGGTTATAGGTTTAATTCCCACTCGGGGGAATGAAATATTTAAATTTTCAGAAATTTTTTGAGAGATTGCGCGTTGAGTGACAAAACTCAATACCGAGCTCCGTCTACTAGAGAAGGTAAATAAAAATAAATTAAATATAATCATTCTACCAAGTGGGGATCGCACTAACAACCATCGCAGTTATAGAGAGATTTTATACTACTGCGCAATGACGGCTTAAAAACATCTAAATAACTATTTATTTCATATTTAGTACTCCTAAAATAAACAGAAATTTAATGGAAGTAGATATTAAAGGGCGAGTAAATTAATTCCGCGCTGAACGAAATATTCCTTAATTTGCAATTCCTTTATGACAGTATCAAATAGGGTTCACGTGAAGCTTATTATTATATCCTTGTGTGAAAATATCAATTTAATTAGATATGTTTATTCATTTAAATAGATATTTGGAGGCCGGTCGTGGCACAGTCATACACGTGTGCTACTTACTGTAAGTGCGACAGATTATAGGTTCAATTCCTCGAGGAAATTAAATATTTAATATTTTCATTTCTTCTCTCTGGTAACCTGCAAAGTGGTGTTGACTTCCCCTCATGAAGATGCAATGTCTCTCTTTTAAATTATTGATTTCTTTTCATAAAGGTTGTTAAAAAATATTTGTTTTGTCTGCACATTTTCTAAACGTGTTAAATAATTAAATAATCAACAAAAATCAAATGAATTAAAAATATTAGTCACATTTATATAAAAATTTTAATCAATCAATCAAATCAGCTTCACGCTGTATCCCGCACAAAGCAGGGTAGGGAGAGGGAACCTAGTGTTAAGACACTCCGTTCCCCGCGTTCTGTCGAATTCTGGAGGCATTGCGTGTTGAGTGGCGTGGCTGCGCCACGACTGGCCTCCAAAATTTTAAAGAAACGCAATTTCTTTTAACGAGACCAAACAAAATATCCTCAGATCTCAAGGCCGATTTGGAGATTATTATTTATAAAACATATTCAAATACGAGCGTTTCAACTTTAACGTAGATGAGGGTGGATTTTATATACCTTTAGTTGAAGCTACCTCTGAATCGCACTTTCAAGTTAGTGAGTACGCATACCGTCTTAACTATATATTATAATAAACTAATAACACTGAAAATTTCAGCTTTACTAAATTGATGTAAGTCTAGGAGCCCTAGGATCTCAGTCTAAAAATTCATTTATAATTTTCATGCATTTTTAATTTTCTATTTTTAAAATAACTAATTATTTATTTTCTTAGCTGAGGTTTCTCTACCTTCCCTGCTCGGCGGGATAGAGCTGGAAGCTAAAAAATTATATATTCACGAAATTTATATATAGCATTTTTTAATAAAATAGACCTTTATATGTTTTCAGGTAACCTAGGCGTCAAAATTCAAAGAAATCTAACTTCCTTAGCATTTCTGTCCCTCTCGGACACATCTTCAAACACAGTCTTCAAAGTTTGAAATATATCATTTTTTTTAGTTTCGATCGTTCATTCGGTGAAATTTAATCACGTTCTCTAAAGTATGACATGAAATTTATGAACTTGAGTTGAGAAAACAGCCTCGAAACGTTTTGGATGTCGAAATTGGAATAAGTCATTGAAATTCACTTTTCTTCGTGTGCAATGTAATGCAAATCTTCATTGAGTAGGAATTTAAATTATTGTAAAAGAAATCTATTATCAATTCAAAGTTACAAATATTGACATGATGAGAAATTGTATTGGGAGAGATAGATCTAATGGCAAGGTGCTCGGTTCTGCAATTTCCGGTCATTTATACATATTACGATTCGATGCAATTTTACACCGTGCTTCTTATAACTAGACATAAAACGCAACTTTATTATTAATATATAACTATTAGTTATTTTTAAACCTTATTATTATTTTGTTTCCTTATCCTAGATATTATTTTATAAATTAATTATATAAATTGTTACATAAAACTAGGGTGATATTTAACCGAGGTTTTATTAAAAAAAATTGTATTAGGCTTATTATATAGGCTTATTAGGCTTTATTTTTTTATTATTATATACACATATATTAATATTATAAGATTTTTTTGTAGAAATAAAAAAATCTTATCATATTAAAAAATACAACACACACCTAGATACAGGAAAAAAGACTAAAAGCAAGTATAAAACCTTTGGACTGGTAAAAACTGGCAAAGCTTGTATATGGAATGCTATGCCCAACCCTGCGTGAAATTGAACACACACGTTCTAAGGCATTCTATTATCACTTTCCGAGCTAGTTCGGCACTTACTAGCTAGACAAAGCGAAATCTGAACGCTTATTATGTACCGAGATTTTGGTGAATAANTATATATATATATATATATATATATATATATATATATATATATTAACGTGTTTTCTCGTAGCTTCTCTTTTAGATCATTGGCTTTGAATATGCATATAATCTAATAGGCAGAAAAGTGTAATGCTAAAGATTTAAGACAACGTTAAAATATATTATAACTAGAATATTTTTTTTAGAAAACGTAAAAAATCTGTGGGTGTGGGAACGAAGTGTCTTAACACTAGGTTCCCTCTGTTTAGCCTGCTGTGTGCGGGATACAGCATGAAGCTGATTTATTTTTTCTTAAAAATCTGAATGTAGTTGCATTTTTATAACAGTTTATGTTTCATGCGTTTTTTATTAAAAATATTTTTTTAATGTAACTGTATTTAATAGTTTAAAATTTTAAAAAATAATATAATTAGCTGTCAAGTTTTATACACAGTTGCTACTTGCCATTACAGATCTCAGATTCTATTTCTCAAAAGCTCTGGTTAAATAAAATGCAGTACCTAATACTCGTTTATTATTTTGCGAACAAGGTTTCTGAAGGCATATTCCGCAAATTGCATTATTTAATTCTTATTTGACCCGGGAGAAAATGACGACAAACTTTTAATTCAAGGCTAGTCGTGGCGCAGGGACACAAAGTGTGACTGTAAAATCGACTGTTTCCATCCCCACTCGAGGAAATGAAATATTTATTTACATGGCTATTTTCATTTCTTCGCTCTGGTGTTAAGGCAAAGCGCGGCGTTGAGTAACGCTACTCAACACGCAATGCCTCCAGAACTCGGCAGAAAGTGGTCTTCAGTGGTCTCAATCTTAACACTAAATTCCCTCTGCCTACCCTGCTGTATGCAGAAAAAATATTAAATTCAGTGTTTTTAAAAGAAACACGATAAAAACACATACAGTTTATATGTTTCTAAACTATTTGAAAAGAGATTCTATGTAATTGCAATAATTATATGTATCACCCAATAATTCACACGAATTTCCTTCCGATAAGGGCCGTTGCCTAAAAGTAACTGCCCCCGACTGACATTTTTTTTTCGACTTGGCTATATTGCTGTTGACCTGGACTGGTCTTAACAGTGTCACTGGGCGGGGAGCGGCGAGAGTAGCTCGCCCCTGAAGAAAAAGTACGAGCTTTGATAGACACTCGTGAAGAGTTGACGATCGCAGCTCTTACGGCAGCGGAGTGTGTCGTAAGACTCATGAGTGTGCCCATATATTGGGCGTTTACGATAGTAATTGGATCGTCGGTATCGAGGCTGCGAGGGCGTCGAAGAAGCGGATGTGGATGAGGAGCGTACTTACACGCTTTTACAATGAGTGTGTTGGAGTGGGAATTTCTAGGAAATTGCTTGAGCGATTCTAATTGGAAATCTTTGTGTACCACCTTGCGTACGTACCATGGGCGTACGTATCCGGATGCCATTCGGAGGAATTTGTTTTGGACCCTCTGAAGGATAATGGTGTGTGCGAACACGACACAAGAATAGGACATGATAGGGCGGATGCAAGTTTTGTACAATGTAATGTTACTCCGCTTGCACATTACTTGCCTCCGATTGAGACAATTCCACTGCTTTTATAATAATCTTCACCTAAATCTACCCTCTTTTACGAGTTCGCTAACATTAGAGGTCTATTTTTGGTAAATCCGTGTGAGGGAGGGCAGATATAGGTGAGAAGGACTGTATAGGCAGTGGAATTGGGTCAATCGCGGCAGTTGCTTCTAGGCAACGGCCCTTATTGGAAGGAAACTCATGTGAAATATTGATACATATCACTTATTCCAATTACGCAGAATCTCTTTCCTAATAATTTAGGAATATATAGACGATAAGTGATTTTATCTTGTTTTTAAAAACCGCTTCCGATTTCTAACATTAATTATATTCAAAGCCAATGATCTAAAAGGGTAGCTAATATAAAACACGTTATTACAGTTGTATATATAATATGTAGAATAATTCGTAAAAGAAGAAGACCCTTCACTACACAAATAAGTTTCCTGAATTAACGGAAGCTCCGAGGCTTAGGAAGCAGCGCTTAGGATCACTTCCGAAAGTCGTTAATTAAGATGGGATCATGTACTGGATTTCCTTTGGAAAAAGGCTTAAAACCGACGTAAATTTTATCTACTGGCCTACTAAGTTCGGTAACGCTGATTACTTATAAAATTCTTTTGATTAAAAATAATTAACAATTTTTTTATGCTTATTAATCAAAAAAAAAGATAATTATATATANTATAATAAAAAAAAGATAATTATATTATATATATATAACATTTTAACGAAGTTTAACAATCGCAAACATAACCATAAACTGCTAAAAATGGTAGAAATGGATATTAACGACTGCAAAACACGTTAAAACAGTTTATTGAATTATCAACGAGACCGTTGCATTAACTAAGTGTAGTGACATTTCTTTATTTTTTAGTTATCGCATTAATTTTTTTTATATATTTGCAATAAAACTAAATTTTACAAATTTGTACTGTAAAAGTTTCATTTTTTTCACTCAATTTTAAATGCAAAGCTTAAATAAAAAAGTAGACTAACAGTCCTCTGGTAGTCCCTATTGTTGTTTGACACTGACAAATACCTTTCATTTTTGGTCACAAGGGAAATCACAGAACGATACTGCAATAGTATTAATATATCAATGTGTAGTTTTTTTTATAACAGCACCACTTAACATTTTCCACATAAAACCTAAACAAACAGAACATTGCAAGAGTTGCTATAAACTTATCGTGGGCGTTATATTATATTATAGTCTACATTCGCACGCAGAATATCTTGAAATATGAAATTACTGTAAAATAAAAAGATTAGGTTAGGTCTATTTATATCTGATCTATTTCTTTTATATGATTTAAACCTAAATAAATTGATTTCTTAAAGGCAGAAATATTACATTGATTGACAAAATCAAAATACGTCATTATTACAAAAAATAATAAACATATATAGTTTAACCTAAATATGAAAGTCACAAACAGAAAATTTGGTAATAGAAAACAAAAGTGACTTCCATTTTCCATTCGAGTGAATAAAGTTGAGACGTAATAAAATGATACATTCCTCAGAAACTGATTCAAACTTCAAAACTGCTGCACTTTCAAATGTACAATATCGTATGAGAAAAGTAACATATTTGACATAGAAAGTAATAAAAGTCCTTTACATTTTTAAATTCTAGTCAAAATTAAATTTTATTTTTAAAATATGATCTTCGTGATCGTCATTTATAAAAATCTATGAAAGTTTTGAACAATTATAAATGGCTTTAAAGAACCAGTATGCAAGTAGCATTTTTATTCGACTTAAAATAATATTCAATACCTAAACAGTGTAGTACATTCTAAAACCGCGAGTCGGACTTGCCATCGAGGGTTCCGAACTAATTTCAGGATTCACCATTTTTCGGGGGAAAAATTGACAAACGTAAGTTTGCGGGCGTTTGCACTCATTTCATATAAAATAAAATGCATATATGTTCGTAATAGTTTTTATCTATAATATAAATATATTGCTACAAATCGGAAACGATTAACGTTTTTAAAAAACATGATAAAAACGCATATCGTCTAAATTATTCGGAAAAATATTCTACGTAATTGCAATAGTGGATATGTATCAATAACAATACTTCACACGTGTTTCCTTCCAATAAGGACCGTTGTCTACAAGCAACTATTGACACAATTTCATTGCGTATATATAGAATTTTTTGACTTATATCTACCCTCTTTTACACGAGGTTGCTAGCAATATACGAGTATATTCATCTACGATTCTTTCCTTTATTTATACTGTGTTAAGTTCTTACTTCTTGTCAAATTTTATAATTTTAGATCTACAGGATTTTTTCATTACGCGACTAATTTCATACAAATTTTATCAAAAACGATGATTCGATGAATCTTCTTAATTAAATTCTTGTAAGTTAACTTACAAGTTAGAAGATTTTTTGTGCTCCGATCGACCGTAAAGCTTCAAGCTCGATACTTCCACGATATCTCGACATAAATGGTCTTGACAGAAGGACAACAAAGTGATGCCTATAAGGGCTCAGTATTTGCCTTTTGAAATATGGAACCCTAAAAAATTATTAAATATTGTAAAATATAATTATTTTTTCTTCGATATAAAACGTATGAATTTTAACAAAATAAACAATAAACATTACGATGAAGAAAATTCTGATGATTGACGTTAGTGCACACTCGACCCAAACTACAATAAAATATATTAAGCATTATAAACTTTAAAAGCTTTCAGCCGCGCCATTACAGTGAATTGAATTTGAAATGTTATTAAAGCCTCGAATAAATGAATTGACGTCCAGACTTTAAAACTTGAATTATGATAATGAAAGCTCATTAAATGTGGGGCAAGTAGTGTTTCATTGAAATGGCAAATTTAATAGATCTTTGACACACTTTTATACCGCATACACCACATAGTGTTAAGACACTACGTAACTGAAGACAACGCCTCGGTTTGCATTGTTGCCAGAGTGAAGAACACAAGTCAACGGTCCTAAGGATCACCCCCTGTAATCGCTAATCAAAGATGGTCTGAAGTCAAAATAATATTTTTAGCTTAGCTACAATGTAATTTCTTATAAAAACTAAAACAAGCCAAGGAAAACTTTCCAGTCTCAACATTGTACATCTTAAAGATCATTTTCTCGGTGAAAAAAAGTTATTTAAAAAATTAAAAAATTGCGACCATTAACCTGTTTCATCGAATTACTCACAAAATAATGATCGCTTTATGCCTAATAAAATATTATTAGTTGGTGAATAAGATTGACAGATTAAATTACTCTTTGTAAACGAAATTTCAAGATAATTGATAAAGTGCCTGTACAAAGCTTTACTTTCATTGAACGGTAATATTGCTATTATAATATTATTCTTATTTAAATAAGAGTAATTCAACAAAGGCAGTTTACATATTGAAAAGTTTAGCGGTGTAACTTCAAAGTCAATTTAAAAGTTTGTAGGTATTAGTTATCCTTAGGGATTATTCATATTAAGATATCTGAATTTTTCATAAACTGTTTATTTTTTATGTATCTAATTAAATGAAGAAATCTTTAAACTGAAGTTAAAATCAGTGCCTCACTGTACTCAGTAATATAATATTTAGGCTTTGTACAGCACTCCATCTAAGAGGCAAAGATGTAAGAGTACAAAGCCTACATTTTAAGCATAAATAAATAATTTTATTGTTTTTGTACCTTACTATATCCCTCTCCTTTATTAACCGACTTCCTTAAGGAGGAGGCTACCAAAGCGACTGTATTTTTTTATGTTTGTAGTAGAACGTTAAAACCGGTAAACCGATTTTGATAATTCTTTTTTTATTTGAAAGCTGATGCTTCCCATGTGGTATCATTTTAATTTGAATGTTATCGATGAGAAAATTGCGCGATGCGTAACATATGGACAAATAACTCCATACCACAAATAACTAAGGTAAATGGCCCAAAGTTAGTGCTAGTACGTTATTTCGTAAGTTTTGGTTCTGGCAAAAAAAATAAGCAATTCAAGTATTATTTGCGTACACTAAATATGTGTAAAAAAAACTATATATAATTATACTATAATTTCAACTATCTAAAAAATTAAGTAACAATATTTTAATGATAAAATTGAGCGTATTGCGACATTTGAAACGCAGAGTTGACTACGAACTGCAGTGTAACTATTTATGTTGCTTACCACCGTAAGACTAGCGTAAGAATTTCTTAAGGTTGTAGAAAGGCAAAGGTAAGTGATTCATATAAAACTTTGTACATATGTTTTTTATATTCTATAAAAAAAACATTTAATTGAAAGAAAAATTAGATGGCAACATTATTTTTTTTTAAATTGCAATAAATCGATTCACGAAATAGCAGTCATTTTATTTATAATGTGTCTCCTAGTTCGTGTTACTACCGAATTAGGGTGATCCTAGATACTTTTTTAAAATAAATAAATCAAATAAATCAGTTTCAAGCTGTATCCCGCACACAGCAGGGTAGGCAGAGGGAACCTAGTGTTAAGACACTCCATTCCCCACTTTTTCCCGGATTCTGGAGGCATTGCGTGTTGAATGGCTGAACTCAACGCCGCGCTTTGCCTCGACACCAGAGCGAAGAAATGGAAATATAAATTTAAGTAAATATTTTATGTCCTCGAGTGGGGACCGAACCCACTACCAGTCGGTTTTAGAGTCACACTTTGTGCCCCTGCGCCATGACTGGCCTAGATACTTTTTAATAAATTTATATAATATTTATATAATAATTGAGATAATTTATTAAAGTTTCTGGTGATCGAAATCCGGTATATATTTTATTCACTTAAATTCCTATATTACTATTTTAAAGGTAACCTGAATTCATAATTTTAAGCTAAATTGGTATAGGAACTACCAATGCAACTTTGTTTTTAATTGACTTTTATAATGTATGTTTGTGTATTTTTTTGAATATACATGGTAGTTAATGATAACTTTACATAATGTATGTGTGTAACTGAATTGCAAAAGTTACCAAAATCAGTAACACGAAACAAGATTCTCTACATTTCACTATTTTCCCCAAGTACGTGACAAATAAATCTACGTAAAATTAACTCATTGACTTCTCTGTAATTATTAATATTGGTTATCTTAGTCTTGTTATAAATCTTAGTAAAGATCTTTTTATTTTTTCAAGAATATACTAAATATAAATTGCCGAACAAAAGCTATGGTAGCTGCGCGAATCTCCTACAGAATACATACATCGGATTTGTGATAATGAAATTTTCATTTTGTTAATGTTATTATTTAGTAAGGTTTTAGTAAGTTTATTTATATAACGTAATTTTATTTTCTAATTTATCGAAGAGGTAACAATAAATTAACATTCGTAGTTTCAAAATTGAGACTTGATTTTTTAAAAACAAAAATTTATGAAAGCTATATTGATATATGTAGTTTTGAAAGCTGAGCTTTTATATTTTGTAAATTATAAAAGTTTTGTTGTTTTGTTTATGTTGTTTAACTGATCTCAACAATTTTTTTTATTTGCGACTTGTTTACAATCAAAATCTTTATATGTTAAAATTTTTTTATTACAAATTAACCTTACTCATGGGGTAAAAATTTTATCCCAAGACAGGAGCCACAAGTTCACGAACTTAAAAGCAGAACTAAATTTTATCACGAATTAGGGTTCAAACACTCTTGTTTGAACCCCAATTCGTGATAAAATTCCACAAATAAATTTATATAAAAACTAAACACATTAAAATACTGACAAAATACACACATTGAAGATAGTAAAATTTGCAAGTTACTAAATTTGTGACGTTTAATAATATATTATATTTAAAATTGTTTAAACTTATAAGAGCCTTAAGATGCCGAAAACGGGGACACTTACCTTAAATACCACTTTTTTTTTGGAACGGGTACACGTCAAGGGTAGTTTGATGAAAGTTTGGATAAGTTCTAATTATGGGATGCGATGGAAGTCGTTTTTTTTTGTCAAAAATTGTAATTAACATTTACCATATTCAGCAATAACAACTGTGCTATGCGATATACACGTAAGTCATTTTCTTTTATTATTTACTAAATATATTGATAAATAAATAGAGCAATTTGTTGTTAAAACCTTAGTAAAGATAAACTTTTAGTCCAAAATCATTCTTGGGCTCAGTGTTTAGTCGCTTGTAAAATTGCTCGTACTAAAAAGTTTAATGAACCGTAACCTATAATTCTATCCCGGAAGTTATTTTGCATTAGTTTTAAGTAATCCTATTATCAACTAAAAACATAAACTAAAAGACAGCAAACGAAGTTTATAATATAATTTAAATTCTATAATACTCATTTTACATTATATTTTTAAATATATAAATGCTATTCTAGCGTTACGTTATGCCTGTAGATACAGGCATAAAGTAATGCTAAAGATCATTTTATAAATTTCCTCCCCACTCAGAGTATAAGCAAGATAAGCACTAATCAATATCTCTTAGTTTGACTATAAAAATTAAAAGCATTGTATACGATTGAATATCAATTTGATTGTTATTTCAAAATACTATTATACCTATTTCATTATAGTTATAAAATATATTTTTTATATTATAAAAGATTGATATAAAACACTCTAGAGACCTAAAGACGCGAAGTAATCACAAAACACCGCAGGCGAAGTGTCCGAAGTGTTTTTGTTTATTTCTAAGGCTTTGTCTTCGTACTGGGGCGTGTGATATTTCAGACAAGAACTTTGTTAACTCATAAATCTAAAGCTCAACACACACTATGACAGGATCAAGACTCCGCTTGGATTGATTTAACACATTTATTATATGTCAAAAACATCATTTGATACGAACTGTTTCAAAATTGCTAATCTCAGTAACTACTAGTTCCAAATGAAAACATATTTTTATGTGGGATAGTCCAATTATCGAGAAAGGCTATATTACACAATTCTTAGTCTTTGCATACCCTAAGAATATCTTAGGATATGCAAAGATAGCTTGTTAGCTATAGACCAAATCTAGTGAATATTTCCTGAAAATATAATATTGAAGAAAAATATGATCCGACTTGTATTTAAATTCCATTTTTTTTAACTACATACATATTTTTTTCAGCAACTTAAAACAATATATCCAACAATAACATATAAATAATATAATATATTCAGACGATAGTAATTTTATTAGTTAATATGTAATAACTTCAAATATAATTTTATAAATATTTTAATATATACTCATAAATGAATGTCATTCTATTAGTATGCTAGTAGTAGGTTTCTACTTGATAACAAGAAGTGAAGCCTTTTTGTTACAGCAACGTAAGGTGTCAAAGGAATTGCAAATTAACGAACCTTTCACTACCAGTAATTAATTTATTCGATGCATAATACGTATTAAATAGGACTTAATTTCACGGGATGCGTCGTAGTATGATTAACTTTTATAAATTTACCAAAACATTCGTTATAATATTGTTATGAATTAGGAACATTATATTAAGCAATTAATTGAATGAGGCCGTCGTTGCTCAAGGGCACAAGCGTGCGACTGTAAACGCGACGATTGTGGCTCGCTTCCCAACTCAGGGGAATAAATTATTTAATATTTTCATTGTCTCACTCTGATAACGAGGCAAAGTGCAGCATTGAATTCCGCCACTCAACACGCAACGCCACGAGAATTCGGAAATGTCTCGATGGGAAGGGAGTGTATTAACACTAGATTCTTACATTCTCTCTGCCTACCCTGATATTTGCGCGATACAGAGATATATATTAATTATAATATCTCAAGCCTTTTTAATTAATTGATAAATAAAATTGTTTCATATTGTGTATTATATTACTTTAAACGTTTCTAAAAGTTTTACAAAATATTATATGAAAATATGTATTTTAAAACTTCAGTACACTTCTTATATCTGTGATTTTGATAAAAGAAAAGATAAAAACATAAGTATTATAAAAAATATATTTTAAAAGGCAAACCTGTAATTCTTATGATATATAAAATTCTTATAAAAGCCAAGCCTGTGATTCTAAGCCTGGCCGTACACGTACAATAAGAGAGTCAATAAAGTATGTATTGTCAATCATATTGTGTGTGTGCTGTCGGTATTTCGATATAGTTGTAAATTTCTAGACATTTTGTTTTTGTCACGGCAATATTTGCCCGGCCGCACACACACAATATTATTAATATGGCCGCATATATTGAACAATATTATTGTTAATACTGTATTGTCAATATTATTCTGTGTGTGGCTAGCCTAATCAAAAAAAATTAAATGTGCTACAAGCATAAAAAAATACTGGCAGCACTACGTTCTAGAGTACACTTTACTTATATTTAATCGTAAAAGCAAACAATCGATTCAAAGATATATGAAACTTAAATCGCTTACGTTATCTGTATATGTGGAAATCGGTATTCGGTAATCGGTATCAATCATTGAGCAATAGCCATCACAAGAATACGAAACTATTATCTTTTGTAAATTGTATTACTTTTCCCACGCACTTGCTTGATTGGGCGTCAGTTGTAATCGTATATAGGTATACTTTTCGAAGAATATTACTAACTAGACTACTGATATTTTTCCTTAAAAATGAAGAAAGTCATATTTTTATGCGTGTTGTCACTGTCCTTGTGTTTGAGCAAAGCAGCTGAGGACAAAGGTAAGCTTGCCAGAACAATCTGGCGTCCATCATATTATTGCGTTGTATTAAGATTTCTCATAAGCATATTACACGTATCGGGAAACCAGTTCTACACTATAAAAAACAGTAACTGTTGCGTTTCTTCAATAGAAAGCAGAAATTATGCGTTTATTGTAAATCAACGTCTAAAATTACTTTATGCACGTATTACATATTACTTTAATTTAAAGTAAATAAAACATCACCATTCGATACATTTTCTTAATATAATGTACTATGTCTTCATTTTATATACTAATATTTATATTACTAAATAAAAATGATTTACCGACGAACAATCTTTCTTAATTGTTATACACACTTATTTCATATATATTCTAACTTCTAAAGCTAATAAATGCTTATCAAAATAACCTTAGATAAGAATACCTGCAATTAATGTTTTATAAAACAATAGAAATAGATAAAATTAGTAGAGCCTTAATTAAATTATTATACTTCTCTACCAGCAGAATGATAGTCCACGCTATAAAGATTATAATTTCATTATATTGATGTCTATTTTAATAACTCGTAAAGAAAGAAATAATAAAATTTTTGTATTTGTTATCTGAATTCAATTAAGCAATTAATTATATTTTAACATTTTAACAATACTTCTAGCAGTATTTAGGATATATTAATATCTTAAATATAAATGGGATATTTAGGATATTCATATATCCTAAATATTGTGACATGTTAATTTTATAGTTATAGAACTAAGAAAGTTCTATAAAAACAATGTAGTACAAATATTATACTCAGTTTCTATTCTTTATCTTACATGTGAAGCAAAAACTTTGCAAGCCTTTTTAAGAAAATTGTGCAGACTGAGGAATATGAAATTTAGCACACTTGTCGTTTCTATGTAAGAAAGTGCAGAATGGTAACATTTTTAAATAATAATGCTTATTAAGTACATTAATAAATCAAACATTACACACACCACCATGCATTTGACAATATATACAACACTTATATTTAAAAGTGATATACATATATACATTGCTATGGCAACATATACTATTATAATTTGCGTCAAGAGGTCCTCTAGTTCACTCAACATGCAATGCTTTGAATACTGGTAGAAAGAAAGTATTGATTTGACAATAAGTTCTTTTTGTCTATCCTGCTATAAATACATGCAACTAGTAACATAGAAAATAGAAAAAAAAACTTTGACTTCCTTTAAATAAGGTAATTATAAATATGCATGTAAAATAAACAATTATATACTTTCTGGATCATGCTACTTCACACCTTTTTTTCTCACAGCAAGGTGGAAGACAGAGGGAACCTAGTGTTAAGACTTTTGTCACTTATCAGCAAATTTTTATAACATTGCATATTTTATGACAGAATTCATACAGTACATTGTCAACCAGTAAAGTGTAAATAAAAATAGTTCTGAAGTAAAAATAATTTAAATCTTAACTAATTAAAAAATAAAATTACTAGTAAGTAGTTTAGAGTACTTAAGTTTTTTTTTCTCTAAGTAAGGATACTAAAACAGTAACACATTACACACACTTAAATAGATCAAATTACCCATAAACTGTATAATATTTTCTGTCAACATTCCTTGATTTAATCAATTCCTGTTAACAAGACATAATGTGTATTAGAGATGCGCTAAATTGAATCTTGGCTGGTGACCTTATTTAAAAGGAAGCCAAAGTTTTTTTTTCTATTTGCTTAGTCACTAGTTACATGTATTTATAGCAGGATAAACAAAAAGAACTTATTGTCAAATCAATACTTTCTACCAGTATTCAAAGCATTGTATGTTGAGTGGAACTGTTTACAAGCCAAAAGAATAATGTGAAAACCTACCAATTTCTAAATTTAAATGTCATTATTTTATTATTTGAATGTCATATTAATTACCTATATTTTAAATCTATTTGTAACCTAGTGTTAAGACACTCCTTTCCCCACTTTATACCTTTATACCCATTTTATAGTTTAATAAGCCTTATTGGAGTTTAACCAAACAAGTAAACTTGTAAAGATTTGGATTTTAATATTTTATTTCCAAAAGTGAATGCTTGCTTATTTAAATATGTGCATAATCCACAGATGTATTTAATTTAAAACATGATTTTTCTAGGAAAGTCTATAGCTTGACTTTAATTATATCATTATGTGATTGTTTCAATGTAACCCACTATTTATAGTCAGAGTTGCTTTAGGCACTTAAAATGTGTCATGTTTCAATATTCTGAGTTATTTTAGTTTTGACCATGTGGATAAAATCATAGAATGAACTTGTTTCCTCGAGTGGTAATTGAACTTACAACCTGTCACACTTACATCACTTGCGCCCCTGGCTCACAAATGGCCTCGTGTAATATTATAATCACAGAAAAATCAATTGCTTTGAATTTAAACTCAACCTTTTTATAAATAAACAATATGGTTACCTAAAGTTAATTTTATATATATATATATATATATATATATATATATATATATATATATATATATATATATATATATATTTATCACTAATAACTTCGAAGTAATAGAACAGTATATCTATGCTCTATGTTATTAAATTTGATAGATAAACGTAAGAAATTCGATATATTTGAAAAGTTTAGTAATTCTAATATACTGCAGGTGCTTTATGTACTTAATATTTTCCTTAAATTGATTTAACTTCATTCGTTATTCATCTAAGAAGTGAGCCACGTTTAACTGTAATTATGCAAGTACATCCGCGTGTAATGGTGACAAGAATGCAAGATGCATTCACTTCGAATGATAATGATTATTCTTTAGAAAACGTCTATAAATATTATTTGAAAGAAAAATATTTAAATATCTATATTTATATAGTAAAACTAACTGATACATCGAACAAATATGATAAAATCCATTATTTCGGACATTTATTAAGATGATAGAACCCCAAATAATGATTCTTAAATTTTTTGTTTGTGCGTTTGTTCACGCTAATTTCTGAAACGGCTTAAGCGATTTAAATGCAGTTTTCACTGTTGGATTTATGTTAACTTCTCTTAACATTTAATGTTTGTTTTATTTTAATCGGTTTATAAATAAAAAAGCTATGTCAATGTCGGTTTAGTAATTTAACGATTTAAATTCAAATTATATAATTTATACTCGTGGTATATTTACTTTTTTCTAATTTAATATAATGTTTATTTAATGATTAGAAGCTATGTCGTCGTGACGAAATGTGACATCATCTCACTGTAAATGATTCCATTTACGGTTATTTTGGAAAGAGAAAACACGAATGTCTCGAATAAGAATTAGAACAGACTGTATTGATAGATCTAGTTATGCAGGAAAAACATGAGGTTTAATAATAAGTAATGTTAAAATTAATTACTGATTGTCAAATCACCATAATTAAGCCCCTTTGGTGTGACGATACGGTTTTGCAATAACTTGTCGATTCGATTGCGCAACGCAAGTTGGAGGCCCTGTTTCTCGCTTGTCTTTTCCTTTAAAAGTTTATATTTATATTCATGTAATTAACCATATTGTTTTTTTATCTCAATATTATAGCATAATATAAATATAAAAAATTACATAATATAAATTTGCATCTGATTAAATAATTGTATAAAAACAGCTTAATATTTTATTGTTCTTTCTGATAAATTTTACGATCATTCCTGTTCTCCTTATTTTGTATAAAGAATAGTACGATGCATCCCTATAATAATTTTATCAATTTTAGATTTTATTATATTATATATACAAAGATATTTATGTAGATGCACACATCGATGTACTATATATACGTCATTTAGTCGACGACTTTATTTCAAGGCTTACAAGAACTCACTACATTTTAAGAAACTGACTATTATAATATATTTAATTTTGCGTGAATGGTATCAAATTTAATATACCTAATAGGCGAATATTATTAGCGCCGCAGTATTGAGAATGTAAGAGGTGTGACTGTGACAAATAAGAGGGCTGCCTACCGCCTTGGGAGTAAATTAAATTAAATCAAAGAAAAACTATCGAGCTATAAAAAATATTTTACTTTTCTAATTTTTTTTTGTCTTATTGGTTTATATTTTGACATATATATAATTGTTTGCCATACTTAGTATACACACACAAAGCCATACTTAGTGCTTATTACTTAGTGAAAAACAAGTTTTTCACTAAGTAATAAGCACTAAGTATGGCTTTGTCCCGATAAATTGCTTAACCTTGGGAAAGTATGATTTTGACAATATTTTTAAAATAAAACAACCAAACAAACTATTCGACTTCACAATATTAGTATAGATAAATGCAATGTACTATATTCTAAGACGGACATGGATCGTTACGACAGCATTGAATATTAGCCGATAAGACGTTAGCATAAACAGGCTATAATTTTCCACCAGAACCAGTTACGACGCTACAAAGTTATTTTTAAGCACGTACATGTGAATTTGTTGTTGCAAATGTTATAACAATGTGTTATGATACAAATAGACTTGAAGAGCAGGTATTTATTTATATATATTTTTTTATATTTTCATGCATTTTCTCCATTTTGTGGCAGTAAAATACACACGTTATTCAGTTCAGTTATTCAGTCTCGAATTCTGGTGTTGAGTTAAAAAACCGGTCAAATGCGAGTTGGACTCGCATACCGAGGGTTCGGTATACAAATAAATAAAAAATACTTTACGTTGGTATCAACGTTTGTATACCAACGTATTGTTTTCATTTTGAAAATGAAATGAAGTACATTTATAACCTTGTAATTATTTTTTTTTCTTTTGAATATGTATAATGTTTCACTTTTAGATTTATTCATTTATTTGTACTGCAAGTTTTAATTTTTTGTCAAATTTTATTATTGTAGGTCCACGGGAAGTACCTATAGGTTTTAATTCCGCGGAGAATTTCATACAAATGCAGTAACAACGATGCATAAACGTTCGTAGCTTTTGATTGAGTTGACTTAGAAGATATTTTTTTTCGAATTAGAATATTTGACAATAATTTCATATTGATACATCTACGCGATCTACACGATCTCGAGATAAATTCTATTGACAGACGGACAACAAAATGATGCTATATTAAGATATTCCCGTAAATAATAAAACACATCTAAACTGTGCCATTATGACGTCACTCAGTGGTAATATAAAACTTAAAACTATAAAATAGATGATAATTTATATCTATAAACATATTCACGGCAGAATTCTCATGATTAAAAATCAAGTTGGACAGCTAAAGGATTATCTATTAATTTGCATATAAATCACATACATGTTTAAAAATATGTACATTCATTATGGCTGAATTATTAATACATTTTATTTAAAGACATCAATGTGGTACAGATGGCATATCTTTAATGGTAAATGGATGTGGATATGGGAATATTTTGCTCCCAATTTTCCACGTAAAGTCTTTATTTGTATAATTTATTATAATTGAATTAACATAGTAGGATCTTAAATCTAGGTTATCATCGTAGCTTCACGCGGAACCCGCATATAGCTGGATAAGCAGAGAGAACCTATTATTACAACAATGTTCACAACTGTGGATAGTCCAATTTCCGGATATTGTATATTGAATGGCGTTTCGCGAAGGGAAAATGAACCCAGAACCGTCACGTTTATAGTCAGACGATGTGGCGCTGCGATTATCCATACAACTATCCTAAATCTAATCTAAATATATAACATATTATATTATAATTCCAGCCCCACAAGCTCCACCAGCTTTAAATGCGACAGATGTTAAACTTGCTCCACCAGTAAATGCCACACCGCCTCATGAAAAATCTCAAGAAGCGCCAGTAACTAATAAAAATGAAACAACATCTGACAAACCTGCGCCTCCACCCTCACTGCCACCACATATAAATACAACTAAACCAGAAGTTGATAATAAGACTGCAGACAAACCAACTCCTAAGGAGGAAGCTGCTAAGCCGAGTAACAATGAAACAAAAGTAATCCCAGATAAAGAAAGTAAGGATGTGAAGCCCAATGAGAAGCCTAAAAATGAGACTTCCACGGAAAAGGTCACAGAAAAACCCACTGAAACACCAAAAGTCACGGAAACACCGCAACCTATGCATATTGTTGAAAAGACTAAAGGGTGAGATTATCCTTCAATATAAATTAATAAAAAAAAACTATTCTATCTCTATTTATTAAGAAAAAAAAATGAGTGTTTATTTAAGAGTGTAATTAAGTTTAATTTTGTTGGGTACTTTTCACATAAATTAAAATGATTCTATACAAATGTTGGAAATGACTAAGACATGTTGATAGTACTTATATTTTTTGAAGCATGCTTTTAATCGGCGCTCTCGTGACCCAGCTGCTGATTCAAAGTAACGGTTATTATGGTGGATTCGTTTCCCACTGAATGAATTATTTAAATTTTTCTCGCTCGGCTAAGAAAATTGCGCGGCATTAAGTTATTCCACCCAACATTCAATGTCTTGAAAATAAAAGGAAAACTGGGGAATGCTGGAAAAAGCAAAAAAGCCATTCTATGCCCTATATTATTATATATTTAAAACTAAACTATAATCCCTAATATTAATATTTTCAGTTTTGATGGACCAAGTTTCATTGGAGGCATCATCCTCACCTTGGGTCTCCTTGCTATAGGATTCATGGGGCTCAAATACTATAAGAATCAAACTGAAAGAAACTACCACACACTTTAAGTGAAATATTTATACTCTTAATTATCTATGTGAGTGCACTCTGCTATTTACTTACAATATTAGCTATATATTTTGGTTTTTCTCTATAAGTTACGAGATTTTTTGTTTTTTTGTGCACTTTACATTTTAAATGTCCTTTTCAACAGGGTTTCTGTATTGAGGTATACCACCTAGGTATAATATAATCTAAATTAGACAATGTTTCTTTTTCTCGAATTTATGGTATAAAAGATTATTTTATGACCAACATGTTATTAGATTTTAGTTTTAAGCCTATCTTTTGTTTGTTTGGCATTTATATAATTATAAAACTTTTAAGCCATATTTGTGTATGTATATATGTGCAATTTGATGTTTCACACTTTTCTATATGGATGTACCTAAGTTATAAGTTTGCTTGGAAATTGCTATTTAGATATAAAAAAATATATTTCAAATTATTAAAAAAAAACTATTTATCACGTGTTTTGAAACTACAAAGTTTAAAGCTATTGTGCAATTTAGTATTAGCATTGAATGTTTTTTACCTGTGCCATGGTTTCTACTGTTTTCAATAATCCAATAAAAAAATAATAAAACCACTTACCAGAATAGATTTCACACCAAAACTTTAGTTGTAAGCAAATTTTATATATTTAAGGAAACAATGTGATGATAAAAGTAAGGGTTTGCAATTGTATTGGTTTGGCACAAACATTTGAATCTCAATTGAAATAATTTATATTTCAACCAATTTTAATTTGAATCTCCTTTGCAAAGAATTTAGGTTAATGCCAATATTTGTGCCAGACCAAAGTGCGCATTTTATTTTTTCATGGTTTTGTAAACTGAAGTTGATTCCATCCTAAAGTGCTCTTAAATGTGAACTATATATGGATTATTCAGAAGTTAACACTCATGTCACGGTCAATAGTTGAATTAATAAAGTATATATACCAAAAAATATTGTTTTATTCTTTCTTTTTTTTATACGGCGACAGAACTCCACACTTTGCCGAGAGAGGATATAGAATAACGAATTCCCTTGAATGAGGATTGAATCTACAACCATCGAATTTTACAGTAGGAAATTGCCCCACAGCCAAGGTCTCAGAGATTCATTGTTTGGGTTTAAATGTCTTAATAAATAATCTATTTAAATGTTGCTTGGACATATGAAATAAAAAATAAAAAAAACAATGGAATATTTTTATATAAATTTATTATCATGTTACATATATTTAAAAATTGTTATCAATACTAAAAATATTTTGATAATGTACTCAATAAGAGTTTAGTAACCAATCTTTTGAAAATTATGTAATTAAAATATAATTTACAACACCCTTGCTTCCTTAAAATAAAATCCCATACTCCATACATAGTTATGCATTGTTAATATGATTTATATCTAAAATCTTAATGCATTTATAATTGTAAATCGTAATATAAAAAATATTTAAAACATATATAATATTTTGTATTTTTTGTTTTTGATAATCATAATCTAGTGCTAAGACACTCCATTTTCACGTTCGGCACAAATCCACAACAATGAAGATCTCAAATATCATATGTTAATACCCAGAATCTGTCCAAACATGCCATATTTATAAAAAAAAAAAATCAGCTTCACGCTGTATCCCGCACACAGCAGGGTAGGCAGAGGGAACCTAGTGTTAAGACACTCCGTTCCCCACTTTCTGCCGAATTCTGGAGGCATTGCGTGTTGAGTGGCAGAACTCAACGCCGCGCTTAACCTCGACACCAGAGCGAAGAAATAGAAATATAAATTTAAGTAAATATTTCATCTCCTCGAGTGGGGATCGAACCCACAACCAGTCGATTTTGCAGTCACACGTCGTGCCGCTGCGCCACGACCGGCCTCCATATTTATCCATTGAATAAATCTAAGCAGGCATTAAATGTTAACAATTTTAATTGTTACTACATGTGTCTTTATTAACATATTTATTTATCTGAGATTATAAATAATTTTGTAAATTATAGTATACAAAATTATTTACTACTATACATTTTCAGCTTAGAAACGGTACACAATTTTTCCTTTAAGACATTATTAATCCATTTAGCTAAAATCTTTAAAAGTAAACAGTTGATATATTGATTTACTTACACTAGGCCCTACATTCCTGCTCAATTCATTACATTTAAGATTCGCTAATAATATTTCTCCTTCCTTACAATTACAATTTTTATAGGCTTCTATTAATAATTTTGGTGTTTTATATACATTTGTTATTGCTAAGGCTTTTTCTACAGAAACACCTTTTAACTGTAGAAGTAATTTTATAAAAGTATCAGTTACTGTTAATGGTTTATTTTTCAGTGAAGCTTTGTTGAAAAATTCAAATGTTGTGAGTATATCATTTTTAGGTTCTTTATTGTGTCCATGCAGTGTTTTCTCCTGGAAATAGAAAGATTTTCATCAAATCTTTAAAATAATAATATTTCTTTTTAGAAAATATGCATTTGACAGTTTCTTGTTTCAGTTACTTAGTAAAAACACTGATGTTATGCGTAAAAATCAAGCTTAATAATCATAAGGTAGACATTTAAAAAATATATTCTCATGCTCACATATAATTACAATGCAATTGTGTGATTTTAAATTTTAACAAATTTTTGACTGGACTTTAAATTTCCCCTCTCTGGTGTAGCAAAATGGACTACTGAGTTCTGCCACACACCACACAATAATGAGATATTTAGAAGTAGGAAAGTTAAGAAATTCACCTTATATTCAAAAGTCAATCTTAAGGTCATCATAGCCAAAAATCTAGCAGAGTGTGTCAAAGAATCTGTCACTTGTACTTTAAAACCATCTTGTACTCTTGTGTTAGCTAATGCCTGCATTAAGGTATGTACAGGCAAACCTACTTGTTTATTGCTGCCATAATTTTCTACCATATAAATAACATTATTTAAACCACATTTTCTTAAACGGAACTTCTGTTCATGAAACCTTCCATCTTTTATACTGGCCCCTAAATCATCCATTCTCTTTCTTTCTACTATGTAGGGAAGTACTAGTTCTTGTTTGCTTATTTTATGCAGCGCAATCCATGTGAAATCACCAACTTTTAAACTTCTATATTCATGTTTCAAATCTGGATATTTATTAAATTGTGCAACAGTTGGATCATTTTTTTTAGTCACTCTGAAAAATATATATATATATATATATATATATATATATATATATATATATATATATATATATATATGTATAGAGTGGAAATGTATTATACTGTAGAAATGTTTTGAGACATTGCAGAATTCAATACCATACTTTGTCTTGTTACCAATGCAAACAAAACAAATAGCTGTTGTAGAAATTGAATACCCACAACAGCTATTTTTATTAAAAACAAAGAATACACTCACCCACCAGTTTCATTTTTATCAATCAATAAAATTATATCAAAAGTACCAGGTTCCATTTCTATTATATAATTCTTTAAATCATATTTCTGTTCACTATAACCTTTGCTATATTTTTTTTTATTAATGTCATTTAATATAACTATTTCAGAATTAATATCATTTATTTTATCATTACTACTATCTTTAAAAATAACATCATTCACAGTAGGAGTGTTCTGAGCATCTATACAGAGTTCATTCGCAATGCTAATTCCTTGTTCAGTTAAAGCGAATTGGGATTTTTTATGACCAATTTTTTCAACTAAGCCTTTTGTTATAAGCCGTTTCATATTTGACCAAGCATTATAATATGTCCCAGGTTTTGGCTTAGTAAAAGATTCTTCAGAGTATTTCTGGGCTGATTCAATTAAATCATCTTTATTCAGTGAATGTTTACCATGTGTTGTATGATCTAGTAAAGCCATTAATATTGCGTAACTTCCAGATCTGAATGCAGGTTTATATTTAATTTTATCTTTTTTCTTTTTTATACTAACATGATAACAATTTCCTTTTGATTGTTGATTTGATTCTTGGGAGGAATTTAATTTCAATACATGTTTATTGGAATTTTGTGAGCATAAAAGATTTTCTTCAGAAGTAACAAAGTTTGAATCTGAATTGATATTAAAACTATTATAGGCTTCTAAACGTTTGTCAAGGTACAAGCACAAACGCTTATCAAATCCTCTAAGTATAGCACATTCACCACCAGATTGTAACGGTAATGGGTATTTGGATAAAGAAACGAGTGCCTCACTTAGCATCATTTCTAATTTATTATTTTTTTGTTTAGCTTCTTCATGCAGTTCTTCGAGCCAGTCCTGGAATAACGGATTCGGTCTGGTTCGCTTAAATGTTATTCTTTTTCCGTTCACAGTACTCATTTTTTATAAATATTATGCTACTGTTTACATGATTATTAATTATATTGTAAATATATATTTAAAATAAAATTGTTAGCAAATTTATTTAATGTTTTATCATTTTAAAATTTGTTTGACACTAGAAATTTGAACTTTAAAATTTAAATTTTAGACTTTTTACTTTATCAGTTTTGAGCAAGGAACATTATACTCTACTGTAAGAAAGATATGCTTTACAATATTCTAGACATGGGCGTTATGAAACGTAATCGGTTTCAGAAACTGCTTACGAGTCGAATAACCGCATAACTAGTTTCGTGGACAAACACATAACGATTATTTGACATACGTAGTTTCATGACAGTAGGCAGTTGTAGCACAACTGTAACTTATTTCAAATAGATTATATTATAAAATAGTAATGTCAGTTACATCGATTCTAACATAGTCGCATCTCGCTCTATCTTACTACGTTTCGAACGAAAAGAGAGACAGCAATAGATCAAATTTGTATGCAATTACATTGTAAATTATTTTCATTTCCATTCTTAGAACAAAAACGTCATTAAAATATGATTGATTACGCACTCCATGAAAAGAAAAAGTGATGCTAAAAATTAAAATTAGTAAATGCATAAGTAAAATTCTATGGAATTAAAAATAGTACTAAAAAAGAGAAAGTAAACTGATTATAAACAATATTTTTGAATATTTTATAATAGTGAAATTGCGAACCTAATTATGAGAATAGATCATTACTATTAAATATTAAGCGGACTATATTATATTATTAAGTGAATATAGCTTAAAAGAAATATAAAAAAATCAAATAATCAACATTCATTTTTTTTATAAATAAATCTCCATTTTTTTTACCTTTGAATTAATTATATCCCTTTAAAGTTGCGATATATTTAAACATCGTTGCACACATATTTAATTTTGAAAAAAAAGTTAATATTTTTCAAATATTAAAATTCTAGAAATAAGCATTATTATGATAGGTAATATAACCTTAAGCATTTTTGTAATCATAACACTCTTTACCGTTATGATTACAGATAACATGCAACATTTTCTGTAATCATAACTATAAAAGTAAACGTAAGCAAATGTTTGTAACTAGTTACAAAAATAAGCAGTTTTGAAAACTAGTTACTCGTGTACCCGAAACTAGTTGCAACCGATTATGCCTAAAAGACGTTACGACCCACGTCTACAATATTCTAATAATATTTGACAAGCGTTGTACACCAATCGATGTTATGTCGATCGATATGTCGATGAAATTTGAAAGTATTCGATTAATTTTTAGTATCCAATTTACGATTATAAATTATCGGTTTATAATTTATAATAAAAAATATTTTTTTATTATAAATTAATTTTATAAAATTAAAATGATTAAAAATATCGAATATCAGTACTAATAAATATTAATATTTTTTTATATGATTAACATGGTAACATTTCATAACATTTCATGGCCATGTAAGCTTTACAAAAATGGAAATACATTATCTGTTACGCTTTCAAGCGGCTATGTTGTGTCTTGGTGTTACAAAAATATTTATTTGTGAGAAAAATATGTTTTATTTTTAATAAAGTGAAGTTATAAGTGAATCAAAATGTCTCTCGAAATTCCATTGATGAGCACCGATGAGGTAATTAATTACAATGAAGTGATACAATATTTATAATTGCCTCAACTCAAATGTCAATCATATAACAAATTTTCTCGCTATTTATACAGGTGATAGAGCTAGATCCAGAACAATTGCCATCTGGTGATGAAGTACTTAGTATTTTACAGCAAGAACGATCTCAGCTCAATGTTTGGATCAATGTGGCTGTAAGTTTAAATTAACCTCTTACTCTACATTAAGTGGGTACGTATTTAGTTTATTACCGTAAAAATAGATTAGATAACCAATTGTAAAATTTTTAGCTTGCATATTATAAAAAAAAGAAGATCGATGACTTCCTCAAAATACTGGAAGCATCTCGTGTGGATGCAAACATTGACTATCGCGACTTTGAGCGAGATCAAATGCGAGCTCTCGATATGTTGGCCGCGTATTATGTACAAGAAGCAAATAAAGAGAAGTTGAAAGACAAGAAAAAAGATCTTTTTACAAAAGCTACCTTGCTTTATACAATGGCAGATAAAATAATCATGTATGACCAGGTAAATAAAAATCCAAAGATAATTTTCTTATTTTATTATAAATATACTTAAAAAAATATAAAATTCTTATCTTTTGTAGAACCATCTCTTAGGTCGAGCTTATTTTTGCCTCCTTGAAGGTGATAAAATGGGGCAAGCAGATACACAGTTTAATTTTGTCTTAAATCAATCTCCTAATAATGTTCCTTCATTACTTGGTAAAGCCTGCATTGCTTTTAATAGAAAGGACTACAGAGGAGCTTTAGCATTTTATAAAAAAGCCTTAAGAACTAATCCTAATAGTCCAGCAGCATTACGTCTTGGAATGGGACATTGTTTTATGAAGTTGAATAACCAAGAAAAAGCTAGGTATGACATTAATTTCTATGTTTAATATGTATGTTGGCTTAGTTTTTGGATTTTTTGTGAGAAAACAAAAGTTCTTAAAAGGTCAACTGATGTTTCCTCCTTCGTCTTACCATTCAATCTTATATCTTTCTTAATCTTTCTTAGTCTCATATAATTAAAAATTATTATGTTTATATGATTAAATGATACTGTTACCTCTAGCAATATACCCTTCCACATTCATTTCATATCTCCCTCCACTGCTAAATGTACTTTTACTTCCCACTTCTTTACACTTCTCTTCTTTCAGACACTATAACCAATTCCTCAGTTATTTAAGATCAAAATAAAACATCTTTTTTTTTCATCATAACTGAAAAATAAATATTATATTAATTTGAAGATCTACTTAATTTTTTTAAAAATAAATATAGGCAAACTACTTATATTTGGTTTTATTTTGTTCAAATTTCTTTCAGAATGGCATTTGAGAGAGCACTACAGTTAGATCCACAGTGTGTTGGAGCTTTAATTGGCCTCTCTATTTTGAAATTAAATTTACAAGAAAGTGAATCTAGCAAAATGGCTGTCATTATGCTGTCAAAGGCATATGCTATTGACCCAAAAAATCCTATGGTGTTGAATCATTTGGCAAATCATTTCTTCTTTAAAAAGGTAATTTTGAATATATATATTAAGGAGGAGGAGAGGCCAGTTGTGGCGCAGCAGCACGAAGTGTGACTGTAAAACGTCACACTTCATAGTAATAGGTTCTGTCTGTTTGTCATATTTTTCTTCACCTTAAAGGCTGGCATTACACCATGTGCACCATGAGCCATGCGCATTGAAACAACACAGAAAGTTAAAAATAAGAAATATATTATACAAAGATATTACAACAATTAACAATTTAATATTGTTATATCTAATATATTTTAATAGAGGACTAAACACAAACATTAACAAACATTGAACATTGGGGAGATGGGGAATTTAATGAGGAAAGATGTTGTATCTCCATTTGCTATATGGAATATTACAAATTTGAACATACTCAAATCGATTTTGCTATTGATTCTAAATACTATTATTAGAATTAGAAAAAATAGTCACAATTTTTTTATTTCTTCCAGGATTACAGCAAGGTTCAACATCTTGCGCTCCATGCATTTCATAATACAGAGAATGAAGCTATGAGAGCGGAAAGTTGCCATCATTTGGCACGAGCTTTCCACGCCCAAGGGGATTGCGTGCAAGCCTTCCAATATTATTATCAAGCTACACAATATGCACCTCCCAACTTTGTTTTACCACATTATGGACTCGGACAAATGTATATATATAGAGGTGATACTGAGAATGTATGTATGAAACATTTTTTGTATAAAGTTTATGTTATATATTTAAAATAGCTTAGAGGTCTTTGTGAGGAATAGAGTGTCTTGACACTAGGTTCTCTTTGCATATTCTGCAATATGCCAGATTAGTTTAGACAATGTTTTTGGCTGATGATAAAATAAGTTTTTCCTTGTCTTCATTTGGAATTTATTTGGACTAATAACATTCATGAATCTGTTTCTTGAACATAAATATTTTTTTTATTAATGTAAAATAATGCTAATGTTTTAAGACTTTATCTTAAAATATTGTTAGTTTCCACTTCCTGCCATTTTTGAACACTGTGTGTTGAAGAGGCGGAACTCAACCCCGGACTGTCTTGTCACAAGTGTGATGAAATGAAAACAATTCATTCTTCTGGGAAGCGGGCCCACTGTCAGACAATGCCATTTTCTCTTTTTTTGTAGAAATCTAATAAGTGCATTATTTAATAATTATTGTAATTTATTTAAGGTCTCTTTTTTTTCCAGGCAGCACAATGTTTCGAAAAAGTTCTCAAAGTACAGCCCGGTAACTATGAAACAATGAAAATATTAGGTTCTCTATATGCAAATTCTCCATCACAACTCCAAAGGGATATAGCGAGGCAACACTTAAAGAAGGTCACTGAACGGTTCCCAGATGATGTGGAGGCTTGGATTGAATTAGCACAAATTTTGGAACAGAATGATTTACAGGTAAATTTTTTATATTTTTTAAAATATTGGTCAATTCTGCGAATTTTTTATGAATATTAAAACCAGCTGTGTACTTTTTAATGCTTAGCAGTGTAGATAGAGCAAACAAAATGCTAAAACACTGATCCTCACTTTCTACCCAGTTTTTCTAAATACTGCGTGTTGAGTGGTGGAACTTAATGGTGCGCGCTGTGTGGTTATTAGTGTTGATTTCTGGCATGCAACACTTAATGCCTCGTAAATTCTGTCGACAGTAGAGAACAGTGTGTACTTACCACTAGGTTCCTTCTGCCCACTATTCACTGAAAAAAAAAAAAACATTTTAAATATTTGTATGTTTCGCAGGGATCACTAAATGCATATTCGACAGCAATGAAGATACTTAAAGAAAAAGTAAATGCAGACATTCCTGCTGAAATACTGAATAATGTTGCAGCCTTACATTACAGACTTGGGAACTTGAATGAAGCTAAGAAATATCTAGAAGAGGCTTTAGAAAGGTAAAATTAAACATATTAATTGAATTTAGCATTACACATCTTTGGCTTATAGTTAAGTTTCCGGCAAAATTTTAAACATTGAGTGTTGAGTGACGGAACTCAACGCCGCGCTCTGTCTTCCAGAAAGGGGAAATGAAAATAATTTTAAAATAATCATTCGTCCGACGTGGGATTGAACAGTCACTCATGCAATTTAATATCTTTGACATTATAAACAGACATGTTCGAACATGATTGTGGTGGTTTCAACCTTCATTTCATATTATAATTTTGTAAACTATTTAGACGAAACTTTATACTTTTCTCTGGTTTTCCGAAAACAATTACATTATGTAATAATTTTTTATGTCGTATTAAAAGTGTATTCGTCGTATTTAAAATAAATATACCTAGAAACTTTAATTTATAGCTTACTTATAAAAATGAAATGATATGAACTATCTTATATCATAATATACCTTTACTTTTATTAAAACAGAGAAAAAGTAGATGCAGAGACTTTGGACGCCCAATATTACAACTCCATAGCGGTCACTACCATGTACAACTTGGCGAGACTTAACGAAGCACTATGCATGTACAACAAAGCTGAGAAGTTTTACAAGGACATACTGAAGGAACATCCCAATTACATCGATTGTTATTTGAGGTGAGATATACCAAATAATTATAAATAAATGATTTTATTTATATTTTTTTTATTTTTTTTTCGGAGTAGGCATAGGGTTACCTAGTTTTTTGACTAATTTCGACCAATTTTTCGAGACATCGCATTGAGTCGAGGAAGAACTTCGCGGTTTGTCTTAATACCAGAGCGAGGAAATGAAAAAATCATTATAGACTTACACAAGATTTTGGTAATTTTATTTATTTATTTTATGAGCCACTCTGGATAGCTGCCTGCCAAGTCGACATTTAACAAACTAAAAGTGCTTACAGTAGTCTATTTGAATAAAGAATATTTTGAGTTTAAATTTCAACATCGAAGCTTAAAAAAATAATTTAATTCTGATTAAAGATGTAAATATACGAAAAAATTTTGAAATATAATTAAAATATTCTTATACCATACAGGTTAGGTTGTATGGCTCGCGACAAGGGTCAAATCTACGAAGCATCAGATTGGTTCAAAGAAGCTCTAAAAGTGAACACAGAGCATCCCGACACATGGTCCCTTCTAGGTAATCTACATTTAGCACAGCAAGAGTGGGGCCCTGGACAGAAGAAATTTGAAAGGATCTTGCAAAATGCTGCAACATCTAGTGATGCTTATTCTTTGATCGCTCTTGGTGAGTAAATTATTTTTGATTTATTTTATAATTCTAAATATATTTTTCTAGTGTGTGAATAATTTGATTAATTTTTCAAGAATTTAACTATATTAGCATTTTCAAATTTTCATGATTTCTATAGAAAGTGAAAAGATTTTCGAACAAAATGTTTTAAAGGATATTAAAAAAAAATCTAATCTAATCTAGCTTAACGCTGTATACCTATCGGGGTAGTGAGAGAGAACGCAGCTCTAAACGCTACGGTCTCTGCTTACCTCTTTCGCCTCGTCCACTGTCATCAACCTCTTCATACATGCCCTCCAGGGGGTCCTCATGCTTTTTACTTTTACGTACGTTACGTAAACTTTTTTCCTCCAGTATCTTTGATACTGTGTTTTCGAAGGTCCACCGAGGTCTCCCCCTGCCTCCTTTATCGCCCACTTTTTCCTTCATCACCTTCATAAACCTTTTTTGCCATTTGTCGCTCCCAAACCAGCTGAGCTGAGCTGCCATTCTGTATATCTCTTCATTAAGGATTCGATCAGCTAAGCTGACCCCGCATATCCTACAAAGAAATCAGATCTCCACAGCATTTATCTTTCTTTCACTCTTCTTCAGTAATGCCAACGTTTCGCTATTGTATAATAGCGTCGGTACCAACACTGCGTTGTTTTACTGCCAAGTGTGCACCTGTGCTGAGGTTTCGCCGTCTCATTAATACAGCTAAGGCACTAGTAATTCTATTACCGGCAGCAATACGCCTTTCCGCTTCAATTCCATCTCTACTGAACATATTTCGCAAATATAAGAATATTAAAATAAATTATAGTGTATTTTTAATTTTATTTTTGAGGCCGTGGTAAAGTGTGACTTTGAACAGACGGTTGTGGGTTCGATACCCGCTTGGGGAAATGAATTATTTATTATTTGCATTTCTTAGCTCCTATGACAAAAAAACCGTGGCTTTGAAATTAGGTAATGTCTGGTTCTATTCGTAATTTAATTTAAAAAAATGAATCGATATTGTAGTGCAAATTTAAAATAAAATCTTAACCTTGTAATGGCGAAAAAAATGCTTATTATTATTAATTTAAATAATGTATTACTTATATTAAACAGGCAATGTATGGTTGCAAACACTACACCAGCCGTGCAGAGAGAAGGATAGAGAGAAGAGACACCAGGAAAGAGCTCTTGCCATGTACAAGCAAGTTTTGAAAAATGATCCTAAGAACATATGGGCAGCTAATGGAATTGGTTGTGTCTTGGCACATAAGGTAGTTATTGTTTTGTTACATTGTTAGTTATTCAAAATTACTATTGCAATATGGTGACAATAGCATTATATAAATTTACCCTACTTTAATATGACTGTTTATGTTACTTTATTTATAAGTGAAGTAAGTTGTGGATACTTTAGCAACACTCGTAGCGTATTTTTACGTTTTGGAGAGAAAAGATATAGAAAAAAAAAGTGATAAGTTGCTCTTATCTCCATTAGCTTATGCAGTTTTTATATATTTACGTATCTGTATTATACCTTGTTCGTTAGCATAGTTCAATATTGAAATATTGAGTAAGAGCCACTTTATTTGGCTAACCTAAGCCATTATTATTATTCAGACATTTCTCAATTATTATATCCTATGTGTTACTGCCTGTATGTAGAAATCTATGAAAAAGAGCCCAAAACGATGATTGTCAAATATTTTGTCCGTTAGTTTGTCTGTACATTTATGTACACTAATCTCAGAAACAGCTTAAGTGATTTAAATGTAGTTTTCACCATTGTATTTTCGTAAACTTCCCTTAACATATAGTGTTAGTTTAATTTAAATCAGTTCCTAAATAAAAAAATGTCAATGTAAATTATTGCATGCGACAATATTGTCTTAAAAATGTCAATGTTTAAATCACGAAAGTAATTCAGATGAAAAAATAAATAATTTGCAGGTACAAGCAGGTGAAGGTAGCTACTTATAAATATATTTTAAATGTATATTTATTTTGGAACATTAATTTTTAATTGCCAAAATGCATTGCTTAATATTATTTGTTAAACAGGGTTGTATAAATGAAGCTCGTGACATCTTCGCTCAAGTGCGTGAGGCTACAGCAGACTTCCCCGATGTATGGATGAATATTGCACACATTTATGTGGAGCAAAAACAATATATTAATGCTATACAGATGGTAATATTGTTTATATTATATTACATTTTTAGAGGCAATTGTATATGACTGTACCGCACAGTATAGTGTCTGATTGTAAACGCGACGCTTCTTTGACCTTTTTTTGCTTTCATTTCCTCTCTCAGTTTAGGCATAGTGCGATATTGAAGTTACGCGCAACTCGTAGGACGAGGGTTGTCGTAGTACTAGGTCCTTTTTACCCACTAGTATAATTTGTATAGGGATTAAAAAGTAATAATAAAGTATATCTGTCGTCCAACAGTACGAGAACTGCATCCGCAAGTTCCGCACGCACCACGACGTGGAGTGGCTGACGTGGCTGGCGCGCGCGCAGTCGCTGGCGGCGCGCGCGCGGCCCGCCCGCGCCGCCCTGCTGCGCGCGCGCCGCGTGGCGCCGCACGACGCGCCGCTGCTGCACAACACGGCGCTGGCGCTGCGGCGCCTGGCCGCGCACGTGCTCAAGGACGAGCGCTCGTCGCTGCGCGTGGTGCTGCGCGCCGTGCACGAGCTGCACGTGTCGCACGCGCACTTCGCGCGGCTGGCGGCGGCGGAGGGCGGCGGCGGCGAGGCGGGCGCGGCGGCGCTGGAGGCGCGCACGTGCGCCGACCTGCTGTCGCAGGCGCAGTGGCACGTGGCGCGCGCGCGCCGCCAGCACCAGGAGGAGCTCACGCTGCGCGACCGCCAGCGCGAGCAGCGCGAGGCCTTCAGGAGGCAGCAGGTCCTACTTTACTGAGTTCGCTTGTGGATTTCATTCCCATTAAGAGAAAATTATTATTTTCATTTCCCCGCGCTGCTAATAAAACAAAGCGCGACGTTGAGTTGAGACATTAATAAGTACCTACCTAAAAATTTAATAAAATACCGGGTTACTCTAAGTATTTTTTTAACGTTTATTAAATGCAATATAAATATACATTAATATGGCACGAGGTGTGACTGTAAAACCGACTGGTTGTGGGTTCGATTCCCACTCAAAGAGATGAAATATTTACTTAAATTTATATTTCCATTTCTTCGCTCTGGTGTCGAGGTTCAGGACGGCGTTGAGTTCTACCACTCAACACGCAATGCCTCCAGAATTTGGCAGAAAGTGGGGAACGGAGTGTCTTAACACTCGGTTCCCTCTGCCTACCCTGCTGTGTGCGGGATGAAGCTGATTTATTTTATTTATTTAAACCGAATTTTTAAGGCACTGTCTGTTAAGGGTCGAAACTCACCGCCGTTTTTTGCCTCATTGCCAGAGCAAGAAAACGAAAATATTAAATATCTAATTTCCTCAAGTGACAATCGAACCCACAACCTGTCACGTTTACAGTCGCACACTTATGTCCCTGCGCCACGAGTGGCCTTAAATATTATCCAATAACAAAAACTCGATATTATCTAATATTATAACAATAAAAAATGAAAACATATAATAATTTATTACACACTAACTACTTAACTCTAAATTAATAAAGTAAATGTATACAATAAAGAATATAAAATTATGTAATTAATTATTTAAAAAAATATTTTTTTAATCACTATTATTGAAACAAACAGGAAGATGAACGCAAACGTCGCGAAGAAGAACAGGCAAAGAGTACAGTGGAAATGCTGCAGAAACGCCAAGAGTACAAAGAGAAGACAAAGAATGCGCTGCTCTTCGCAGACATGCCAAGCGAGAGCAAGTCTAAAGGTAGAGGTCGGAGGCGCGACGAGTATGTGTCTGACTCGGGAAGTGAACCCGATAGGCCGCGGGATGAGGGGTAATCATTTATTCTTATCATTTACATTAGTGACAAAAAATATTGCTTCAAAAAGTTTAAATCAAGATTTGAGAGTTCTTATCGAAGTCATATTTATATGTAATTTTTGTTAACTTTTACAAACCACTTTTATCCAAACGTGGAAGATATCTGTTGCTAGCAATTTTAAAAATTGAAATTCAATGTCTATTGAAATAATATTATGGAAATACGTAAGCTTTTATGTATTTTTTTAATAATTAATTTTGTACTTTTCTTTCTATGTTTAAGTGGGACAGTAATTTTTCCGGTGTCTATAGTCAATATTTTATGGATATTAAAATAATGACTATAGTAAAGGTTACTTTCATTCTAACGGTGCAATATATTATTAGCCATTATTGCCTCAGTTAATTAGAACATTTTATTCTATATGAAAAAAATCTAACAGAATTTACAATTAAACATTGTTTAGCAACGCAACATAGCAATCAGGAAATTTTAGTTCATAAAATAAGAAAAAAAGTTTAAAAAATTTTAAATTTTGAAACTTAGATATAAAATCCAAGTTTCCAATTCAAATTTCCTAATTTATAATCTGTATTTTCAAATTTGTAAAGGCAGCCACCATGATATAATGACATACAATCTTATAGACAAAGTTAGTTAGCAGAAGGACTTTGACTGTGTGCCTCGTCAGTGTATCTGGTGGGCATTGCGATCCAAAGGGATCTCTAAGGCCTATATTGAGATTATCAGAGACATATACTACGATTCCGCTTCTATGGTTAGGACTGCCGTTGGCGACACTAAATCAAAAAAAATCCACATTACAGTAGGGGTTCATAAAATAAAAATATGTATATATATTCACATGTAAAAAAAACACAAAGAAATAATAAAATATAAAAGAAATATAGCATTGTATTTAGGACCTTAGGAGAGATTGAGACATTTTTCAAAAATAAATATAAGTTGTTACTCCATTATATTTATAAGCTAAGTGCCAACATGATGCCCACAGCGCGGAGCCCAAGCAGCGCAAGCGCAAGCGCTCAGGCGAGGGCCGCAAGGGAGGGCGCTCGCGCAAGCGCCGCGACGCGCGCTCCGCCAGCGACAGCGACGCGCCGCGCAAGCGCCCGCGCAAGAAGGTAATACATGTTGAGTGCTTCACCTCCAGTCCTACCCAACGGTCAAAATCCTCCTTGATTAGCGTATGCACGGCATTTCCCTACGATCGGCAGCTCTTCACGAGCGTCCATCAAAGCTTGTATTTTTCTTCAGGGGCTAGCTACTCTCGCCTCTCTCCGCCCCGCGACGCTGAGTAAGACCATCCCAGGTCAACAGCAATAAAGCCAAGTCGAAAAAAAAGTGATTCACCACTCAAATTACTTTAAATACTTGGGAAATATGGCCTCCGTTCAGGCCAAACGTCTAATGTAATTTAATGGCGTATAACTATTTTTTAATCACATGGTCAATCAAATACACGTGTTTACACCCAAATTTACTGTTTTAATTATTACTTAAAGAAGTCAGCCTGATAGAGGAAGAATTCCACTACAGCCTCATTATATTATAGTTATACTGTGGAGATGGAGTGTCTGAGTCCATAAACATGATAGTAGCGGTTACCGCGATACATACTGTAGCTAAAAATAATATAATAATTTTAATTAATTTATATATTATCTTATAAAAAAAATTAAAAATGAAATTCCACAGAGCATTATTTATGGATAGAGTTGAAATGTTTTATTATGTTTATATATTTTTTTTTTAATATTATGTTCTGGTATTCTCTAAAATTATATAAATAATTATATGAATTAGACCATTGAACAGCAGTGGAACAGAGTTAGATTATTATAATCGTGATAGTCCAAAACCGACACAGATGAGAGCTCACATAGAAATGAATCTGCCCACACTACTGATGTACATTATTTATACTGTTTTAGTCATTATTATTTTTCTAACATATAATTTAACCAAAATTACAGGGAGAAAAAGGAATTGGTCGTCGCGAAAAAGCTAGGATGGCAGAAGAGAAACCCGGCGCTAAACGTGGTAAAATCGTTTCCAAGGAAGTCATATCGACGTCCGATTCGGACTCAGACGCGGGCAATCGTAAATCCCGTAGCCGCAGTAAGAGCAGTAGGAGTAGAAGTAGGAGTGGGTCTCCCAATACAAGTAAAGGAAGGAAGAGGATTATGTCTGCTTCCGATAGTGATGGGTAAGGAATATTAATCACTTTGTTGGTTGTTAGTAAACTTTTTTGTATCCCTCATGTAAGAAGGAATACGGAGGAGCGTTAAGGAGCTTTGTTCTCTACGCACGGGAAAATATTTGAAATGCGTATTGAGTAGTGGAACGCCCCACTGCGTCACATCGGCCCCAAGTGTTTTTTTTTAATTATTATCTCACAGTTCTAGAAATAAGTGCAGAATCAAAAATAAGTTTGCCTCCTTGTACTTATTTGCTTGTATACGTACAAATGTAACTAATTTTTGGCCAGCTGGAATGTTATAAATTAAATTTATTTGTTATGTTAATTATCATTTAATTGTTATTTTTACATTTGCAGATCTAAGGCCCGTTCAAAATCTCGAAGCCGATCAGGTTCCGCCAAAAGTCGTTCCAGATCCAAAAGCGGATCAAGATCCAAATCGAGGAGTAAATCTAGATCAAAAAGCCGTTCAAGATCTAAGAGTCGGTCTAGATCTAAGAGCCGATCTCGATCTAAAAGTCGCTCTAGGTCAAAAAGCCGGTCTAGATCTAAAAGCCGATCTAGATCTAAAAGTCGTTCTAGATCTAAGAGCCGTTCTAGATCTAAAAGTGGATCTAGGTCTAAAAGCCCTTCAAGGTCACGGTCCAGGTAATATTATGAGTTGATATTGAACATTCAATAAAAATGTATAAACCACTAAGTTAAATTTTAAGTGTTCTGATAAACACGACAATAATTCTTGAATTTATGATTCTTGTTTTTATTATTTATTCATAAATTTTTATACATAGATATATTAATTAACAAATAGATTTATTCTTTAAAATTATATATATATAGATTATACATAAAAATATCTACTTTCCGTCCAATTTCCGTGACAACGGAACGCCGCTTTGTCTACCATAGTGAAGAATTGACATAATTTAAATAATGTCAATTCTTATAAAATTATATTTAAATTATGTCAATGTCATAAAATTAAATATAATATTTATCTTAATTATAATATATCAAAAATATCTTTTAATTCTTCAATTACTATTAATAGTATGTTTATATTACAGATCTAAGAGCCGTTCCCGTTCAAAGTCCAAAAGCCATTCTCGATCTCGATCTAGATCTAAAAGTGGATCTAGAAGCCGTTCTGGGTCTCGTTCTCGGTCGGGATCTAGATCTAGGTCTGGTTCCAGGAATTCTAGACCGGCTACGCCTGAATCTAGGAAGTCTGTGTCGGCGAGTGAGGATGAAGCTTAGTTGTTTAAAATATTATATGTGCTACGTATGTTGAAACAAGATAACGTCACTAGTTTTACAATACACTCGACGAGTTGTGGCCGCCCTGAAGTTTGCTGTAGATGGCTGCGCAGATTTGATTTTGGAATTTATCTAACTTTTGATTACTTTCTTTTATAGTAAACAATGCTCATTAGTTGAGAAAGCCTATCTTTAAGACAGCCACGACTCGTCGACGGTACTGTTTTAATTAAACTATTGTAATTTTTCTGTTTTTATATAATCAATAGCCTATGTTAAATAAAATGTATATATAATAATAAAACAAGTTGGTGTATAGAAGTATTTTCATAATTAAAGAAATATTGCTAATGTCCCCAGATTACAATTTAATTAATACTTCATTATCCCTTTCTTAAAAATTATTTTCTTTAAATATTTTTTTCTATTCTATATAGAAATAGTGTTAAAGATCAATAAAATTCTTTTGTCTTCCCTATAATCTCCACTACCAATATTATATGACTTTACTATAAAATTACTAATAATGTTATATTACGTGGCGCATATTTAATTTAAACTTCATTTGTTACCTAGAAGGTATTTAAAGTAATATTAAAATGTATATTATATTCATTATTTTTTCAGAATAAACAAAATTATTTTATTTCTTTTTAAAGATCTTATATCATCTATAGGGAAATATTTGCATATAGTAAAAACAAGGATAAATTAGGAAATAATAAATAATTGTACTAAAATGTATAAAAACATTAAAGTACTTAAATTATATGCTAAACTTAAATTTGTCACTATCTTTATTTGTAACTCTAATTTCATATAAAATTTAACCTTTTATTCTATTTTCTATTGAAGGCACATATTTTCATGTGAAAAATAATAAAAAAATTTGACACAACTTGTGACTTTTATTTATTTTCGTGTAATCACATTGACATCATACATCATGTCCGCTAATATCTATACTTATAATAAAATCATAACGTATTGGTGCCTGCACTTGGAAGATATTTAAAAAAAATATATTTTGGGGACTTTTATTAATGTAGTAGAACACAAAACAATGATTTTTATATTTTTGTGGGTTTGTTATCGCTAATTTCAGAATCGGCTTAACTGTTTTAAATGCGGCTTTCACCATTGGAGTCTGGCAAGCTTCTGTTAACATTTAGGATTTATTTTATTACAATCGTTCATAAATAAAAAAGTTATTTCAATTTAAAGTACTTAGTTCGACAAAATTGCTAATTGCTATAACAGTTATTTTATACCACTGTTTTACTCTTCTTTAGCTTTCCATTTGTATGATTATAAAAAATACCGAGATTCCAAGGTTAAAGATTGGGATCGGTCTTTACGTGGGAAAAACTACGCTTACCGTGCTCCTCGAAGTTTTTATACGCTCGTTACCAATTTTTTACTTATAAAAAAATTCTATACGTTTTCTAAATAAGTATTTTTCTTTCCTAAGTGTGGATTAACACTTTAAAAATGTTTAAAATATTTAATAAATAGTATTCTCTCTTGCCAGACAATAGTTCTTAGTAATTCAGTCTTTGGGTGCCGGAAATTTGTAAAAATCTCCCTATAAAAATTAAATATAATGTAAAGGTAATAAAACAAATATATCAAAAACATTGTATATTTCACGACCTATAGGTATAATGAGAAGTTTCTTGAGACATACATTTTAAAGATATATTAAAATCTGAAATATCAATATACAATCAACACATGGTATAGTAAAAATACATAATATAAAAAAAAATATCTATACGGTACAATACGTAGAATATCTAACTAAAAATCTTGGGTCTACAAAAACAAAAATCTAAATGTCTTGGGTTTACTAATTTTTGACGTGTTCAATTAAATATTTTTAAGCGGATTGCTTATTTTTGATGACATAGGGGAGGTAGGGGGGCTTGTGGGTCAATAATTGCAAAAAAAACTGCTTACGTAATACTTGAACGGCCCCTTTATATTTTGGTGATATTTCAGATTTTTTACAAACTCCTATTACATACATATAACGTACGGTCGGCATGTCGTGGCCGTCTTGAAATTAGGCTTTCTCAACTTTAGCACACTATACTCGAGAAGAACATAATCATAAACTTTTAGGGCGGCCACGACTCGTCGACCGCACTTTACAAACAATAAGGTATATAATACATTTTATTATCTACAAGCGATAACACAACCACGCGCGTCTGGAAGAACAAACATACACAATTTCCTAGAATGTACGATCAAATCCGTCTTCATTTAATTTAGATTTCTAATGGACTAGATAATAATATTGCAGTTTAAAAAAACCTTACTCTTAGTAATTGAGCGTTACGTAAGAATATAGATTATTTCTACTTTAAATTGTGTTTCATGTTTGTCTGTTTATCTATTTTCAACTCAACACAAAAGCCAACTTTGAATTAATCAATAAAAAAATATATTTTACAGATAATAAATTAACAGCTATAAATTCTCAGAAGAAATATATAATAACATTATATTAATATCAAAATATGTACTAAATAAATCACAGTATGAAATAGTAACTAATTACTTTAAGTATTATAATTCCTTTAGTTTTATTCCTTTTTTATTTGGTGTTTTTGTTTACTGTAAAAAATCATACAACAATTAAATATGGCACAATAATACAGGTCCAAAGCTATAGGTAATTTATTAGATATAAAAATTGTTATTATAATATTTTACTGTAAATTCCCTTATATTTGGAAGTATAATAAACAGTTACAGAATCGTTAAATGATTACCATATTCAACCATATCTATGAGTTTGTTTTTTATTTAAACAAACTAAACCCGGATTTATATATCTACTAAATTTGAAATATTATTTTGAGCAATATAAACGTAACCAGTCGTGCATTTTTATAAATATATTTAATTACATGAGAATATACTACAATAATTAACACTATTACATTATATCTAAATAGAAACTACATTAAAATTCCATACAAATTTTACTAATATTAATCGATTAAAATTGATTCAAAATTCGAGTATATGGCAGTATTTGTTATCGATTTTTCGTTAAAAATGCCGTGTTCAAATGAAAATATAGTTTAGCTTTACTTAGTGTGCGCTAGTTTAAATATCGGTATAATTACTAAACCTATATACTATATCGATGTAATTATTAAATATCGATATAACTAATAAATGCAAAAAGTTTTAATTACACTCTAAAAACAATCAAACAGTCAGTAAGGGTAAGTATATGTATATTTTGACTTACAAATAAAGAATTTTATTCAGCAATATAATAATTCACTATGACTAGATAAATATAAATAAGAATTAAGTAACAATAACATATATTTTTAATATAATAGTATGAGCTTTAAAGCCACATCATAATATGGGCACGGAAATTGAGTAGCCTCATAGGCAAGACGCCATGTATACGATATCTAATTGAATTAAAATTCTAGTTTGACTAAATGGGCAAGTTTTATACGATTCGAGATAACTCGAGTTGAAATTCACTTGGACTATGTAACTTGCATTGGTGATAGCAATAAGGCCGCCTATTGTCCAATTTTATATATAATTGAGAACAGTTTTGTAATGCATTACATAACATAACATAAAAACTCTTTATTTCACACCAGAAAATGACATAATTAACAAATAAATTCATATATTAAAAAAATGTGAAAAGGCGGCATTAATTGGTGTACAATAGAAAGTATTTTATTTTTAGTTTACAAATCATCAAAAATTTAACATAGATAAAAGCTAGCGGCCACTTTTAACTTCTAGCATTAATCGAACTCGAGATATAAAATATTCAACTCGACTTAACTCGAACTGAACCCTAGTCGAGTTGACTCATCACAAAATTTAAACTAAATTATTAGTTGTGTTAAAATTAAATTAAATTCAAGGCAAATTAAAAAAATATAAAAATATTAAATTTAAAAATCAACGACTGGCATTCAATTCCTATCTTTTATCATCAACATTAATATACATATTAACTAGTCATCAAAGTTCGTCTTAATCGATTAAATGCAATTCATACAATCAAAAATATAATTTATACATAACAAATATTAATTTAATATACGAACATTATTTCAATTCACTTTATAATTAGTAATACCATCAAATCACCCTAAACTAAGCTAAATATCTCTAGCGATCTATTTTTGGTTGCAATATAGAGTACTTGAGTTTCATCCCTACTGACCTAAGCGTAGACTGCAAAATGCAAATAAATATTATAATAAACTATCTCTAATCAACCCAATGAATTGTGATGTTTGAGGAAACAGTAACAACAGCATACTATTCGATATTGGGAACGAAAACGTTACTGTTTAATATTACAGTAGTAAAGGTATAAAAAACCAAGTTATATATAATGAAATCGATAAAAAATTGTTCATAAGAGGAACTAGAAAAAATAACAATGTAAATACCAAATAAAACTTGAAATGTAATAGTTGACAACAACTTTCTAAAACCTCAAAGCACTCAAGTGTACTCGCGGGATACTGAAGTAGCGGTGTGGTCGCCCTGAAATTGGGCATTTTAATGAAAATAAAATAAATAAATCAGCTTCACGCTATATCTCGCATACAGCAGGGTAGGCAGAGGGAACCTACTGTGGAGACACTCCGTTCCCCACATTTCGCCAAGTTTTAGACGCATTGCATGTTGAGTGGCGGAACTAAACGCCGCGCTTTGCCTCGACACCATAGCGAAGAAATGAAAATATAAATATAAATAAATATTTCATTTCTTCGAGCAGGGATCGAACCCACAACCAGTCGATTTTACAGTCACACCTTGTGCCCCTGCGCCACGACTGGCCTCAAAATCAAAATAAAAGAAATCCTAAATCAAATCTGCACCTATTTAATTTCATCTACAGTTAATTTCAGGGCGGCGACGATTCGTCGACAGTACTGTATGTCTGAAACATCATAACACATTAGGCCTACTATACTAATACAAAGGTAACTATAAAAATGTATTCAATTTAAAAAAACACGATATATTTAAGGCGGTTTAATGGTTCTATGGTTTATATATTAGTGTTGGTCCTAACTTAACATCTCAATTCATCTATTTTTATTAAGAATAAAAGTGTAAGTATCTATTATCAAAATTTTTGAAATTCTTTACAATTTCCAATTCCTTTATTTTTATTTTAAGTATAAATATTACAAATTTATTTCAGTAGAAATAAATTTGTAATATATGTATGTTTATAGGCTTTTGAAGTGGGTATACCTTTATTAATTTACTAAAATATATTGATTTTTTACTGTGATGTATTTATTATATGTAAATAAAGTTAGGTTTTTATGTTCAAAATACTGTAAATAAAAATGAAGTAATTGTTTCAATATATTTAGACGATTTGAGCTAAATACAAAGATAATATGAATGAAATCCTATAAATATTGTTCCATTTAAATTGTTTTCAAAGCGAAATTATGAATATTTATTATTTATTAAAAGTTTTTTAATATCTATTGACAATATTTGACTAGATCATTCTCCTAGAGTAGCTAAATGTTAAAACTACATATTTAATTAATTTAATTTGTTTAAAAAAGCCAGCTTGGTTGCATAAATGTCTTGGTCCTAAATTAAGATTACAGTAAAATAATACTTTTTAAAAATATACTCTTAACGTTTTATCCCACAATTACGAGCGATTCTCTGCCGCCTACCTTTATTCGAGACCTTGTCTGCTAAATAGTGGAACTTAACGCCGCGTCTCCAAGGTAGGATGAATATATTCCACAAAAGATATAAAAACAATAATACATTTTTTTGCCGTCAAATCCACATAAACTGTACTTCAGAATAAGTAAATGTGGTATCTATTTCAAATTTATTTAAATTTCTTTTATATCGACATAAAACTATTATATATATTCACTATACAGTAATAACACAGAAGTAACAATTTCAATTAACATTAAAATATATACAAATAACTTATAATAAAATATAAATAGCAATTACATACATAATATAACTGACCTTAATATCAGAACAAAAATATTAATTCTGACTATCTTTAATTTCATTTATTCCATTGGTGTGTCCAAAAGTGACCGTTCCGTTCGGCATACTGGCAGTGGTGGTGTGAGGTCCACCAAGAAATGATGTGAATGTTGTATCTCTGCTCATAGGGGGTTCAAGTCCTTCAGATAACGGAATACAATCTAATGTTGGTACTGTATATTCCCTGAAAACAATATACATATATACTTATATATATATATATATATATATATATTTTTGTATGCCATGAAACAGGATTAGCAGGGTAGGCAGGCACCAGAGAGAGCATACACACTACATTCATTGTTTAAATTCAGTTATTTTATTACCTTTACTTTGTAAAGATGTAGCTATACATATAATATATATAGTATATAAGCAGAGAGAAGCTATTAAGTCCCACTATTCTACGCGTTCCGCCCGTATTCAAGAAAACGCATATTTTTAATAGTTTTGCTCTACATCCCGCAGTCATACTACATTCCCCTATTTTTTTCATACTTTATCTTGTTATGAGAGAGAGGAAATAAAAATATTAGGTAATAGTATTCCCCCGAGTGGCCATCGAATCTACAACCACCGCATTTACACTAACATTTATTATTATTAATGACTATTAATATTTAAATATAACACTAGATTACTTACATAGAAACATTATCCTGCGACTGTACCGAGTCGTTAACCAACTGTGGCAGTACAGGCAAAGGCGGCGGACTAGTGGGACGGGACGTGAACAGAAACACTCCTATCATAGCCAGCAGGTATGACAAGAAGTATAGGGCGTGGAACTGTAAAAGAAATGGATTTTTTTTTATTAGCTTCACGCTTTATCCCGCACATAGCAGAGAGAACATGAGAGAGAAATGTAATTCTTTTTGCAAATTAAAATTATAACATTCTAATTGAAGGACGACACAAGTAAAATGGCATATACATTGAAAAGATTAATGTGACGTGATATTGATATTATTTTTATAGAGCCGATGTTCCATATGTGGACTATCCAATAAATAGTTCATGAGGTGAAAAAAAAACTATATGTAATATGTACTTCTTCTTCAGATCAGACAAACTTTACCGTGAGTGGGGCTACTATAACTAAACAAATTAAAAAAAAAACATATTAGAACTCACCTTAAATTGAAATATATACATCCCAGCTATAAGTGTATAATAATCGGCCGACAAAAACGACAAATGTAGAATAATGGCACCCGCATCTCTTAGCATGAAACTTTGTAAAATCTGAAATATTGTCTGTACTCCACAGTAGCTACCCAACTGAACTACTGTTTCTATCTCATACCATGTAAAGCTCATTAATTCACTTATTTCAAGGAAAAATGTTTGGGAACAAGATATGATACTGCCAATAAAACCAAGCAAAGCAAGATATTCGGCACAGGAGTGTGTTTTGAGCATTATTTCTTGTAAAACTGTGACCATTGCATATAGGAGTGATCCTCCTAGACACAGCATGTCACCTACTAGTTGATTTTTACCTGTAATAAAATTAATTTTGTTGAAAATATAATAGTTAGTAAGAAAATAATGATCATCAAGGTACACAGCAGGGTAGGCAAAGGGAACCTGGGAACGAAGTGTTAAGACACTCCATTCCCATTAAGACACTTCCGTACCCCACTTGCCGTCGAATTTGGAAGCATTTCATTTTGAGTGGCGAAATTTAAATCTGCGCTTTGCTTCTTAATCAAAGTGAAGTAATGAAAATATTAAATATTTCATTTCGTCGAGTGTGAATTGAACCCTCAATGTGTCGTGCTTACAGTCTGCTTGTGCCTTTACACTACGAAACTTCAAGTAATGACTGATGAAGTGTGGAGTTGGGTTCCACTACTCAACATGATATAGCATTTATTTGGGCAGAAAGCTACATACAAAATCTTTTGATACTTTGTTCTCTGGCTTATTTTCTATGTACGAGAAAACAAAATACTATACATATTTTAAAGACATAGTATTAAGCTCTTCCACAAATTTCGAAACATTGTTATTTTTACTGATACAAAGCTTTGTTGTACTTTGTCTACCAGAGCAAGAGAAAGAAAATAATTTTATAAAATGGGGGAAAAGATCTCTTATGTCTGGGTTGACAATCACCACATTAACAGTCTAGCTATCCCTAGCAGTGCTATCCCTCTGTACCACAAAGATAATTAATATATCTTACCATCAGTCGGGGCTCCCTCTACATCTGCCCATACAACACAAACAACAGCCATTAGACCTAGTGTAGCCCCAGCTACATGTGCCACTCCAAGTCGTTGACCTCTCCACGCACCACCTACTAAAGCAGCCCCAACTCCACTACAGGCTAACAACTGTCAGCTCAACACTGATGTGAAACGCTGAGAGAGTACTAGTAGGAAATTTGCTTCAACATCTAGTATACAGGCTATTAGTACTAGCCACCATTTCCTGTTAAAGTTAATAGTAAATATTAATAATATTTGAGTATATAAAAAACTTTTACTTTTTTTGTTGTCTTATACTGTACTTCACATATAGCTGGGTAGGCAAAGGGAATGTAGTATTCAGATACTCCATTCCTAATGCACAACTTTGGATATTGTCTTTTAAATGACAGAATCCAACTTTCTGCAACTGAGCATTGAAACAAAAGTAATTCATTCCCTATAGTGTGGATCAAACACACATTTGTGGTGTTTATAATCAAATGCTGTGTGTTTGCTGTGTTATTGTGATGGATTATATATTTGCAAAATATAATTAAATTTGTAAATTAAATAAAATTATAGTCTAAAATCATATAAATATGCTCTCCATTATATGTTAAAACTTGGAATGCTATATAATGTATATTTATAATTATATTATAAATAACTTTTTTAAATATATTTATGTTCATTAAGATCGCATGGCTTTCTAGTTTGGTAGCAATATATTTTATATTAGTAAAAAATAGAATTAGAAAGAATGTGAAAGAAAAGGTACTTTATGAATAATGTAAATATACTTACTGTAATATTTTTTTGGGTCCAGTACATAATAGAGAGGGTGTAAATAAAATAAAAAGGACTATGTAGGGGATAACAAGCTGGCCAGTAGTGGGAAATTGCCAGGTCGCACTTTGCAAAAGGGTAGTTAGTATACATTTACCACTAAGTAATAGCGACAAAAGTTGACCCAAAATTATACCTCGCCATACTTTCCTGAAAATATAATATATTACTTACTTATTCACAGCAGTTATCATAAATTATACATAAATCAGCGATACAAACCATCGACCCAATTCCGAAAAATAATTCTCAAATTTTGCACTAAAATTAACATCTTCCATGCTTGTTTGGTGAATAGACACTAATTTTATGTGGACAAGAACCTAAGTAGTATAAAATTATTAGAATATTGAAATAAAATCCACGAAATTGTCATAATTTACTAATAGGGGTAGGACTCCTTCTTCGCTCAAAGCAAAACAATTATTTGACATTTAAAATAATGTTCAGAAATGGATGTTACAAGGTTTGGAAATATCTATTTTGAAATATTTTTACATAACACTCATTGATCATGTATTTTTTCATATTTGAAATAAAAATGCCTGATAAAAAGCAGTAATTTGAATGTCACAATATTTTTGCATTAGACATTATTTTATAGACGTTGGAAAATTTTGTTATATAGAATAAATTATAAATGACAGTGACAACGGACAAGATAACTTTTTGTTGATTATTGAAATTTGAAGTAATGCCATTGGCAACTGCAAAGTAAAATTGTTTATTGTTTATCTTTAATGATTATAACGAATATTAAATAAGCCCATTACATCAATTCTCTTATTAAGTTCTAAGGATAATTATAGTATTAAATTCGATTCTGTATATAGGAAAATGGGCGATGGTTAGTAATATTTAAAGTTAATAACCTAAAATAATAAATAAATTTCTAGTGTTTAATAATTCCGACTAATTTAATGTTTGTTGTAGAGGACGTAATACGAAGAAGACTGCTAATTGATGGCGACGGGACCGGTGACGATCGGAGACTTAATGTTTTGTTAAAAACATTAATAAAATGGTGTAATACTACAGATGAGAAACCTGAAGATAGGTTAGAATTAAGAATTTGCATATTGAATTATAATTATAAAGTATTATTAATGTATATTATTCTAAACATTATAGGTTGTTAAACTAAACACTTGTATAAACAGTTTTAGGCCATTGTTGTGTAGACAATATGTGACTATAAATTATAAATTATTACTTCTGGTTTGGATCTGAATTCAGGAGAATGAATTAATGACATTTACCTACCTGATGCTGATATTTCCAATGAAGTAACTGAAGAAGACCTTCGACTACCCTTACCAAGAACTTCGATAAGGTTTTCGAGGAAGCTCTATGTGGAGTTTTAGATGAGGGTGCCCATAAATGAAGATATACCTGATACAATAGATCTGCTACCTACATCTCCAATATTTAGCATACAAATCTACCTTCCTTGGGATGCCTAGGGGTAACCGAATGAGAGTACTCAAATTTTATCCGCTGTTCTTACTTGATGAGAAGAGAAAAAGAGCAGATGAACTTGCCAAAATTGTCGCATTATCAACGAACCCTCACAATTATGCTAAGTCCAGAAAAGGCAGGATAGGTACTCAACCTCAAGCATCGGAGCAACCACCAGGGAATCTCTTCCCGATGTCATAACCGCGTTCAAGATCACCAGAACAGTCACGTGGAGCCCTATACTCTTGCAAATATTGACTGGGCATGGAGGTTTTGCCAGCCATCTTCATCGATTTAAATTGCAGGAAACCTCACGATACAAATGCGGTTCTAGCATCGAAGAAACGGTGTGGCATATAATCCTGGACGGCCCACGGTTTGCTTATCTGATAGCTGACAACCAGAGGCTCCTAAGTTTCTAAGAGTTCTTAGAGGATATATTTCAAATAGCCATAGCTAGAAACAGTAGTAAGATAGCAGCAAAAAATGTAAATAAGGAAGTTAAGCACCTTTCTACAGTCATCCAAAATCCTACACCTCGACAATCAACAGCTCATTTAACACCAGTCCAATGCTATTTGTGGAATGGAAATATTAGTACTCCAGGTCTGAAACTCTCGGATCTTGTTTCTGGATGAAGAAAAGGAGAAACTGGTTTTGAGCTTCTGTGTTGTCATGCAACATATGTAAAACGCATTCTTAGAGTACACAGCAATTGTAAGGGAGACCATCAAAGTTAACCTTGCAACCTGCGAGAAAATTATGAGGACCTTTGAACTCGGAAACGAAGGTTTGCTAAGAGTGTTACTCAAAGAAGAGAAAACTGCCATATATGACTATAATAAATTGCAATACCTAAGGGGAAATCTACCTAAATCCCCCCATATGGCGGCTTGCAATGAGAAAGATGGTTTTGTATACAAGGATGACAAGTTAACAGGAGAAAATTCCTCACCTAGGTACACAACACCTTCGGACAACTCAATCATTGTCGTAGCTCGATATACGGAATTAGTGCTGGAACAAAGGATACTTAACACATCGCTCACCATTCAGATCTCCAACAATCCAACCATCTGGGAGCATTGGGAGTCACCGGATATACAATGGGTGAATGGCGTTCCTGGCTACGGTAAGTCCACCGGGTAAACAATACGGGTGGTCAACAATTTCGACCCAGAAAGTGATCTGATAGCAACTACAACTACTGAGGCAGCCTAGGACCTCAGGAGTAAAATCACTGAGTTGCACTAGGGACACAAAAATCAAAGTTACGGACTTTGATCGATCGCTTCTATTCTGGTAAATAGTGCAGAAAAACCTGCAAGACTTATCGTGGATGAGGTCTTGATGAACTATTTTGGGTCAATCATAATGGCGGCCATATTATCAAAGGCTAAAACCCTTACATTTATAGGTGATATAAACCAGATCCAATTGCACTATATTGGCCCAAATATCGTGACGGCCATCAGCCAAGAGCGAGATCACATAGAAGTCCACTGGATGTGACATACGCGCTCAACGAAGTTAATAACGGAATATAAACAGTCCAACAGACAACTCGCTCCCTGAGAAACACGCGATATACGGGTAACTGATCTACACACAAGTAGAAAAAGCGGACCTTATCAGGAAAGGATATGGAAGCCACAGTAAATGTTAAAATTACAGTAAATGTTGTCATTGCAATGTATTTTTGAGTTTCAATGCAAAAAGAACTGTTTACTTGAATATCATTAAGTCAATCCTTGATTCATAAATATGTTTTTTTAAAACATGATAATTCCCTGACGGTACTTATGATATCCTAAAAAAAATATGTATTTATTTTTATCAAAACTTATTAATATAAAATAGACCAAATTAGGATTTTTATATGTTTATGTTGATCCTGGGGGAAAGGGTTAAGACACTTCATTCCCTATTTTCTGTAGTAATTTCGATTCATTGAGCTTTGAGTGGTGGAACTCAACAACGCTCTTTGTCTTCTTACCAGAGCATGAAAATGAAAATATTAAATACCTGCCCTAACAGAAATCGAACTTACAGTCTATTTAACTGATATATATTTTTTTTACAGTAAAACTACACATGACCGAATGCTGGCACAACTAGCACAGTGCGAGTTTGCAGTCACAAAATCCCAATTAGGTTCGGATATGACGGCTGCAGAACTAAAAAGTTATGAGGAACTATCAAAAATATTAGAAAATGGTATTGAAATTGCCAAAGGAAATATAGAGAAAAGCAAAGCAGATTTAGCTCAAGCCAAAACTGTAAGGAAAAATCGCATTGAATACGATGTACTGGCTAAAGTTATAAGCGAACAGCCAGATAGGAAAGAGACATTAGAACGGTTGGGTACCTTAAAAACAGAATTAAGTAACTTAGATGCGACTAAACAACAGTTAGAAAGCCGTCTGTCATTGAGAAAAAAACAGTTTCATGTCTTAGTGACGTCCATACATCAGTTGCAAGCTTTGTTAGATGAACCGGATGATGTTGATCTGATTTCTGACGATATTGAAATGAAAGATGTCAATTAACAAAATTAAGAATAACTATATTTTTTTAAAATAAAATCTTGCTTTACATTTAAATTATTTTATTTTGCAATAGATGCACTATGCACTCTAAGGAATATTAATAAATAAAAAAACTCAGCTTCACGCCGTATCCCGCATACAGCAGGGTAGGCAAATGGTACCTAGTATTAAGACACTTCGTTCTCCGCTTTCCGCCGAATTTTTCAAAGTATTGCGTGTTGAGCGGTGGAACTCACCACCTAGCTGGTTGCCTTGGTGCCATAGGGAAGAAATGAAAATATATAAAATGTATAATTAATTCCCTCGAGAGGGGATCGAACCCACAACCATCGCGTTATAACACATTCACACCTTTGTGACGATGGCCTCGTGGCCTCGGCCTTTTTTAGTGTTGCTATAAGTGTCATTTTTTTTTAAATTTGTAAATTGACATTTGATTGCTTAAAACGTTCCTAATAAAATATTGAATTACTCTATTATATTATGCTAGAGGCCGACTTGCGGCTTCGCCCGCATACCATCTATAATACTTTTATTATGCTGTGTTTGCCAACAGTTTGATACGTTAAATCATGAATAACCTATTTTCAAAGTGCTATGTGGCTGCTTGAAAAGATGTCATCCGCGGCAAGGGCTCCCCCTGCGGGAAATTATATGCTACAAAAGCCGAAGCTTCTCTTCATTAAATTTCGTTGATGATGGAATAATTTTCGCTTGTAAGTTTCAATATGCATGTCAAATAAAAACGGTGAAGGTGATATACTTTGAAATTTAGAATTATTTTTGACCCAAAAACAAGATATTGTGAATTATTTTTAATATATGGATATACGGTGTGTAAAAAATATCAATTGAATATACTTTTGACTATTCAGAGATACTTAAATCAATGTAATATTTGTCTACAAGCTAAATATGAGAGGAATCCCTTAAAACCAACTTGCTCTAACTAGATTAGGTTCGGTCCAATGCTTATTTTCGTTTTACCGATGTATCATAACCACAGTCACAATACAGTTTTTATATGCCTGCAAATTATATTGTTTTCTTTATATTATCCATTATAGAAATAGGCAAATATGTAAGTACATAATATTTAGACATACGTTATCTGCAGGGATAATTATATTTCTTGCAAAGGTAAACGACAATAAGGCCTTATAGCGTATAAAAACTAACATTTTATTTTATGCTCCGCATTAGAGCTCTCGGCGGGCTCACAAAATGCGGACGTTATTGACTTAGATATTTAATATTACTGGCGCAGGCTTAGTCTGTATTTTTGGCACTCAAGTATGTTGGTAGGTACATAAACTGAATTATTAATATTACAAGTTCAGCAGTGTACTTACTTGGTATTTTTTGTTTTTAGTAGCCGTTTGCAGTTCCACTCATTATCTACATAAAATGAGTGGAACTTGAAATGTAGAGGATATATATATATATATATATATACACAAAAAAGACAACCCATTCTTCAAGTAAACATTTACTTGGACATAAGTCATTGGCCTAAAGCTCATAAAAAGTTACAATATAGTTGGTTCTAAGTTTAATCTACTACTTTCATGGTATTTTTAGTATAACAAAGGAGAATAAATTAATTAAGGCAATTTAACGTCTCATTCGTGTAGGTACATATATCCATACTTATATTATAAATTGGAAAGTAACTGTCTGTATCCCGTTGTAATAAAATTTCATATAATGATGACTTGAGGGTCTTGGGATGGACATAGGTTCCTTTTTTTTGTCATTTTTGTAATAGTCATATTAAAATATCTTTCAATTTGACATGCAATTATGTTCAGGGCCGAGCTACTCTCACCCCTCCCAGCCCGGTGACACTGTCAAGACCAGTCCAGGACAACAGCATTAAAGTCCATTCAAAAAAAAAATTACATGCAATTTATTCTGCCTTGTTAATTACAACCGTTGCTAAGTAACCAACAAGCTGCTAAGCAACAAGGAATTTTGTTGTTTTAGGAAGAGGTCGCCATAGCATGCGCTAAAAATCATGTCACTTTTAATTTTAGCTGGTTTTGTTTAGTTTTTTATGAAAATTTTTCTTTGTAGTAAACGTAACTTACTTATTTTTTTTTTCATTTTAATTAGTTAAATATTTTTTTATTATTAAGTATTTCCTTTAGTTACTTTTACTTATTTTGTTTGTTCATTTCAATTGCTCAGATATTTTTTTCTAATAATAAGTTTTTTCTATACTTATTATACTTCTTCGGCTTCTTTTAAATTTTTGGCCTATATTTTCTTACTAATCTTATTGAAAACTGAAAATTTTCATCAATATAATATATTTTATAAATATTTATATATAATAGTTCAAGCGGGAGAAGCCAGGCGGGTCCCCTACTATTATCTATATCTATACTTATTATAATAAATCTGTAGAAAAGTCGTTTCTGTACATTGAAAATATTTAAAAAAAAATTAGCCAGGGTGTTAAAGGATAATTAACAGAATCCATTTCCAACATTTTTGGAATTTTTGTCTGTTTGTCTGTTTATCTGTTTATGTAAACACGTATCACGTAAAAAGTACACAATAAATTTAAGCAACTTTTATACATAAAAATTACAAATAAATCAAAGTAGCTTTTAGTGTTTATTTCATTGTAATCGCTTCACTCTATCAAAAGATATAAGTATTTAAGTTTTCAAGAAGTTAATATTTGAGAAATTAAAAAATCGATACAAGTAACGCTATCTATTGACAAAAATAGTAGGTACTAACGAATCTTGATACTCTCTTTCATACACGTAACGCTATCACTAATTGCGATGGGATCTTAAATAGATGGCGCTGTGCATAAAAGAAAATATAGTTTGGAAAGGTTACCGCTA